>JZKD02S1774194.1:138348-149254 GCA_000966675.3 Picea glauca
TTGGAGAACTATCCTTCTTTCTAGGACTTCAGATACGTCAAAGCAACCAAGGAATTTTTATTTCTCAAACCAAGTATATCAGAGAAATGATAAAGAGGTTCAGAATGGAAGATTGTAAACCAGTTATCACTCCCATGCAAACCAGTTGTAAGTTGAGAAAAGATGATGATTCAAAGTCTACAGATCAGAGGCTATATAGGTCAATGATTGGCAGCCTACTATATGTGACAGCATCTAGACCAGATGTAATGTAGGCAGTTGGATAGGTGGAATGATTTCAAGCAGCACCAAAGGAATCACATGTATTAGTAGTAAAGAGGATCTTCAGATATCTCAAAGGAAAAAAAGAGTTTGGATTATGGTATCCAAAAGGAAAAGATCTATCACGTATTGCCTACAGAGATGCAGATTGGGTAGGTTGTATTGATGACCAATGGCGTAGACCTATCGGCCCTCGAGCCGAGATCCACTCACAGGATCGTTCTTTATCTTCTTTGATCCAGATCGGCTCTTTTGATTCCTCACTGGAATCTCAATTCGATAGATCCACAGGTCCTTTCAGAAGCTCCCCTGTGCAAACAGCACTAGGCGCGAGCTCCAATTCTCCATGCGACCAAAGTTCTATGACCAAGGCCTCACCCAAAAGGTTCTTTTCACAACTTGCAATCTTGTGAGTTCGCGAGTCGTGAATCCTGACTCTTCCTCTCCAATCTCGCAATACCCTAGATCACGAAATGGGTATAACTCTACTTCCGTTAACGCCCTCTACGTGTGACCACCAGCTAAGCTTCACGCAATCTCCTCTCACGACTTGGCACTTCACATGTTGTGGCATCCAACCTTGGCACCTTCCTTTCATGAATCCCTGAGATGCAAGAGGTCAACAGGTGTTGACTTCTTCACTAGGTGACGTGTGTCCATCGGTCTACTTCCCCGGGTCCATCTTGTGGTTCTGCCACATGTCTGCACTCATTCCTCGACTCTCGGCACTTCGTGACTTCTGATGTCGAAAGAGACTCCTTTCAACCTCCGAACCCCCGAATTCATGAAATGCAATGGGGTTCCTGATCCAGTGGTCCTCCCGTGACCTAGATCCGACGACTATCCTCTCTCCTCGTGATTTCATGACTTCGCGACTTGGAGCACCCAACTCTTGAGCTCTCACCCTGCGAACCTCCAAGTTCATGAGATCCCTATATCTTTGCCACCTATCCTCCTCCGATGGACGGCTGTGATTTTATCACGACTTCGCCACTCGCAAAGTCGAAGGACTTCCTTCTCTGACTCCCGATGCCCGAATCTTCGATATGGGTGATCTCGCGGCACGTGTCCTCCTTCTAACAGATGGCTCAGATTCTTTCGCGGTTTCATGACTTCATGACTCTTGGGACAAAAGTCTTGACCTCTTATCTTCTGATATGCCGAAATGGTGAAATTTCGACATGTCGTCAACACAAGTCCCACGATGGAACTTCCCACCTTTTTGGAGTTTCAGACTTCGCAACTTCGCGAATCCTAATGATGAACTTTCGGCTCTTCAACCCACAAAACCCTGAAATATTGAGTTTCGATGTGCTTCACCAATAACTAGCCCACACAAACCCTTTCTCCCCTTCGGGACTTCGCCTTTCGCAACCTCGTGAATCTTGAGGCAAGGCTTTCAGTTCTCCAACTCCCGAAACCCCGAATTGAGATTTTGTGATTGATCCAACGGCCCATGTTGGTTCAAATCCTACGGCCCGATCTCTCCTAAGCTTGCACTTAGAAAAACACTCACTGTAACCATATTTCTCCTCTACAAGATCTAACGGCTTACGGGACTTCGCAAATCCTCCACGGATAATTCCGACCGTCCAATGCCTCCTTAACAACTCCTATGAAATGAACAAGTACGCCTTCATGAAACTTATCCACCAGCAAACAATGTCGTTGCGCCTCCTTCCGACACTTCAAGGCACCAATCCTCTTGAGTTGTTCTTTGAAAACTTCAAAGACTCTATCCCTCCTGAGCTTTCTCCACAACTCGAGTCTTCAAAAATAATCCTGCATGCACTCCCTATGGAAATTCTTTAAATACTTCCACGTATTTGAACCTCTTCGACTCTGTGCACTCCCTGCGACAGCAGTCCTTCAACAATTTCGCTCAAGTTGTAACTCTGGGACTTCACTCAGCCTTGCGCACTCCTTGCACGGCTCTTGTGCTTAACTTGCACTTCTGCGAGACTGAGAATAATGTTATCCCTCCTGAGCTTGCAAAGACGAACTCTGACTTCTGCCAACCCACACCTTGCGGACAATTTCATTGCACTCCTTGCAGGAAAACTCTTGCTCAGACAGAGAAACAATTGAAACTCATTCTTTACTCTCCCTCTCTTCAGATTTCAGACATTCAACATGAAATTATACATTCACGCATCAAAGAAAATTCATAACAGAGAGTAACAATCATATATCAATCAGCATGTACAAACACAGAAAGCAATTGAACACCATGAGTCTGAACTAGAGATCTTTGTATTAATCCAGAACTTCTGTACATGGGTTTTTCTACACAGATCTCTTCTTCTTATTCTCTATGTTCTCTTGATCGATTATGCTGCTAATGTTACAATGATACAAGTGAGGGTGTCTATATCCGTTTTCCCTTCGGCTCCTAAAACTGTCTAATCTAATAATTCAAAGCTACCTACTTACATTTACTAGCATAAATGCCTCTTAGTCCTTCAGACAAGAGTGGGACACTCAAGGTTTGATTACAATCTACAAGTACGCCCTTTCTTAATTGTCTCATTTAAGTTTGGCGTATCCAACTTCAAAACATTTCAAACAATTCATCATGTGCCAAAATGCGTTGGTGTTTGTCCCATGCTCGCTTGTTGTTGGCGATGCTCTTGCATCATACTCCCTCGCTTGAAAATTTTCATGGGCTCCTGTCCATGAGATTTCGCATGGTCTGTCCATGCTTCTAGATCTCTGCTTCGTTCTCCCAGCTGGCATCTTCAACTAGATGTCCCTTCCACTTGACCAAGTATTCAAAATATTCCCTTCTTTTGGTCCTTTTGCTAACTCTTTTGTCCAATATGCTTTCCATCTGTGGCTTCTCTACAACTGGCATCTGTTTAGTCCACTGAACCTATGGTTGTTCATAACTTGTTCCGGCTTCCTCAGCTTTGTATGGGTACAAATCTGAGACATTGAATATCGGAGAAATTTTGATCCCATCGGGTAATTCAATCTCATAAGCATTTTCCCCAAATTTCTTCAAGACCTTACATGGTTCGATCTTCTTCATCTTCGGTTTGTTATATGTCCCCTTCGGGAATATTTCCTTTCTCATATGTGCCAGAATCAAATCACAAACCTCAAATTGAAGTTGTCTCCTATGTTGATCTGCTCTACGCTTATACTCTTGGCTCAAGTTCTACAATCGCTCCTTCACCTAGCTGTAAAGTTCCTTCATTGCTTCAGCAAAATTTTCTGCACTAGCGCTTCTTATCTCATCCCATTCTGAATCCCTCAATTTAGATACTCCTCTTGGCTATGTCCCATAAACAATTTGGAATGGACTCTGCCTTGTGCTTCTATTGATTGAATCATTGTAAGAAAATTCCGCCTGTGGCAGAATCTTGTCCCACTGACTGTGGTGTTCTGTCACCAAGCTCCTCAACAAGTCTCCCAAACTTTTGTTCACAACTTCTGTATATCCATCCATCTGAAGATGATAAGCTGAACTGAACGACAAGTTTGTTCCTATCTTTTTCCATAAGGTCCTCCAGAAATGTCCCACGAACTTGGTGTCTCGATCCGAAACTATGCTCCTTGGTAACCCGTGAAGTCGAATGACTTCTTTGTAAAACAGATTCACAATGTGAGTTGCGTCACTGGTTTTCTGACACAGTATGAAGTGTGCCATCTTAGAAAATCTATCTACCACTACAAAGATCAATTCAAACCCTCTTTGCGTTCTCGGTATCCCCAATATGAAGTCCATGCTGACTGCATCCCATGGCTTGTCAAGTATGGGTAACGGTTGATAAAATCCTGCATTCCGCCTCTTCCCTTTTGAATGCTAACAAATTTTGCATCTATCCATGAACCTTTTGACGTCTTCTCTCATTCCTGGCCAAAAATATGACTCGTTTAACTTTGAGAACGTTATGTCATGACTGAAATGTTCAGCCAATCCTCCACTGTGTTTCTCCTTCAGTAGATTCTCCCTCATGGAGCCCTTCAGAATACATAATTGATTTCCCCTGAATAAAAATCCATCCTAGATCATGTATTCGGCCCATTGGCTTCTGTCCCTGAGAATTGGATTTTCAGTCGCCTCATACACATCTTTAAAATATGGATCATCTCTGTACATGTTTCTGAGATCATCAAAACCCGGTGTTTTGACTCTGAACTCCTGCAACAACAAACATTTCCTGCTCAAAGCATCAACAACTTTGTTAGCAATTCCAGATATATGCTTAGTTACAAAAGTAAAGTTCTGCATGTATTCAACCCATTTAACATGTCTTTGGTTCAACTTTTCCTATTGAGTCACAAATTGCAAAGCATGATTGTCACTGTATAAGACAAACTCCTTACGAATCAAATAGTGTCTCCACTTCTTCAATGCCTGAATAATAGCATAGAACTCCTTTTCATACGTGGAGTATTTCACTTTCGCTTCATTCAACTTCTTGCTGAAGTATGCTATCGACCTGTCTTCTTGGATCAAGAATGCCCCTATTTCAAATCCACTTGCATCACATTTTACTTGAAATGTCTTTTTAAAATCTGGCAACACCAAAATTGGTTGTTCCATGATTTTCCTTTTCAACAAATTGAAGCTTTTCTCAGCCTCTTCTGTCCAGTGAAAAAACTTGTGTCTCTTCTTCACTGTGTCCATCATTGGTGCACTAATTCCACTAAAATTTCTGATGAACTTCCTGTAGAAAATATACTCTTTGGCGATGGCCAATTCTTAATCACCTCCACTTTATCTGGATCCATCCTCAACTTGTCTGCAGAAATAAAAAATCCCAAATAAATGAGCTATGTCTTCATGAATGAGGATTTCTTCATATTTATCAGCAGCTTCTCTTGTTGTAGCCTACGCATCACTATAGCCAAATTTTTTAGATGCTCTACCTCTGTTTTACTGAAAATCAGTAAGTCATCAAGATACACAATGACAAATTTTCCAATGAAATCCTTCAAGACTTCATTCATCAACATCATGAAAGTGCTCGGTGCATTTTTTAAGCCAAACATCATAACAATCCATTCATACAACCCTTCGTTAGTCTTGAAGGTTGTCTTCCATTCATCACCTTCTCTCATACGAATCTGGTGATATCCACTTTTCAAATCAATCTTCGAAAAAAATTTGGCTCCACTCAAGCAATCCATCAAATCATCCATCCTTGGCAATGGAAATTTGTACCCGATGGTTATCTTGTTGATTTCCCTTGAGTCAGTACACATCCTCCAACCTTTGTCTTTCTTCAGATTGAGCACTGTCGGAACAACACACAGACTCAAGCTTTCTCTAACCAACCGTTTGTCCATTAAGTCTTGGACCTGTCTTTTGACTTCTTCATTCTCCTGCGGCGTCAATATGTACGATGATTTGTTTGGTAAAATAGATCCAGGTATGAGATCAATATGATGACTCACACTTTTGATCGGTGGCAATGAACGAGGTAGTTCGTCCACTACTATGTCAGCAAACTCTTCCAACAGTTTCTAAACCTTTTCTGGTAAATCATCTACCCTCATACTGGTTAAAACAATTTTTGGCTTCCTGACCACAATGAATTGTGGTTCCTCCTTCTTCTTAACCTCTATAAGAAGTTCCTTCCGACTCATGAGAAGTACAGTATTGCTTACTTCAAGTTTCACCTCTTAGTCTTTGATTGGAAGAAACATGTGAGTTCTCCCATTCTTCTCTAGGGTGTATGTGTTCTTCCTCCCATCATGAATCACATTTATGTCATATTGCCACGGTCTACCTAGCAATAAATGACAAACATCCATTATCTCATCTTTATACCCTCCTATTTTAAATTCAACTAAACATTGTTTAGTGACATTTACCTGATGTCATTTTTTTATCCATGAAACTCTGTATGGGCTCGGATGTTCAATAGTCTCAAGATCCATCTTTTCTACCATATCTGTAGAAATGAGATTATCTGTGCTACCACTATCCACAATGACTTTGCATACCCTGTCCTTGGTCTTGCAAATGGTCCGAAAAAGTTTGTTCCTTTTCACTGGATTCTCCACCTCCTTCTCTGGCGTTGAGAGAAATTTTTTCATCATCAACGATCTTCCACCTTCAGCATCCTCTGCCTCAACATTCCGCCTCTGTGCTTCGGAAATTTGAGTTTCACCACCTTCTTTCTTTCTGTCTGGACACTCATAAGATTTATGTCTAACCTTTCCACATATGAAGCATTTCACCACTCCACCTCTTCCTCTTCCTCTACCTATGGTACAAGGAAAAATGTTTCCATCAACATACTGACCTCTCTTCTCGGTATACTTCCCTCTCTGCGAGCTTCCACCTCTCTTAGTTTGAGTCTGAGGTTTCTTCCACTCTTCCTTGGGTTTCTGATTTCTATCCTGGGCAACTGATTTGCCTCTGGGATGACTTCTTCCTCAACCTCTTTGACCTTGTTTTCAGCTCAACTTATCTTCATCTTTTAGAGCCATCTGATAAGCATCTTCCATCATTCGGATGGTCATCATGCTCATCTCATCCTGAATGTCGTATCTCAGACCATTCATGTACCTGGCAACTTTTTCATCATCACTTTCACGATGACCTGCCCTGATGTTCAACCTATAGAATTCTTCAGTGTACTCCTTTACTGACATCAACTTCTGTCTCAAATTTTGCATTCTCTGAAACAGAGAAATTTGGTAATCCCTGGGAATGAATTTCACTTTCATCTTTGTGATCATCCTATCCCAACTCTTGATTTTCTGCTTGCCTTTGCAGCATCTGTCAGCTTGTATCTCATCCCACCACAATGATGCATGTTCTTTCAATCTTGTGACAAAATGTTTGAGCTTTTTTTTCCTCCTCTACATCTTCATAGTCAAAATATGTGTCCAGATCTCTAATCCAGTCTAGAATCTCTTCAGCATCCATGTTTCCTTCATATACTGGAATATCCATTTTTTCTCTAGCACCCATCCTTGCAATAGCCCTAATCAGGCATTCATTTGTTGCATCTTCTACTGCAACTTCTTCTCCTTCATGTCCAGCTTCATCTTCACTTTCAAAATCACTGACATCTCCAACACCAGTTGTGTGCCTCTGAGCTGTCTCTATGTCCATGATTCTGGTGCGTATGTCACACATCTCTCTCTCCATGGATGGATTTGGCACCTGCCTACCCCTTCCTCTTGGCATTTCCCTTTCCTCTGGTGGATCGGGTGTTTTCCTATCCCTTCTTCTCGACAGCATGACTGAGATTTTCTTTCTCGCTTTCCCTGTCTGAAATATACAAATAGAGTCAAGCTTTGATACCAAACTGGCGCAGACCTATCGACCCTCGGGCTGAGATCCACTCATAGGATCGTTCTTTATCTTCTTTGAGCTGGATCGGCTCTTTCGATTCCTCGTTGGAATCCCAATTTGATAGATCCACAGGTCCTTTCGAAAGCTCCCCTGTGCAAACAACACTAGGCGGGAGCTCCAATTCACCATGCGACCACAACGCTATGACCAACGCCTCACCCAAAAGGTGCTTTTCGCAACTCGAAATATCATGAGTTTGCGAGTCGTGACTCCTGACTCTTCCTCTCCAATCTCGCGATACTTGATATCATGAAATGGGTATAGCTCTTCTTCCATCAGCACCCTCTATGCGTGACCACCAGCTAATCTTCATGCAAGCTCCTCTCGCTACTCGACACTTCGCATGTTGTGGCGTCCAACCTTGGCACCTTCCTTTCACGAATCCCCGATATGCGAGAGGTCAATGGGTGTTGACTTCTTCACTAGGTAACGTGTTTCCACCAGTCTACTTCCCCAGGCCCATCTTGTGGTTCTGCCACATGTCCGCACTCATGCCTCGACTCTCTGCACTTCATGACTTCTGATGTCGAAAGCGACTCCTTTCATTCTCCGAACCCCTCAATGCATGAAATGCGATGGGGTTCCTAATCCAATGGTCCTCCCGTGACCTGGATCTGACGGCTATCCTCACTCCTCATGATTTTGTGACTTGGAGCACCCAACTCTTGGGCTCTCACCCTGCGAACCTCCAAGTTCGCGAGATCCCTAGATCTCTTCCACCTGTCCTCCTCTGATGGACAGCTACGATTTTCTCACGACTTCACCACTCACAAAGTCGAAGGACTTCCTTCTCTGAATCCCGATGCTCGAATCCCTGATATGGGTGATCTCACGGCATGTGTCCTCCTTCTAATGGACGATTCATATTCTTTCACGGTTTCATGACTTCAGGACTCTCAGGAAAAAAATCTCAACCTCTTATCCTCCGATATGCCAAAATGGAGAAATTCCGACATGTCTTCAACGCAGGTCCCACAATGGAACTCTCCGCCTTTTTGGAGTTTCAGACTTCGCAACTTCACGAATCCTGATGCTGAACTTTCAGCTCTTCAACCCACGAAACCCCGAAATACCGAGTTCTGATGTGCTTCACCAATAATTGGCCCACACAAACCCTTTTTCCCCTTTGGGACTTCGCCTTTCACAACCTCTCGAATCTTGAGGCAAGGATTTTAGTTCTCTAACTCCCGAAACCCTGTATTGAGATTTCGTGAGTGATCCAACGGCCCTTGTTGGTTCAAATCCTATGGCCTGATTTCTCCTGAGCTTGCACTTAGAAAGACACTCACCATAGCCTTCTTGCTCCTCTGCAAGATCTGACGGCTTCCGGGACTTCGTGAATCCTCCATGGAGAATTCCAACCATCCAATTCCTCCTTAAACAACTCTTTCGAGATGAACAAGTACGCCTTCACAAAACTTATCCACCAGCAAACAATGTCGTTGCGCCTCCTTTCAACACTTCAAGGCACCATTCCTCTTGATCTATTCTTTGACATCTTCTAAGACTCTATCCCTCCTGAGCTTTCTCCACAACTTGAGTCTTCAAAAAGACTCCTGTACGCACTCCCTGCGGAAATTATTCAAATACTTCCACGTATTTGAACCTCTTCGACTCCGTGCACTCCCTGTGACAATATTCCTTCAACAATTTTGCTCATGTTGTAACTCTGGAACTTCACACGGCCTTGCGCACTCCTTGCACGGCTCCTGTTCTTAACTTGCACTTCTGCGAGAATGCGAACAATGCTATCCCTCCTGAGCTTGCAGAGACGAACTCTGACTTTTGTCAATGCACACCTTGTGGACAATTTCACTGCACTCCTTGCAGGAAAAATCTTTCTCAGACAGAGAAACAATTGAAACTCATTCTTTACTGTCCCTCTCTTCAGATTTCAGACATTCAACATGAAATCATACATTCACGCATCAAATCAAATGCATAACAGAGAGTAACAAGCATATATCAATCAACATGTACAAACACAGAAAGCAATTGAACACCATGAGTCTAAACTAGAGATCTTTGTATTAATCCAGAACTTCTGTAGATGGGTTTTTCTATATAGCTCTCTGCTTCTTCTTCTTTATGCTCTCTTGATCGATTATGCTACTAATGTTAAAATGATACAAGTGAGGGTGTCTATATCCATTTTCCCTCCAGCTCTTAAAACTGTCTAATCTAAGAATTCAAAGCTACCTACTTACATTTACTAGCATAAATGCCTTTTAGTCCTTCAGACGAGAGTGGGACACTCAAGGTCTGATTACAATCTACAAGTACGCCCTTTCTTAATTTTCTCATTTAAGTTTGGTGTATCCAACTTCAAAACATTTCAAACAATTCATCATGTGCCAAAATGCGTTGGTGTTTGTCCCATGCTCGCTTGTTGTTGGAGATGCTCCTGCATCAACCGATGAAGCACCAGTGGAGAAGCGTTCTACTTAGGTGAGTGTTTGGTATCATGGCTAAGCAAGAAACAATCATCGGTATCTCTATCTATAGCCAAGGAAAAGTATATTGCAGCAACAACATGTTGTACATAGGTACTTTGGATGAAACAAACTTTGACGGATATACATGTTGAGTATGATGAGCCCATTCCAATATATTTTGATAATACAAGTGCCTTCAATATCTCAAAAAACCCGGTGATGCACTCCAAGACGAAGCACATTCCAATCAAGTATCACTTTCTATGGGAACACATTGCAGAAAAGAACATCAAAGTTGAGTATGTGGGCATAAAAGAACAAGTGGCAGACATCTTTACAAAACCACTTCCATGGGAAGCCTTTGAATATCTTCGCCAAAGACTTGGAGTTATTTCTACTCCAAAAATGAATGCTTTTTGAATGATTATATTATATGTCTTAGATGTACACAAGGAAGCACCATAAGAGGACAGTCTGTCAGAGGGAGCAGCCATGGATGGAAAGATACCTTTGTCATTGATGACAAAGGGGAAGAGATTTATCAGATGTAGAGGACAGAGGCATGGTTCCAGAGGGAGAAGATTTATCAGATGCAGAGGATAGAGGCATGGTTCCAAGGGGAGCAGATTTATCATATATAGAGGACAAAGGCATGGTTCCAGGGGGAGCATGAGTGATATGATTTCAGTATTGCATCAGAGTGTTGCCATCAATGCCAAAGGGGGAGATTGTTGATTAAGGTTGGTTCTCATTGATGTCAACCCTTGAAGAAATCCCTGTAGCGCAAAGGTTTGGGTAATGGACCCAATATTGTTTGATGTAAATATGACTCATTATTGTTTTGTCATGGTTGATAAGAAGTAAATATGGATGAACTCCAAAGTGGTCC
>JZKD02S1774194.1:150116-175331 GCA_000966675.3 Picea glauca
AGGAATGTGATCATATACATCAGGTCTATTACAAAGCTACAAATCAGATTTGGATGATGAAATTGATGAGGGATTTTGGTTGTGGTACATGTTGAGTACATGGTTGAGACAAGTATTTGATGAGTTGGTGCACATACATGCGGTGTATAGTTGATGACGTTGGTACATATTGATGAGTCATAGTTGATGAGAAGTTGACACATGATTGGTACATACTTCGTACATGGTTGTATGAACTTGTTTATGGTACAGTTTGATTACAAGTTGGTGCATGGTTGATGCACTTGTATATGGTACAGGTTGATTACAGGTTGAGGTACAGGTTGATGCATGGTTGATGCATGGTTCAGATTTATTGGTACATGTTTATAGTGTTATATCTCACAGTGATAGTGTGACAATGGTTCCATCATTCTATTTCTACTTCATGGTGGTAGGACGGGGAAAGGACAGGTGGTTGTAGCCACCTTCCTGTTGTAGCCGGAGAACATTGGGGGTTGTAGCCTCCTTCTGGTTGTAGCTAGATAATTGGGGAGTTGGAGCTTCCCTCAGGTTGTAGCCTGAGAAACTTGGGGGTTGGAGCCTCCTTCCAGTTGCAGCTGGAAAACAAAGGAAGTTGGTGCTTCCAATGAATGTAATTCTTCAAGACATATAAGAAAAAGCATTCTATGGTTTTCTCTTGATTTAGGTTTCCACGTAAAACATTGGTGTATTGTGTATGTGTTTGATTGTTTATTTCTTACTCCTCATTATTGGATAATAATTCTACATTGATATAACATTTGAAGAAAAAGGATTATAATTACGCTATTACTGATTCACCCCCCCTCTCAGTAATCCAACAATATATGTATATTGATTGATGATTGTTTGAAGCTTCTGCCAGGTTCTCCTACTCCAAGACCTTTTCATTGAATAACTTGTAAATTGTTTCATCCATCAATTTATCTTCTGACCTCACACTTGAGGGAGCATCTATTACACATCAAAATGTCACACTTGAGTGTCCCACCCAAAGTGTCGTAAGTGTCACAAAGTAACGTATGCACCTTGTTAAGTGTTGTGTGCATTGTCTCAAGTGTTGTATGCACCTTACCAAGTGTCAAATTCTCTTTTATAAGTTTTGCAACCTTTTGACACCATACACACTACTACATATTGAAAAATTTGTGACGACTACTTGCGACAAGAGTACCCTTTCATCTCAAAATTCAAGAGAAAAAGTTCAATTTTTCAATTTTGTTATAAATCCAGCCCATATCCATCACTCTCTCAATGAAATCAAACATTCGTTTGTTTTGTGAAGATGATCAAGATAGTGGATGATCGTCTATATTTCGATGAACTTGTGAATTCATTGTAAGAGCGATGATAACTATTGATCGTTACACTATTTGATAAAATCTATATTGATCGTTATACTCTTTGACAAAGTCAAAATTGATTTGGTCAACTTTCACCGCAAGAGTGACGATATGATTGTTATGAACATTATACTCTTTGACAACATCAACATTGATTTGGTCAATGTTCATCGCAATTGCGATGACAGTGACCTATAAATATTTTACGAATTAGAGATGTTGCGACAATCTTGCTATAACAACAATGGTTCAGAAATGGTATTTTTTTGCAGAAGAATGTCTTATAATATAATTAGAGGTGGGGAAAAAAGTAACGAGGGTGAAAAGGGTGATGGTAGATGTTATTTCCCTTTCAAAAAATGTTGCCTCATATGTCCCGTAAGAATTTAATAGCAGTAGATACAAAACATTGTAGGAAATATGGGCACATTGATGGCGGATCAAATGAATATCGTCCCATGGTAATTAGCTATATATTCGTTATCTCTTTTTATATTGTCAATTTTATATAAAATTATATATATATGTATATATATTGTTTGAATGTTTGTTATAGTACACACTAATTTTGCATGATTGTTTGTAATTATAAAGTTAGAGTTTCCCTCTAACTTTTCGCAGAATATTGCACCAAGTAGTAGTAGAAATGAAGTTGTATAAGTTGAGGAACATGATCAAGAAAATGCGGATCTCATGGAAGAATATGATGGGACAAATCAAGTTAATGATCCCATGGACAAAGATGATGGGACAAATCAAATGATCCAAGATTTTTTTTCTCAGCCAAATGAGGATGGGGACAATCATGGTATTTATGATGAACCTCTATTAGAAAAGGAAAATAAACAACATTATGAAGGATCAAGAGCAAATATTCTCTCTGCAACATTGTTGCTAGTGAAATTAAAGGTTATGAATAATTTTTTGAACACTTGTATGACACAGATCCTAAGGTATGTAATATGTTTCATCTCATATTATACATAAATGTTTATTTTTTTCTATTTGTTTTTAGTGTTAATTAATGTGTAAAATAAGAATGCAATTTTTACGATTAATATTCTTTACATTAACTAGTTATTTGCTATGTTGTAGATTGTTAGGTGAATTTTTGTTACCATCGTCAAATATTATACCTTGCACATATCGAGGTTTGCATGTCATTATGAAAGACATTGGAATGGATTATCAAACTATAGATGCATGTCCTAATGATCATATTATATATTATGGACAACGTGCTTTGAAAACAGATTGTACGCAATGTCTTATCAGTATATATCGAACTGATCAAGTAAAAAAAAGGGTGTCTCGAAAGGTTCTTCATCATATTCCCATAGTTCCATGTTTACAACGATTGTTCAGGTGTGAAAGAATAGCACAATTTATGGATTACCATGCATGTAGCATAAGTGGAGATGGTGTTCTTCGAATGCATGCCGATGGTTCTGCATTTAGGGAAATTGAGGGAAAATGGGCAGATTTCAAAGATGAACCTCGTAATGTTAGGCTTTCATTGGCAGTTGATGGTGTTAATCCATTCAGAGAGCTTAGGTATATTTACTCAGTGTGGCCTATTTTTGTTATCAACAATAACATTCATCCTTGGATGTTAATAAAGAGGGAGCACATAATGTTGACAATGATTGTTCTAGGTATTTGTTTACATTAATTTTTTGAATCTAACATTTTCATTTGTTTCATTTTTTGCATAATATCTTTTGTTTATTTATTTAATTATATATACATGATATCATGGTTATAGTAATTATGTGTAATTTCAAACAATTAGGTAAGTACCAGGTTAAATATATCAATGTATATATCGAGCCTCTTATCGACGAGCTACTAAAGTTATGGGTTGGCATCACTATGTATGACATATGTAAACCAATCAGGGAGAATAAATTTAAATTCTATGGAATAATTTTATGGAAAATTCATGATGCCCCAGGACTAACACATTTTTGTGGTATGAATTATTCTAATATTTCTCTTTAATACTATATAAAATGTTAATGATATCATGTTGCATGTTTAATTTTTAAATAATCTCATCGTATAATTGACATTAATCCATTTGTTGCAGGCCTTCAAACAAAGGGTAAATTTGCACGTCCAGTTTGTGGTCCTAAGATGAAGTATCATCATTCAAAAAGTTTAGGAAAGGTGGTGTTTGATGAGTATAGGAACCTCCTCCCTAAGAACCATAGGTATCGTACTACTGAAAAACATATTTTCAATGGGAAAGAGAATGGTTTCAAACCACGAAGAATGACACCTCACCTATGGAGGTTGGAATATAACATAAATCGTCGAGGTACTCAATTTATTTATGTATCGTATATCATGTAATGTTTTGAATGCTTATTTTAATCATTGAATTTATCTTATCGTATTTGATAATTATTTTTGTGATTTCTTTTATGCTTCATGAAGACCGCCATCATGAAGGTATTTATAATGGGCTTCCAAGAGGAATGAAATGTTATCCCACTAAATTCATGAGGTTTCCCTACTATGAGGAGCTAAAAATAGCTCATTTGTTTGATACAATGCATATCGGGAAGAATGTGACAAAAACATTATGGCGAATCATAGATGGTAGGAGGGACAAAGAAAAAATTGTCAAAATTTGTACTGACAT
This sequence comes from Picea glauca, assembly GCA_000966675.3. Taxonomy (NCBI): domain Eukaryota; kingdom Viridiplantae; phylum Streptophyta; class Pinopsida; order Pinales; family Pinaceae; genus Picea; species Picea glauca. The sequence goes on from JZKD02S1774194.1 coordinate 154,128, forward strand.
TCAAGAAGCCAATCATGAAATGTGAAGTGTGATCCAATCAAATATATCAGATGGACTAGACTGAAATAACCTTCCATGGTTATTAACAGAGCAACAAAGAAATGTTGTAAAACAGGTCATTCAAAGAATTAAATTTCCCACGGGTTTTGCTTCAAACATAAATAATATCTTAACGAAGAAAGGTGAATTTGGTGGGGTAAAAACACATTATTGGAATACCTTCATTAAGGTAATAATTTTGGTATACATATTTATATATATTGGCCTTATACATCTTTTTTATTTTTTCTTGTCTACTTTGGTTGAAACAAATAACGATTCATTTGTTTGTTACAATATGTTCTATCACTATCTCTCCCAAATGACTTTGTAACAACATCCAACAAGTTATATATGATCTTGGAAAATACATGAGGTAAGTAGTTGTTATTTATATGCAAAATGTTCTTTCAAATTATTGTTGTACTTAATGACACGTGTTTTACTTGTAATGTAAATTGTTATATTATGTTATGTTGAAACATGTTATTTTCTTGTGTCATGATCTCATGTAGACGGTTATCATTGAAAGAAATCCATGGAGATGATATAAAGTATTGGAAGAGAGAAATTCCTCATCTAATGTGTGAAATGAAAAAGTATATACCTCCAACATTTTTCAATGCACAAGAACACTAACTCATACACCAAGTTTAGGAGATTGAAATTTGTGGACCTGTTCACACAAGGTCAATGTGGATGGTGGAGAGGCACTTGAAATCATTGAAGGCGTTGGTTAGACAAAGAGCATGTCCTGAGGGTTATATGGTGGAGGGATATATGTTATATCAATCCATGGTGTATATTAGTCAGTATCTTCCTAAATTAGCAATGCCAAATATGCATGCAGTGGATCTCATTTGGGATGTGAACTCCATCAAAAAAATTGAAGATTAGGAGCATCTATTGGGGAAAGGTAGAATGAAAAAAATGAGAGGTAATATATTAATAATTGTGGACATTTATATTAATAATAAATATAAATTAGTTTCGTTTTTGTATATATGATCATACTCATTAATATATTAATATAATTTATTTCATAAATTATTAATATTTATAACCTCCATGGATGTTATAACTAATATTTAATATTAGTGAATTATGATTTTTTTTATTCAGTTTCTCAAGAGTGGGATGCATTGCATTCGTACATTGCAAACAATATTGACTTGATGAATGTATGGATTGAAACATGTAAACAACATAATGGAGGTAGGTTATCATGACAATGACTGTCTGAATTGGTTAGAGAAGCTCGTCGTAACGGAGATGCCAATGTTACGCAAAGGGAAATTGATTTAGCATATGGTTTGAAAGATGGACAGGTAAGAAAATTCACCCATTTTATTCAAATATTTTATATTATATTAATGTGACTACATGTGTACTGTATTTTTTAGATACTTTCCAAGTTATATAAATATATATGTTAATTTATTAATTAACAATGCATCTTTTACATATCTGGCATATTGCAGTTGAAACACCACAAGGCTATGTGGTGCAATGGTCGTAAATTTCACATCAAACAATTGGATGAAACCGGGAAAACTTTTGATAGTGGAATAACTACAGTATTCCAGGTTACTAATGTTTCCTCTAGGAGTGATAGACATCCTCGAAAATATGAAAATGGATACTATGGTTATTTAAACGATATACTTGAGTGTGACTTTAATTCCTTCAAACTAGTTATTTTCGATGTCAAATGGTATAGGTTATGAATGCATGAACATGATGAGGAAAGAATTTTTATTCAAAATGCCAACATATTTCCAATGATTAAAAAAATGGTGTTTGAAAGAGGACATGATCGTTATTTTCCCAAGCCAATCTGAATAGGTCTTTTACTCAAATGTTCCAAGTGAGAGGGATTGGTCATTTGTTGTTATATATGATACAAGAAGAAAGCCAATTAAGTATACTCATTTACAGGAAGAAGATGATACTGAAGATCAAGAAGATGATTCACCAGATCAGACAAAGCCAGAAGATCATGCAGGGTCAATGGATGAAGAAGATGAGTAAGATCATGATCCAGGCATAGGAGACAATATTGAAATTCTTGATGAATATGTCAATGAAAATATTCTTGAAAATGACATTGATAACAATGATGATATCGTCAATCCTTTCAACACCGTTTCTGAACCGGATGATGAAACAAATGTCGAGTTTGATGAAGAAGATCAAGATACAGAATAAGGATTATTGCACAGATGTTGAGGTTGGATTAGGTACGTGGATGTATATTTTAATTTGTATGAATTAGACTCTTAAAATAATTTACTTATAATGTCATGGGTTAATTACATGTTTTTAAGTTTTATGCGATGTTTTTATATCCTATGTTGCATGTTGTTTAATTATTATGTGAAACCTGAAAATAACTGCCAATATACTAAAGTACATGGTAAACTAAAAATTTCATTTACGAACACATAATTTCATGTACCTTCATTAATTTTTGTTTTTGTAGTTTCTATGCATGAATCTTAATAGGATGTTTCTTTTGATTATTTTCTATTTTATAGATTGGGTATTGGGGTTCAATTGAGAGTGATGTGAGGGGGAGGGGAGGGGCCATATGAGCCTCCACCTTCACGTGGTTGGCCTTGTTCAGTAGAGGATAAATTATTCTTGAAACCAAGATATTCTCTTTCATTTTTATACCATCATGATCATAGATTTTATCAATATTGTTTTCATAGTATTGCATCAATGAAGTTTCAATGAACATGTTTGTCATTTCTATAGAATTTTTATTGAACCCCTATTTTTCTTTCAAAGTACACAAATTGGTTGATGCAAGTTTTAAGTTTCCATCAGTCTTTCTTCATTTTTATTTCAGGTTCTACATTAATGTATATACAATGAATCTGTGTCATAGTTGTGATGAAAATTCCCTTTTTTTCATTTATTTCTTAATCAACACCATAAAACTACTACCTAACAGTACTAGATGCAGGGACGTGTGTACTATCGAATGAATTTTACAAGGAATAAGGAATGGAAATTGTTCTAGGACTAGACATGGGAAACAGTGACCTATGAATGGGGTCAACATTGAAATTTTTTCAAATTGTTTATGTATGCATTGAAATTTGACATGGATAGACTATTTGCATGCCTTAACGATATGGGAGGGTTTCTGGACTCAAATTTGACTCACACATACACTTTATTCCATCATCAATTCATCATGTAAACCATAAACCCTATTTTTCATATGTTCTAGTAGATATGTTAATGAATCCTAATTTCTTATTTGTATTTCACTCAAGGTACAACTAGCTTGCAAAGAATCAAATTTTAATTTCAAGTTGATAAACCAAATATGAAATGAATCCTAATTAAAACTGTCAAGTGTTGGAATTTGTCATTTAAGTGTAGTGTCATGTAGTTACCTTTTAAAATATAGAGAGATTAGTCTCTATAGAAGTAGAGCAATATATTGATATTGGATTCTCTTATAAGCTGATGTTGATCCTCTTAACCTTCAAGAATAGGTACTAGAGGCGAAAATCAAGGATAATAATCAAGGATAATTTAGTACCCATCACTTATGAAAACATTTTATTCAACAAGAGACATAAATAAGGGAATTCGTTGGCAAGAGACAAGGAAATGACATCGTCACTAGAGTGACGAATGTAAAAAATCTTGCAGTGAATTAGCTATACTATCGACAAAAAAAATTCGTCGATAGTATAGCTAATTCATTGCAAGAATATTTACATGGGATAAACAAAGGAAATGGATGATGTGGTTCCAACTATAACTAATTCATCGCAAGTCTCTTGAAATGTACACATGGGATACAATTCATCGCCTTTCTTCATTTTTATTTCAGGTTCTACATTAATGTATATACAATGTATGTGTATCATAGTTGTCATGAAAAATCCCCCTTTTTTGTTGATTTCTTAATCAACACCATAAAAATATTCCCTTGCAATACTAGATACGGGGACGTGTGTACTGTCGAACCGAACAAAAATTGTATTAGGACTACACACGGGCAATAGTGACCTGTGAATGGGGCCAAAAATGAAAGTTTTTCAAACTATTTCTATATGCACTGAAATTTGACATGGATAGACTATTCACATGCCTTGACGATATGGGAGGGTTTCTGGACTCAAATTTGACTCACACACCCACTTTATTCCATCATCAATTCATCATGTAAACCATAAACCCTAATTTTCTTTCAAAGTACACAAAAATTTTCTTTCAAAGTACACAAATTGGTTGAAGCAAGTTTTAAGTTTTCATCGGTCTTTCTTCATTTTTCTTTTAGGTTCTACATTAATATTGTATATAAAATGTATCTGTGTCATAGTTTGATGAAAAAACCCTCTTTTTCATTGATTTCTTAATCAACACCATAAAAATACTCCCTTGTAATACTAGATGAGGAGACATGTGTACTGTCGAATGAATTTTACAAGAAACAAGGAACAAAAAATTGTACTAAGACTAGCCATGAGCAACAATGACCTGTGAATGGGGCCAACGTTGAACTTTTTTCAAAATGTATCTGTATGCACTTAAATTTGACATGGATAGACTATCTTCATGACTTAATGATATGGGAGGGTTTCTGGACTCAAAATTTGACTCACACACCCACTTTCTTCCATCATCAATTAATCATGTAAACCATAAACCCTAATTTTCTTTCAAAGTATACAAATTGGTTGACACAAGTTTTAAGTTTTCATCATTCTTTCTTCATTTTTTTTAGGTTCTACATTGATGTATATACAATGTATCTGTGTCATATTTGTGATGAAAAATCCCTCTTTTTCGTTGATTTCTTAATCAACACCATAAAAATACTCCCTTGCAGTACTAGATGTGGGGACGTCCGTAATGTCGAATGAAGTTTACAAGGAAAAAGGAATTAAAATTGTACTAGGACTAGACATGGGTAGAAGTGACCCGTGAATGGGGCCAACCTTGAAATTTTTTCAAACTATTTATGTATTCATTGAAATTTGACATGGATATAATATTTGCATGCCTTAAAGATATGGGAGGGTTTATGGACTCAAATTTGACTCACACACCCACTTTCTTCCATCATCAATTCATCATGTAAACCATAAACCCTAATTTTCTTTCAAAGTACACAAATTGGTTGATGTAAGTTTTAAGTTTTCATCAGTCTTGCTTCATTTTTCTTTCAGGTTCTACATTAATATTGCATATACAATGTATCTGTGTCATAGTTATGATGAAAAATCCCTCTTTTTCATTGATTTCTTAATCAACACCATAAAAATACTCCCTTGGAGTACTAGATGTGGGGACATGTGTAATGTCAAATGAATTTTACAATGAACAAGGAACAAAAATTGTACTAGGACTAGAAACGGGCAACAGTGACCTGTGAATGGGGCCAACGTTGAAAGATTTTCAAACTATTTCTGTATGCACTGGAATTTGACATGGATAGACTATTCATATGCCTTAATGATATGGGAGGGTTTTTGGACTCAAATTTGACACACACACCCACTTTCTTCCATCATCAATTCATCATGTAAACCATAAACCTTAATTTTCTTTCAAAGTACACAAATTGGTTGACGTAAGTTTTAATTTTTCATCATTTTTCTTCATTTTTCTTTCAAGTTCTACAATAATGTATATACAATGGATATGTGTCATAGTTGTGATGAAAAATCCCTCTTTTTTGTTGATTTCTTAATCAACACCATAAAAATACTAGACACGAGAAACAGTGACATGTGAATGGGGCCAACATTGAAATTTTTTCAAACTATTTTTGTATGCATTGAAATTTGACATGGATAGACTATTTGCATTCCTTAATGATATGGGAGGGTTTTTGGACTCAAATTTGACTCACACGCCCACTTTATTCCATCATCATATCATCATGTAAACCATAAACCCTATTTTTCATATGTTCTAGTAGATATGTTAATGATTCCTAATTCCATATTTGTATTTGACTCAAGGTACAACTATCTTGCAATGTATCAAATTTTAATTTCAAGTTGATAAACCAAATATGAAATAAATCCAAGCATCATTTGATATCTTCACAAGAGATATGAATGTAAATAATCTTGTGACAAATTAGTTATACTATCGATGAAAAAAGTTCTTCGATAGTATAGCTAATTCATCGCAAGAATGTGTCTTTGAATGGTGTTACATGGTTTACAAGGAGTGTAGGTATATATGTTTCAATGTAGTGTATTCTATAAGAAACATCTCTATGCCAAACCTTAAAATGGATAGTACCATATCTTTTTCATAAGACAAATATTCTTTGTATGTTTCCTTTATGGTGGCTCAAGCCCTCACACATGATGCATGACAATGAAATGTAACAATTTGACTATTGAATGATAGTATTATGTCACCCATGGTTAAGGAAAGAACATAAGGTTATTAGTTCTTATTTGAATCTTCTTAGAATTGATATTTTTTACATAGTCCTTGAAAAATACTAAAGAGTTATGTAGCAGATATTTGGTCTTTATGTGGGACATTTTATGCCATTGGTATGTTTTGTACAAAAATAATGGATCTTGGGGACTACACCATGGTCAAGGGACAAAACAAATTAGGAAATTAGGACAAAAAACAAGGAACAAAAGATTTTGCAGTACTAGATCTAAGGATGTGTGTACTATATAATGAATTTTACAAGAAACAAGGAACGAAAATTGTTCTAGGACCAGACACGAACAACAATGACCTGTGAATGCGGCCAACGTTGAAATGTTTTCAAAATATTTCTGTATGCAATGAAATTTGACATGGATATATTATTCACATTCCTTAATGATATGGGAGGGTTTATGGACTCAAATTTGACTCACACACTCACTTTCTTCCATCAGCAATTCATCATGTAAACCATAAACCCTAATTTTCTTTCAAAGTACACAAATTGGTTGACGCAAGTTTTAAGTTTTCATCAGAATTTCTTCATTTTTCTTTCAGGTTCTACATCAATATGGTATATACAATGTATCTATGTCATAGTTGTGATGAAAAATCCCTCTTTTTCATTGATTGCTTAATCAACACCATAAAAATACTCCCTTGCAGTACTAGATGCAGGGACGTGTGTACCGTCGAACTAATTTTAAAAGGAACAAGGAACGAAAATTGTACTAGGACTAGACATGGGCAACAATGACCTGTGAATGGTGCCAATGTTGAAATTTTTTCAAACTATTTCTGTATGCACTGAAATTTGACATGGATAGACTATTTGCATGCCTTAACGATATGGGAGGGTTTCTAGACTAAAATTTGACTCACACACTCACTTTATTCCATCATCAATTCATCATGTAAACCATAAACCCTAATTTTCTTCCAAAGTACACAAATTTCTTGACACAAGTTTTAAGTTTTCATCAGTCTTTCTTTATTTTTCTTTCGGGTTCAACATCAATATTGTATATACAATGTATCTATGTCATAGTTGTAATGAAAAATACCTTTTTTTCATTGATTTCTTAGTCAACACCATAAAAATAGTCCCTTGTAGTACTACATGTGGGGACATGTGTAATTTCGAATGAATTTTACAAGGAACAAGGAACAAAAATTGTACTAGGATTAGACACGGGCAAACAATGCCCTATGAATGGGGCCAACATTGAAATTTTTTCAAACTATTTTTTATGCACTGAAATTTGACATGGATAGACTATTTACATGCCTTAACGATATGGGAGGATTTATGGACTCAAATTTGACACACACACACACGCACTTTCTTCCATCATCGATTCATCATGTACACCATAAACCCTAATTTTCTTTCAATGTACACAAATCGGTTGACACAAATTTTAAGTTTTCATCAGACTTTCTTCATTTTTCTTTCAAGTTCTACACTAATGTATATACAATGTATCTATGTCATATTTTTGATGAAAAATCCCTCTTTTTGGTTGATTTCTTAATCGACACCATAAAAATACTAGACACGGGCAATAGTGACATGTGAATGGGGCCAACGTTGAAATTTTTTCAAACTGTTTATGTATGCATTGAAATTTGACATGGACAGACTATTCCAATGACTTAATGATATGGGAGGGTTTCTAGACTCAAATTTGACTCACACACCCACTTTATTCCATCAACATATCATCATGTAAACCATAAACCCTATTTTCATATGTTCTAGTAGATATGTTAACGATTCCTAATGTCATATTTGTATTTGACTCAAGGTACAACTAGCTTGAAAAGTATCAAATTTTAATTTCAAGTTGATAAATCAAATATGAAACGAATCCAAGCATCATTTGATATCGTATCAAGAGAGACAAATGTAAATAATCTTGCAACGAATTAGCTATACTATCGACGAAAAAAGTTCGTCGATAGTATAGCTAATTTGTCGCAAGAATGTGTCTTCGAATGGTGTTACATGGTTTGCAAGGAGTGTAGGGATTATATGGTGCAATGTAGTGTAGTATAGAAGAAAAATCTCTATGCCAAACCTCAAAATGGATAGTACCATATCTTTTCATAATACAAATATTCTTTGTATGTTTCCTTTGTGGTGGCTCAAGCCCTCACACATGATGCATGACAATGAAATGTAACAATTTGACTATTGAATGATAGTGTTATGTCACCCATGGTTAAGGAAATTAGAACATAAGGTTATTAGTTCCTATTTGAATCTTCTTAGAATTCAGATTCGTTACATAGTCCTTAAAAAAATACAAAAGGCTTATGTAGTAGATATTTTGTCTTTGTGTGGGACATTTTATGCGATTAGTATGTTTTGTACAAAAATAATGGATCTTGGGGACTACACCATGGTCAAGGGACCAAAAAATGACCTTTGACAAAAGAAAATATTTTGCAGTACTAGATGTGGGGACGTGTGTACTATCGAACGAATTTTACAAGGAAGAAGGAATGGAAATTGTTCTAGGACTAGACACGGGCAACAATGAGCTGTGAATGGGGCCAACGTTGAAATTTTTTCAAACTATTTCTGTATGCACTAAAATTTGACATGGATAGACCATTTGCATGCCTTAATGATATGGGAGGGTTTATGGACTCAAATTTGACTCACACACCCACTTTTGTCCATCATCAATTCATCATGTAAACCATAAACCCTAATTTTCTTTCAAAGTACACAAATTGGTTGACGCAAGTTTTAAGTTTTCATCAGTATTTCTTCATTTTTATTTTAGGTTCTACATTAATATTGTATATACAATGTATCTATGTCATAGTTTTGATGAAAAATCCCTCTTTTTCATTGATTTCTTAATCAACACCATAAAAATACTAGACACGGGAAAGAGTGACATGTGAATGGGGCCAACGTTGAAAAATTTTCAAATTGTTTATGTATGCATTGAAATTTGACAAGGATAGACTATTCGCATGCCTTAATGATATGGGAGGGTTTCTGGACTCAAATTTGACTCACACACCCACTTTATTCCATCATCATATCATCATGTAAACCATAAACCCTATTTTTCATATGTTCTAGTAGATATGTTAATGATTCCTAATTTCATATTTGTATTTGACTCAAGGTACAACTAGCTTGCAAAGTATCAAATTTCAATTTCAAGTTGATAAACCAAATATGAAATGAATTCAAGCATCATTTGATATCGTCGCAAGAGAGACGAATGTAAATAATCTTGTCACTAATTAGCTATACTATCGATGAAAAAAGTTCTTCGATAGTATAGCTAATTCATTGCAAGAATGTGTATTTGAATGGTTTTACATGGTTTTCAAGGAGTGTAGGGCTTATATGGTGCAATTTAGTGTATTCTATAAGAACAATATCTATTCCAAACCTCAAAATGGATAGTACCATATCTTGTTCATAAGACAAATATTCTTTGTATGTTTCCTTTGTGGTGGCTCAAGAACTGACACATGATGCATGACAATGAAATGTAACAATTTCACTATTGAATGATAGTGTTATGTCACATGCAAATTATGAACTGACTTAGCGTACAAATGAACTTTTACAAGCCCTTATGGCCCAAATATCATTTGATTGGTAGGATATTGATCGCTTTCAAGACTCTTATCTCTGCAAGGAATGTTTATTTGGTAGGATATTGGTAGATTTCAATATTTTTATCTCTTATATCTTAGCGCATGACAACCATCGGGGGAAATTTGGAAAAAAACAAGAAAAATAAAAATTTTAAAAGGTAAAATCCGACGTCAAGGCCAATTTTTTGGGTGGCATCAGAGGATGCCTTCGGATTTTGGGTTCAAAAGTAGTTATGTTAGAACAATGATTCTTTATGTAGAGATTATATGGTACAATGGAGTGTAGTCTATCAGAACAATCTCTATGCCAAACCTCAAAAAGGATAGTATAACCATATCTTGTTCATAAGACAAATATTCTTTGTATGTTGTCTAGTATGTGGTGTCTCAAGCCCTCACACATGATGCATGAGCACCAAAGATAAATGATATAACATACGATTACCCTCTATGGTACCACCTACTATTCCCCATGTTAATTAATTCAAAAGGTTTTTTCTTTTACTTGAACTTTGCACTACAAAATCTCTCTCCAGTGATACATTATACACTTTTCTCACTTTACATTTTGGGCTCTCAAAATTAATTGACTCATTCATAAGAAAAAAGGTTCATAGAAATCTACATGGAAATGGTTTTTCTTATATTTCAGTTGGTGCATTATAGACACTTTTCTCCCTCTATTTTTTTATTTATGCTTCTTCCAACCCAGAAAGTGTTTTTCAATCAAATGAATTAATTTCATTTTTAACTTTCAAAACACTAGAAATTTAAAAAAGAATTAAACATGTAAATTTAAAATTAAAATTAAAATTATATGTGGGTGTGTAATTCTTTTTCCTTGTTTTATGACTTTATGTGGGTCACTTATGAGGAAAAGGACATAAAACAAAGAAACGAATTAAACAACTATATGTATATATATGCATATAAGAGTTGGTTTATAAAAGTATCCTTATAAGGAGAAAATGATGGGTAGGTAGTTATCTAACTTGTAAAATTTATGGGTTGACAATTTACTCCAAGTTAGTTGAAAAGTTCCTCTCCAAAACCACATGAAAAAACTCTTCAATATAGGAAAAAATGTTCAAATTGAACACAAAATTTTAACACTAATAGGAACTAAGACACAATTATACGAATAATAGGTGGTGGATATAACTCTTATTTAAACCTTCCTAGTATACCCAAATTTTGGTGTTTGACTATGTATACACATGGATTTTAAAGTTGTCTAACACAATACCTCCCTTTGTTAAGACTCTACACAAGAAAACTGAGAATTAATATTCCTTACCTTCATACATATAACATACACGTACCTTATAATCCACCTTAAAAGTTACATAACATTAATGTAAAACAACCTTAAAACTAGAAATTCTACATGTTCAAATAAGTTTCCACTAACACTCTTATAAACCAAACCCTTATGTAATTGTTAACATATAACCCCTAACATTTATAACCCTCTTAATCTTATAAACCCTAACATAACCTCCCTATCCCCTACCATTTATAATCTCAATAACCCCTATCCCATTAACAACTAATAGAGCCCTTAGAATCTATAAAGACATATAATCTCTAATCCTTACACCTTATATTGCATCTAACTAAAATAACACTGGATTCCTATACCCTTTGATCCATAACCTTATAACCCATCTCATTCCTAACCCATATGACTTCCAACACAAATAACCACTTCCAGAGTACATTATAACCCATAATATAAGACATAACCACTGCAACTCCTAATCCCTAAAAATTATAACACCTATAAAAGTTAATCCATAAACATTATAACCCTCAACCCACACCCCCAAACACTTTTCATTCCTAATATAACCTTGAACTCTTATATCCTAATCCTTAAACCCTGCGAATCTTAACCCATATATTAACCTTTATTATTAATAACCCCTAAACTCTATAACCCTCAAACTTTATAAAATCTACACCTAATAGATATGATTCCTAACTCATATAACCCCTTACCCCAACACTTGTAAACCATAAAAACTATAACCCCTTAATGAGTGTAACATTCACCACAACAACCTATCACCCTTAACCCTCATAATTCCTTACCTTGATAACCTTATCACCCCTAATCCCCATAATGCATATAATATTGACCCCTATAACCTATCACCCTAACATTTATAATTTCTTACCCTTCCAACTCATGTCACCTCTAACCCATATAACTCCTAGTCGTGGTAACGCCTAAACTATATCCATGTTAATAACTAACCTCTAAACCATAACCCCTAAACCCAAATAAACTTTCATAATCCTTAAGAACCTGAACTTGTATAACCCCTAACCTATATATCCCTTACCCTCCATAACATGACCTAACCCATAATCCATATATATAACTTATATATCTTGTAATCCCTATAACATATAATTAGTAACCCATAAACTCTATACATTTTAACCACTACACGAGCTGATATAATTTTAGCCTCATGAATGAGCAATATACCTAGAATGATCAATAAAGGTCATCATCATCGTAAATGTCATCATTGTTACATTGAACTAGACATGGGAAATAATGACCTGTGAATGGGGATTAGAGGTCGTGTATGTGTCTTTGAATGGTGTTACATTGTTTGCAAGGAGTGTATGGATTATGTAGGGCTTATATGGTGCAATGTAGTGTATTCTATAAGAACAATCTCTATGCCAAACCTCAAAATGGATAGTACCATAGCTTGTTCATAAGATAAATATGTAATTGTTAACATGGATTTTAAAGTTGGCTTTTAAAGTTTTCTAACACAAGACCTCCCTTTATTAACACTCTACACAAGCAAACTAAGAACTAATATGCCTTACCTTCATACATAGAACATACACGTACCTTGTAATCCACCTTAATAGTTACATAACAATAATGTAAAACAACCTTAAAACTAGAAATTGTACATGTTCAAATAGGTTTCCACTAACACTCTTATAAACCAAACCCTTATGTAATTGTTAACATATAACCCCTAAAATTTATAACCCTCTTAAGCTTATAAACCCTAATATAACCTCCCTATCCCCTACCATCTATAAACGCAATAACCCCTATCCCATTAACAACTAATAGAACCCTTGGTATCTATAAAGACATCTAATCTCTATCCTTACACCTTCTATTGCATCTAACTAAAATAACATTGGTTTCCTATACCCTTTGATCCATAACCCTATAACCCATAATCCCCATTATGCATATAATATTGACCCCTATAACCTATCACCCTAACCTTTATAATTTCTTGCCCTTCTAACTCATTTCACTCCTGACCCATATAAATCCTAACTATGGTAACCCCTAAATTGTATCCATGTTAACAACTAACCTCTAAACCATAACCCCTAAACCCAAAACTTGCATAATCCTTAAGACCGTGAACTTGTATAACCCCTAACCTATATATCCCTTACCCTCCATAACACCCAACCCATAATCCATATATATAACTTATATATCCTGTAATCTGGCCTATAACATGTAATTGTAACCCATACACTCTATGCATTTTAATCACTACAATTGTTATCCTATATTAACCCTAACCCCTAAAGCCTATCATTTTTATCTCTCTTAATTGTTATAACCCATTATCCTTAACACCTATAACATATACACCCTTCAGTACCCCTTTGACTATCACTACCAACCTTAAACCACATTAAAATTAACCTCAATCATCCCTAAATATTGTAATCCTTATCATTATCAAACCTTATAACCCATTACCCCTAGCAACTATAACACGTATACCTTTACTGYTTTAACTTATCAACACCAACCTTCATAATATATAAAACCTATTAACCCATACAATCCTTATAAATTTTATTCCTAAATGATATAACCCATACCCATTATAATCCCTTACTAACCCAATAAAATATAAYACCTATAACCTCTAATACCCCCCATCCCCAAACTTGCAAAATTTCTAAATTAAAATATATATTAATTAAAATTAACAAAAAATCATAATTAAAATTTATATTATGATGAATTTAATTAAAATATGTATTAATTAAATTAACAAATAATAATAATAAAACATTAAAAAAAAAACAAAAAAAAAATACAAATGACAAAGTAATCCTCCTGTGCCCATTCATTACAAAGAAAATTGGGCGCGGGCCTGCATCTACTAGCTTGGATCCCGGGTGAGATGGAAACTAGACAACACACAACAGGAGAGGAGAAAAACCCCATACATCGCATTTATAGAGGAGAAAAACCCCATACTAGCTTAGATTCTTGGCTGCCATACATATTCGTCTTCGCAGAGGAGAAAAACCGCATCTAACAAAGGTAAAGGAGTGGAGATATTCAATCCATAGGAGTGGGGATATTCGGTCTAGAGGAGTGGAGATATTTGGTCCATAGGAGTGGTGATATTCGGTCTAGGATTTCGATTGGACATCGACAGAGGCAAAGGAAAGCCACTATCAAGAAAAACCTATGGAGGTGTTGCGAAACTCGGTAGTGTCTATCCTCTGTCTCTCTGAAATCGGTAATCCTTTGTTAAATGTAGTTAAAACCCTAGTTTTAACATTGGCATCATTGTGAGAATAGTCTTAGGTTGAAAATAATATTAGTCACAAAATCATCTCTAAGAGAATCAATAGATCAACACACTCAGACTTGGCAGTTTGTACGATTTTGGATACAAGTGAAAAATTGCAAAGTTTGATCTAACATTCTACCTCATATTCCTTGCAATGCTATTTGATATATATTCAATCCATATTCTTTTCGGAGTGCATAGATTATTGTGAAGTTTATGAGAGGCATTTGAACTTTGTGGGAACAATTTTGTTTCATCCAAAACTACATTTCCAGTTGCTCCTTCACCTACAACATTCTCATAGCCTCTATCCACCCTCTTAATCAATAATTCATTACTAAACTTAGCAACTGAATTTTCAGAACCTTCATCATTTGGTTTAGGTCATTTTTTCTCTATCCCACATGAAATATTACTTTGAATATACTCTTTTAAAGTGGAATCTGAATCCCTAAAAACAACAATTATTTTAATAGTCCATGAATGCTTTGGTTTTTCTATCTTTTGAGAAAAATTCAAATAAGTGAAAGAGGTAACTCTACACTCATTTCCAGTGGTTATATCAACATAAGTACTAGGAAATGGAGTTTTCTTCATCTTAGGATCTCGTTGCTCGGAAACAGTGATTCCCTTAGGTGAGTTAGTACCATATGTGGCTAAAACCGTGTCATTTTACGAACCTTTATTCTCCCATATTTAAACAACAAGAATGGTCTGCAAAAATGAAAAGATGTCACGTTTCAAGTGTGGCTATGTTTGGCTGCAATATTCATTTTCTTGCATTCCCACACAAAATTTTGAAGTACCACCAATACTACTTGACAATGTTTAACTCTTTAAGAATAAGAAATGGTGAAAGCATGATATATTACTTCAATAAGAGGTGTGGGGATTTGTATAATATAAAAACTTATAAATTTATTGCCAAGGTGGATTTTGTTGCTTCCAAAAGTCTAATTTTTCTCTTCTACTTAGGGAAAGAAAGTTTGCTAGTCCATCCCAAATGTTTAACAATGTTATGGACCTTGACAGTAACATATAGTCATGTGAAAATTAATTCAAAACTCATACATATCCCTCTAAAAGTAAGTCAAAAGGACTTGTTAAAAGAGAGAATATTTATATTTACCTTGGAAGAGGCATATTTATCAATACTCATTTTCCAGGTCTATAACATCCAAACTCACCACAATCCAATAGTAATTATAATGAGAAAGACATACCTATAGTGTCAACAACACTTTCATAGGTTCAAGATATCCCCACAATGTATAGTTTTTTAGTTGTTGGAATGTAGTGATCATGATTTGTTGAGATGAGAAGTGCTCTCCATAAGCAAAATTTTTAATGACAATGTAGGTGGAAACTAGCATATATTACAAAGCTAAAGGATATCATTGGATATCCTTGAGGAGGGTTTTATTGAATAAATTTATTGTCGTGGGAGGAATTCCTCTGTGTGATTCTATTTGCACAACATTATAGGCTCATATGTAAACTTTTGGAATCATTCACCTTCTCAAGAACATTTTTTCCCAATAAGAGGAAGCAATATTAGATTTGTGTTTTTATAAGAGGTTCTTCACTTGAGGAAAGATGTCCAAGTTTTTCTTGAATATTTTATTATGGAGGTAGTTGAGCGATTCATCTATAAAATAAGGATGGAGGTAGTTGAGGGATTCATCTATAAAATAAAGGTCATTTTGCTTCCATTTATCCAGATAATTAGCTCATGCCTTTTTTCATTAGCAGTACTGGACACATAGTAATCTATCAAGAAATTATTTCTTTGCTTAAAACCTCTTGCTCCTTCCCATAGCTAGTTTTCATCGAAGTTGAAATTCTTTCATTTCATTTTCCTCTTGCATGGTTTAAAGAGTCAAGTCAAAATGCCATCAGTTTCACGACCACTCCTTTGAGTAACAACAACCTAAAATCAAGTGCTAATTAAAATTTATCTAGCAACTTTTCTAGGGATCTTCAACCCCATCTTAGCTTAGGTGTAGATATTTGGAATAGGACTGTGAGAATAAATTTCCAAAACTTATAACCAAACATAAATCCTTGAGTTAGGGAATGAAATCCAGTTGCTATATCATTGACTTTGGGAAGCCCTTCTAACATAAGGGTCAATCACGAGGTCACATTGGGGCCCTCAGAGTAATCAACCCTGCTTTGTTGGTCTTGGTGTTGACTGTCGACTGTCCCCCCTTTTCTTTGGTATAGTAGGTGGTACCATAGAGGCCATAATATTTTAGACTTCCTACACAAGGTGACAACACAGGGAAGGTGGTGTTGTACCTAGGATTGATGTTGGATAGAATCACTGGGACTCCTTGGAGGGTTTCCCACTGCTCAGTGAGGTAACTTGCACCAGGGCATTAGTTCGCTAAGAAGGTTGTCAACGTAACTTTCCCACCTACCAAAACTCATCCCCTTCATGCATCGATTCTGGGATGTTGGATTCCATCACCAACTAGCACTTCTTTGTGAGAAGGTTTGTTTGCATGCTTGACTCCTAGATTAATTAGTGTGTGTTTTTATTTCTCCTTAGTTGGCCTTAGGATTGATTTTTTGTCTAATAGCATTGGTTTTAGGTTAATTCCTCATTTGATCAATAAAAAACATGGATACCGTTAAAATAAAAGGGAATAAAGAGGTAACAAATAGCTCATACCTAACTTACATCTTATAACTCTCCAACATTGTTCTTTACACTTAGTGAAACAAACACCAAATGGAATGGTTTACACAAGGTCAATGGAGAATGTGATTGGAGAATTAAAAATATTATCATAAACCCACATCTCACATATTTGTACATGCACCATATATTCACAATCTTTGATGAAGAGGTCTGGGAGAAATGCCTCCATGCAAAATTGTCCACATCAGAATTGTCCATTTCCTTGATGGAAATATATAAAATTTCCTTGAAGATATTTTAATCCTTGTCCTACTTAAAAATGATGATCCCATTTTGGAAGTGGTCAAAAACTACTTTTATCCTCCCTCTATATGGTAAATTCTACTTATTATACTAGCCTTCCCCTACAATAGGGAGTGTTGTGTCCCTTTTCTCGAAAATAAGTGAGGTTCCTCTTCTTTCTCCCAACATTCTCCCAACCTCATGGACAAGAATACATGCAGCCTCAAAACTAACTTTTAGGGAAACTAGAATCCAATCATGAACATGTTCAACATTCCACCCTCTTGCATCCATGGCATATGACCACGTACTCATCCAAGTATGGGAGGCGAAGGTAGGAATATACAACCATTCATTTTGTCTCCAAGGTGTTGAGCTAAAGTTCTCACAAGGCCTTGATATATTGTGAGTTCCTCACATTCAACTCACTAAACCTCCCTCTTAGCTTGAAAATCACCTCTCTTCCAAGCAAGAGGGAATCCCCTCCTCTTATAGCAATAGTTTTTTCCCTTGATCTGACCCTCTCCCGACCTCTTCAACATATCCCCCTTTTGATGGAACATATATCTTTCCTTCTTTCTTTCAAGTGGTTTCTCCACTCACTATCCATGGCCTAAATGAACATTGGGTCTTCCCATCAACCATGCCATTATCCCTTAGATCCACGAGTCTTGGTACATCTATATTGATGGTTCCTCAAACTTTACCTTGAACTTATATCCTTGATATATTCTAAACAAGCAAAGTAAATGTGTAGCAACAACAATTGGCCCCTTACAATCAAACCTTTCCAAACCTTAGCCAAGGAATGTAGTTGTATTGTAAATACACCACATAAAAGATTCACAAACCAAATATAGTTGTATTGTAAATACATCCTCCCACTTTCCCCTTATAATATGCAACCATTCACTAAGATTAATCCAATTTTTATCTTCACAAAAATGTGGTGTTGCCATTAATTCTTAAGCAACAAATACTTGAAATATAGGTTCAAATAAAAATTGGCGTAGCTTACTCTCCAATGCACATATGAAGTTGAAATTGTAGGTGGAGATTCCTCTTTCAATATTCTTCAAATCCCCTTTTGCAACACATGAATATGAGGTATTGCTAAAATTTCCTCAAGCCAAATCTTCTCCAATATTAATTTGTATCCTAGAATGAATCTCTTTCTTTGTCTCCAGGATTAGTAGGTGCATGGATTCTAACAATACAGAGTTACTAACTGTTTGTTGGGACATGGGTGATAACTTAATGTCTTGAATTGTCTTCCATAAACCTTATTTGGTTGACATTTCCAATGTATTTCCACATTACAAGCACTCCACTAAACACTGCCTTATGATAGGATATAATAAAAGAGGCTCCCTTTCAAATCATATTTACAACCCCAATATACATTTCTAAGTTGACTAAGAACTAGATGGCATTCAACTAACACAAATATTTGAGACTTCCAAGCCCTTATTATCCTATTTCAATCAACTGATTAGACAACCCAAAGGAAACTACTTGTAGGGAGGAGTTGTGTGCCCCCACCACCTTTTGGGAAATAACAACATAGTAGACCACATTCCCACCTTCAAAAGAAGGGGGTAAATCCATGTAGTCATTAAGTGTTTCTATATGTCCTGCTTGCAAACTTGGACCTACATGTTGATTGCAGTCTTGCTTTATAGAAACTGATTTTTGCCTCTTGTAGGCCTCAAATTGGAGTAGTTGTCCTGAATATCTTGTTAGTGTTCTCCCTCCTTAGATCGTTGTCACTGCAAACTTTGTCTCACCTTGAATGCTTCGATAAGACACTATAGCACTGAACACAATTCTTCAATTATTACCACACCACTCATTAGTGGGTGACTCTCCCACACCCATCTTCTCAACTAAGTTATCCATGTCAAGTGTTGAAACCCAAAACACTTCCACTAAGGTGTTCCTTGTTGTGGTGTTCTTTCTAGTGACTCACTTTCTACCTACAACCTTATAATGTCGCAGACCTATCCATCCTATAAATTCACACTCTTCCATCTTTGACTACAATGTATTCTCCATTAAGATTTATCATTCCTTTTCTCCACCAAGACAATGACACTTTTTTCATCACAACTTAAGACAAATCTCTATGCACCATATGCACAACTTGTTTCACTCTAGTGAGCACCTCACACATATTGCAATGCAATTTGTAATGTGTGTGGCTACACCATGTCAAGTTCCTAAGTCACAACCAACTCATCTCATTTTCCTTCACCTTCAAGATAGTACATGTGGAAAGTGAATTTGTTCTTTATGGGAAAAACAAATCCTTACATCCTCCCCCACTTATGTTCAATGTTTCCCCAACAACATCCTCATAAATTCTACATGTCTTTGTCAACTAACTACTATATTGCACAAAGTCACCATCCATTTTCAACTAAACTCACTTCAATTTATTCACATTTCCACACACACTTGTACTTACCTTCAACTCTAATTTCCCATGCCTTAGTACACCTTTGTCTTCATGCCTTCAAACAAGCTAGGCAGCTAGTCCAATTCTGCATTGAAAACCATGAAAGTACATCATCATGTGTTGTAGAATCAAACACTCCTACTCAGATTTTCTAATGCACTTCTTTGTATATGATTCTCTCTTTAATAGAATCAAGTGCCTGATATCGCATTTAAAATATGGTAAGTCCTACCAACTTACACCAAACTAGGCACTTACTTCCTTGTGGGGTGCTTTGGCTCCACTACCTTCCAAGATAGTAGTGAGTCATCCTATGATTTTGTTTAGTGATAAAAGGATGGAAAGTGGTCATCAATGCCACTAGAAACACTAGCATTACAATCCATTCCTTCCTTAAAGTCTACATCATTTTTTCTAGAACTTCTTAAGTCAAATGAACCATCCAATGAAAGTTTAGACCATCTTGATTCTCTAAAAAGACATCCACTACTTTGGATATAATAGACATAGTGTTATTTACTATGGATTCAAACCTAGTAAACAGCTTTTTGTGTGGGCCTTCATCCACCACAGGTTACCAAAAACATGCACTCGAGATCTTCTTTGATGTCTTAAAACCTCCAATTTCCTCTTTGTAAGGTTTCATTATTGCATGATTGGTTGTTGTAATCATAGTCATGGTAGTCTCCTAGTGATTACACTCTATTTCCCCCTCAACATCGGAATTACGTGAAGTTTTGTGTCATCAAATATTAACAAAATTTTAAGGTGAGAGATGTTGATTAAGTTTGGTTTTCATTGATGTCAACCCTTGAAGAAATCCCGATAGAACAAAGGATGAACTCCAACGTGGTCCCCTTATGGTGAAATTCCTCACGGGAAGATGATTTGAGGATTGAGTTATCCTAGAAGTATGGTTAGAAAACCCATGCTTATTTATGGAATAATGATATGAAGGTCAGTGAATTTTTCATTGAAACTATCCTAGATGAACAACTCATCACGGTTAGAGAGTTATGGCCATAAGAAGTTGGAGAACCCAGGTTTGGGTAATGGACCCAAGTTTGTTTTATGGATAATGGTATGAGTTTTGATATATTTTTAGGTAA
>JZKD02S1774194.1:210117-230974 GCA_000966675.3 Picea glauca
AATGATAACCTATAAGATGTAATGTGATGGTTATTTTATTGCAAAGTTATTGTGATATAAATGTAATGTGTTTATTATTTTATGGTAACGTTATTGTAATTTTTATTGTTATTGAAAAACATATATAGTGTAATGTCCTTGAATTAAGTACAATAAGTTATTATGATTTAGTAAATGGGGATTTGCAATTAATTGAATTTACATTATTTTTAAGGTTGGACTTGGTAACTCATCGACTAATGGAAATCGAATGGAGTGATTGATCTGTATTTAATGCCGATTTGAGTCGTAGGTAATGTTGAGTCTTAAATAGTGGTTGATTGTTGTCGGAGTCCTTTCTGACTTGTGCCTTCCATAGAGGATGTGGATGTTCTTTTAATTATTGTTGTACTTGGTTGTAAACATTTGATTGCTTGGTCTGTTGTGTCGGGAGGGATGTAGACACTTCCTTGTTCCTCAGAACAGTCGCCAGCCCTGAGACCTTAAATGGTCAAAATTGATGGGAACCTAGGCTTGAGCATTGCTTATGTGTCTTGTAGGTCCTAACCATTGCAGGGTAGGATGGATGGGTAGTCAGTCTTATTTATTGTCAATTGATTGTCGTTCATTGCTCACAGATTTCTTGATGTGCATCTTAGATCTTATGTTGTTGCATGCGCCTTGATTCGTTGTCGTGTTGCGACACAGAGAAGATGTCTTTGATACCCTTGTACACATGCACAGACAAAAAAAAAAAAAAGATATTGCACTTGTTATGAGAGGTTTTTCGTTGTAACGAGGAGGTTCATTACATATGGTATCAGAGCAGGTTCAACCCATGACATGGGATCGCCACGGATTTCATTGACATGACTTGATATACTATTGCTAATTGAGTTGATTGTGTGTGAGCAGGTAATAATGGTTAGAGGACGTCGCGAAGGTAGACGACGGGGTGTGAGGGGAGGAGGCGCGATGCTTCTAGTAGCATCCACACCTGAGGGATCGAACCCCCAGGGAGATGAGCAGGTTCTTGGGCAGGAGAAGATAGTAGTTGGTGATGTAGTCGAAATGATGAGATCCTTTTAGCGCATGTCTGAGGCACTAATCAGTCGTTTGGATAGAGATGAGTCCAGGGCGTTGTCACCCGCTAAGGTTCCACCGCATGCTCCAGTCGGTACTGGTAGCATTCACCGTGAACTCAAGAAGGTCAAATTTCCTGAGTTCTTTGATGCCCCGGACGGCACAGCTGTTGAGGCATGGTTTGAGAACATGGCGATGTGCTTCGCACTTTGAGATTATACCTCCAACATGAAGGTCCACATGGCGGTCTTTCAACTAAAGGGGAGCACTCTTCTATAGTGGAAGATGCTCCTACCACAGCTGAACATGGTCTTCGAAGACGTGTCATGGGAACTATTGGAGGAAGTGTTCTGAGAGAGGTACCTTTCAGAGGAATTCATTGAGCGTCATCTCAATGAGTTCAACACCTTATGACAGGGAGGTTGTATGGTGCCCGAGTACGAGGCCCATTTTATGGAGCTACTCTCGTATGCTCCACACCTTAACACTGATAAAATTAAGGTCAACAGGTTTGTGTTCATATTTAACGATAGCATGCATTCAAAGGTTAGGATTTTGATGCCTCAAACCTTGCACGATGTCGTCCAGAAGGCCCTCATAGTGGAGGAGGAGCTTATCAGTGGGGGTCAGACCAAGACTCCAGCGAGACCAGTAGGGCAGGGTTAATCTGGAACACAACAGCACCAGACACCAGCAAGACATACGTCAGGATATCGTGGCTTCTAGAGGGGATCCACTTTCACTACACCCTAACGATCGATGCCTCAGTAGTGGACACCTTATCGGGGGCCACAGCATCAACAACAACGTCGACCGCAGTCGCAGTAGTTTAGGCCTGTTCAGCAAAACAAACTAGGGTTCCAGGCCGGTAGGCCGTCATATTCTACTTCGGATACCAGGATTACTGGGTCGAAGAAGGGTTGTTGGACGTGTGGGGAGCCACACTACTAGCATGACTATCCTGTGGAGAGGACCAAAGCGCCTGGATCATTCGGACCCACTACTATGGGAGATATGGGAAAGGCCCATTGGATTCATGCAGTGGTGAATAACCATCAGGCAGAGCATCAGTCGACTGTGCTTGAGATGACAGGTACCGTCATTGACCATACCCTTAGTATTTTGATATATCTCGGTGATACTGAGAGTTTCATTTCTGGTGCAGCGCTAAAGAGGATTAAGGTAAAGGTAGTCGAATAGGATGAGTTTAGCTTTGTAGAGATGGCTTCGGGAGCCAAAAAAAAGGTTGGAGGAAAGGTTATAGGATGTATCCTTGACCTGGGAGATTTTTTCATGAGGGACAACCTATACGTCACGATCCTAGGATCTTATGATGTCGTGATTGGTATGGATTGGTTGGAATCGCATGAGGTGATACTCAAATGTAATACAAAATGGTTGATCTTGATCGATGATGAGGGATAGAGACCTGTGATTGTAGGACGGAACCAAGGAGTTTCCCTGAGGTTCATCTCTTCCTTACAACTACAAAAGAGTATGCGCAAGGGGTACAAGATTTATGCGATCCTTGCATTAAACGAGAAGGGAGTAGCGGAAGGTCTAGAACACCTTATGGTGGTGAGAGAGTTTGTGGATGTGTTTTCGGAGGAGTTACCTGGGATGTCGCTGGAGATGGAGTTGGATTTTACCATAGACCTAAAACCAGGGACTGAACCGATAGCAATAATTCCTTATCGGATGTCGACCCCGGAGTTACAAGAGTTGAAAATGCAACTGAAGGAGTTGTTGTACCTGGGACTGATACATCCTAGTGTGTCATCGTGGGGTGCACCTATTATTTTCATACAAAAGAAGGATGGATCATGGAGGCTTTTCATTGACTACTGTCAACTGAACAAGGCTATGATCAAGAATAAATATCCATTGCCAAGAATTGATGACCTGTTCGATTAAATGAAGGGTGCGACGGTGTTCTCCAAGATCGATTTGTGATCAGGGTATCACCAGTTGGAGATCAAGGAGGATGGCATCCCTAAGACCACCATTAAGACAAGGTTTGGACATTACGAGTTTACTGTTTTACCGTTTGGAATGAAAAAAACCCCAGGGGTATTTATGAGTTTGGTGAATGGGGTGTTCCGCAAATACTTGGACAACTTCGTCCAAGTATTCATTGATGATATCTTGATTTACTCTCGGACGATGGAGGAGCATGACGAGCACTTGCGCTTGGTACTACAGTTTCTACAAGAGCACAAATTGTATGGGAAGTTGTCCAAATGCTCTTTTTACCAATCGAAGATTCACTACTTAGGGCATGTCATCTCCGGTGAAGGTATCTCCATGGATCCAGCCAAGGTCGAGGCTATTATGGAATGGCCTGTGCCTACGAATGTCCCAAAAGTACATAGATTCATGAGTTTGGAAAGATACTATCGACGATTCGTCGAGGGATTTTCAAAGGTAGCAAATCCGATCATGGAATTGGAGAAGAAAAACAAGAAGTTTGTTTGGACCGAGAAATGCGCGGAAGAATTTCGGAGGCTCAAGGAATTGTTGACAACAACACCGATACTAAAGGTCTCGGACATGGATGCAGATTTCTTGGTATGTACTGACGCATCCAAGGAAGGTTTAGGTGGAGTCTTGATGCAAGATGGATGAGTGATTCCTTACATTTCAAGGAAACTGAGAAGGCATGAGGAGAACTACGCGACGCACGATTTGGAGTTATTAGCCATTGTTTATGCCTTGAAGGTTTGGAGACACTACCTTGTTTGTCACGAGGGCCAACCTATACGTCACGATCCTAGGATCTTATGATGTCGTGATTGGTATGGATTGGTTGGAATCGCATGAGGTGATACTCAATTGTAAGATGAAACGGTTGAGCTTGATCGATGATGAGGGATAGAGACGTGTGATTGTAGGACGGAACCAGGGAGTTTCCCTGAGGTTCATCTCTTCCTTACAACTATGGAAGAGTATGCGCAAGGGGTGCAAGCTTTATGTGATCCTTGCATAAACGAGAAGGGAGTAGCGGAAGTTCTAGAACACCTTCCGGTGGTGAGAGAGTTTGTGGATGTGTTTTCGGAGGAGTTACCTGGGATGTCGCTGGAGATGGAGTTGGAGTTTACCATAGACCTAAAACCAGGGAATGAACCGATAGCAAGAACGCCTTATCGAATGTCGACCCCTGAGTTAAAAGAGTTGAAAATGCAACTGAAGGAGTTGTTGGACCTGGGACTGATACGTCCTAGTGTGTCATCGTGGGGTGCACCTGTTATTTTCATATGAAATAAGGACGGATCGTGGAGACTTTTCATTGACTATCGTCAACTGAACAAGGTTATGATCAAGAATCAATATCCATTGTCGAGAATTGATGACATGTTCGATCAAATGAAGGGTGCGATGGTGTTCTCCAAGATCGATTTGCGATCAGGGTATCACCAGTTGCAGATCAAGGAGGATGACGTCCCTAAGACCACCTTTAAGATGAGGTTTGGACATTACGAGTTTACTTTTTTACCGTTTGGACTGACAAAGACCCCAGGGGTATTTATGAGTTTGGTGAATGGGGTTTTCCGCAAATACTTGGACAAGTTTGTCCAAGTATTCATTGATGATATCTTTATTTACTCTCTGACGATGGAGGAGCAAGATGAGAAATTGCGCTTGGTACTACAGTGTATACGAGAGCACAAATTGTATGGGAAGTTGTCCAAATTATCTTTCTACCAATCAAAGATTCACTACTTAGGGCATGTCATCTCCGGCGAAGGTATCACCATGGATCCAGCCAAGGTCGAGGCTATTATGGAATGGCCTGTGCCTACGAATGTCCCGGAAGTACGTAGCTTCATGAGTTTGGCAGGATACTATCAACGATTCATCGACGGATTTTCAAAGGTAGCAGATCCGATCACGAAATTGCAGAAGAAAAACAAGAAGTTTGTTTGGACCCATAAATGCGCGGAAGCATTTTGGAGGCTCAAGGAATTGTTGAAAACAACATCGATACTAAAGGTCTCGGACATGGACGCAAATTTCTTGGTATGCACTGACGCATCCAAGGAAGGTTTAGGCAGAGTCTTGATGCAAGACGGACGAGTGATTGCTTACATTTCGAGGAAACTAAGAAGGCATGAGGAGAACTATGCGATGCACGATTTGGAGTTATTAGCCATTTTTTATGCCTTGAAGGTTTGGAGACACTACCTTGTTGGATGAAGATTTGAACTAAAGACTGATCATTGTGGACTACAACACATTTTTACGCAAAGCGACCTAAACGCGAGACAACAGCGTTGGTCGAAATTTCTTAGCGAGTACGACTTTGAGATTACTTACATAAAGGGAACAGTGAACCGAGTGGAAAATGATTTGAATCGGAGACCACACATATTTTCAGTGTTGCCTCTTCAGATGAATCTACGTGAGAAGATTCTCACTTTACAGCGTGATGATGACTGGTACAAAGAGGTCAAGGGTTTTATCAAACAAAACACAATGATGGTACCATGATATGAGGGATTTTCATTTGATAGCGATGGTTTATTGAGGTTTAAAAGTCGGATTTATGTACCGCCAAATGACGAGTTGAGGATGTTGATCCTGAGCGAGGCTCATAGAGCAGTATACATGGCTCACCCGGGAGTCACGAAGATGAGGGCAAACCTTAAACCCTTATTCTTTTGGAAGGGAATGAAGGTAGACATAGTCAACTATGTGGCTAGATTTCTAGAATGTCAGCAGGTAAAGGTCGAACATAGACACCCAGCAGGATTACTACAACCACATGCTATTCCAGAATCGAAATGGGAGGTTATTTCGATGGATATTATTGTTGGATTGCCACTGATGGCAAGGAGACATGACTCGATTTTCGTAGTAGTAGACACTCTAACGAAGAGTGCTCACTTTATTCATATGCATACGACGTATCAGGCCCCTGACATAGCTAGAGTTTTCATCAGTGAGATTGTGAGGCTGCATGGCATGCCTAAGACGATTATATCCGATCGAGGATCAGTGTTTACCAGATGATTTTGGATGAGTTTCCAAGAGGCCTTGGGAACCCAACTTAACTTTAGTACTGCATATCACCCAGAGACTAACAGGTAGAACAAACGAACCAACCAAACCTTGGAAGACATGTTATGCATGTACGTGATGGACCAACAAAAGCGTTGGGAAGAATTCTTTCCACTAGTGGAGTTTTCTTACAACAACAGTTACCAAAGCACCATTAAGATGGCGCCTTTTGAGTTTCTTTACGGGCGACCATGTCGGATGCCCTTGAGTTGGGATTGGCTTGAGGATAGGGTCCCGGTGGGACCAGAAGAGATCCAAGAAATGGAAGAGAAAATGTAGACAATAAGAAAAAGGATTAAAGAAGCATAGGATCGGCAGAAGAGTTATGTCGATGCGCACCATGTAGTTCGTAGTTACGAGGTCGGCGATTGATTCCTCTTATGGGTTAAACCGCATAAGAGTTCGATCAAGTTTGGGAAGGGAGCTAAACTTTCTCCTAGATTCATGGGAGCCTTCGAGATTGTGGAGAGAAAGGGGCATGTGGCCTATCGACTAGCCTTGCCTGATTCCTTGAGGCGTATGCATGATGTTTTTCATGTATCTGTTTTGAGACTTTATATTAGTGATCCTACACATGTTATTGACATGAGTTCCTTGCAAGTATCGGACGAGGGAGCACTCACGGCTGAGACGGTCTTCATCTTAGATCATTGCGTTCGATAGTTACGGCGTTGAACGGTAGATCAGGTCAAGGTCCAGTGGGAAAATTATAGTCCATACTCGGTGACCTGGGAGGACGCATATGATATGCGCCAACAATTTCCACTTTTGTTTGATAGATAGACACATGATACTGTGATACCCTTATTTCAGCATTTATACTGTGAAACTTTGGGATGAAGTTTAGACCAAGAGGGTGGTGTATGTAACATCCCTCTCTGGCGCACTGAGCGAACTTATTCTTTGAGGACACTTGCTCACAAGTGATCTGTATTATTATGATATTAAAACATTTGTCTTTGATTATGATGCGTCATGGGTATATGACAATTTATTTTACTACATTGACATAGACAGGTTCTATTGACTCGGTTTTACTGAGTGTGTAGGGTTTTGGACCTTGAGGATGCAGAGGCATCGATGGAACCCCTTAGACTCCGGATTGAGTCAGGGAGTGTGCTATTGGGGTTTGATTGATTTACTGTGATATTAGTACATTTGATTAGATGATATGATGTGGATGTGTTCTGACATGATTTGTTGATGATGCAGGCTGAGGATAGCTTGCCAACCAGACTCACATATGGATTAAAGGGGTCACACACGACTACTAGAGAGGATGAGGGAGAGGTGTGGAAAGCAGCCCTGCCCTAGCCTAGTAGCACTCCCGCCGTGGCTCGAACTGTAGGTTAACAATTGCCTAGTTCGAGAGGACCCACGATGCAATGAGGGCAGACTGCGACAGTCACTCACAATGATTCTAAGGGGCGCGCAATAAGGTGGGGGCCTTATTCCTTAGAATTCCTTAGTCTCCTACAAGTTCACCTAGCAGAGTGTTGACTCCAGGGGTTATTGATGTCTACCAATCAGCCAAGAGGTGAGTGGCACCCTTGGAGCATGTGGTGCATCCTAAAGGGCACGTCGCGCAAAAGAAACACAAGAGGCGAGTGGCACCCTTGGAGCACCTAGTGCATCCTGAAGGGCACGTCGCGCAAAGCAACAGATGAGGCAAGTGGCACCCTTGGAGCACCTAGTGCGTCATGAAGGGCACATCGCGTTGATGATGACAGAGGGATGAACCTAGATGGCCCTAAGACAAATAACACATTAAGAATTTTTTTTAAAAAATTCCCTAATTAATTGTCTTCTGGATCATAATCTAAGTTCTAAGTCTAAATTTCGTTAGGGGTAAAAAAAAATTTTACATAAAAATAAAATTTTAAAAATATATATATAAAACAAAAATAAAATAATAAAATTTAAAAAAGCACTTAAGTAATAATTTGCTCTTCGTAAAATTTTTGTGGTAAGATGAAGAGAGTAACAAATTAAGTAAAATGTGTGGATGTAAAACGTAAAGAGACAGTTAATTATTTTAACTTTTGATAGTTTAAAAAGGTACTAAATTAATAATAAAAGGAAAAAGAGGGTAAATTGCACAACTTTCGTTTTTAGCTCGAAAAAAGGGGGGGAAAGAGGAAAATATAAAAAAAATGGGAAATTAGGGAAAGGAGGTAACCTAAAGAGGGAAAGAGGGGAACTCATGGTAAAAAGTGGGAAACCAACTTAGTAAAGAATCTGCATCTAAGAACCTTTTAATTTTTAAACTGATTTAGCAATTTTATTTTAGGGAAAGCCTTTAAAACATGTAAGGGAATCTAGGGACACCTAGGAGTGATTTTAGGAGTAACTCTAGGTGGGTGAGGGAAATAATACAATTAATAAATTAAAAGAAAATAATTATTGGAGGAAAGTGGGGGATGGATGACACT
This sequence comes from Picea glauca, assembly GCA_000966675.3. Classification (NCBI taxonomy): domain Eukaryota; kingdom Viridiplantae; phylum Streptophyta; class Pinopsida; order Pinales; family Pinaceae; genus Picea; species Picea glauca. Next base: position 218,670 of record JZKD02S1774194.1, read on the forward strand.
TGTACGAAGGAGAATTTTTAGAAGATTTTTATTAAAACTTAAATTAAATGAGATTTAGGCAAAGAATGGAAGTTCTAAAACTCTATAAAAGAGAGGGAGGAGAGGGAAGAAGGGGGATCGGTTGTTAGTGTAACATTATGCTTCTGGATTAGTGACTTGAATGATTTACTTGTGGGAGTTGGGATTTCCCAACTCGGAGAGGAGTGGTATCTCGGCCTTGCGAGGCAAGCTGGGAGCTAGACGTAACATCTGGATTGTGTGTGGCCCCTTTGCAGCTTGGGGGGATAAGGGGGAAGCAGAGTACCCCTAGCGTTGGCTGGGAGGTACCGGTGAGGTCTCGACGGTTGGCGAGCGGGAGATGCACAGAGCGCAGGACGTCATTCGAAGCGGGCGATAAGGCAACAATATGATTTTTATTTAGTAGAATAGAATGCATTATGACCTATGTTGGGATAGGAATATTGATTGTAAATGGATTGAATGGTTGTTTTATTTATTTACTCGGCTATTATAATTGTAACTACTGTAAAAACGTTATTGGCGTTGCCTTCCCTTTCACTGTGCGTTTTTACCTTGCTGGATTTTCTTCGCGCCTTAGCTGATAAAACCTCTGTGGACATTTCAAAGACCCTGCTTGGGTTCTATGCATTCTTCTACTATGCATTATGTTTTGTTGAGTTATATTTGTCTGTGTTTTATATCTCTTACTCCCCTGACATATTTGAACCTTGATCAGTGCGCCTTCCTCTTTTTGTTGCGTGAAATCTTTGTGCTTGGCAAAAAAAAGATTTGCAAATGTTTCTTAACATTGTGAATTTCATATTCATTCACACATTCTTTAACAAAGCTTGATGATATTAAGGATAACCTATAACCCTGATGGAGATATTGAACCCTGCACATGGCCCTTATTTTGTTGTTTCCTTCCAAAAAATAATAAGGACTGGTGTGAAATTGTGGAAATTGTCTTCTACGAAGACCTCCAAATTTGTTAAGGAATCGATTTATAGAAGTTCCAAGTTTTCATTTTTTCTGTCATTATTAAACATTAATAAGGACTGGTGTGAAATTGTGGAAATTGTCTTCTACGAAGACCTCCAAATTTGTTAAGGAATCGATTTATAGAAGTTCCAAGTTTTCATGTTTTCTGTCATTATTAAACATTAATAAAGACTGGTGTGATATTGCAGAGATTGTCTATCCACTGCCACAGTTTTTACCACCCAATTTACGCAGTGCGGACATTGAAATAGCTCCTCCTAACTACCACGATTTTCCCCTTCAAAATTGACTGTGTATTGTTTAAAACAGTGACTGTGTGTTTGCACCAGAGGTAGCAAACTCCGTCTTTATGAGGACTGCGAGTTGTTGGGCAGGTTTAACCTTGACTGTTAACCGGTGGTTTCATCCTTGGCTGGTGACCGTTCTCTGTGTTTTCTTGTGTTTTGACCACCAAATGCTTTAATGTGTTGCTTGGGCTGGCCACTTTTACCCACGATTTAGTTGTTGTTTTCTGATTTTGCCATATTGGTAGTTGCTAGTTGATGGCCGTCGATTTATGTATTGTTTATGATTTTTGCCAATTGATCGCTGCCCAATTAATTATTGTTTTCTGATTTGTTTCCATTTGGGTAATTACCAGTTGATAGCTGCCGAATTATTTATTGTTTTCTAATTTCTACCTGAGGAATCCACCATGAATTGTCTAGGATGACAGTGCGTTGCTGCTAAAATTTTGTTTGCCTTAAGGTTGATTGCAAGTTTCCTTTTGGAAGCTTTTCACCCAGAGATCAGCGAATCCACTGTGCTGAGGTTGATAGCCCGGGGAGCAACTCAATCCTTACCTGAGTGGGATCAACCTTCATTGTGTTGCAAGATTTTAAAGATACCTTCAACACTAAAACTTTAAATATGTAATTTTTGCCGCATTTACGTTGGTGGTTAAATTTTTCATTGAGTTTTATTTATCTAATGTGGAGTGACTTATTAATATAAATATAACAAAAAAAACTTGGTAATGGTGATTTGTTGTTGAAAAATAATTTTCTGATGATAGTGGTATAAATGCTATATATTGTTGAATTGTTAAAAATTGGATGGTTATATGATTAAATTATGATTTAAAAGTTGCTAGAAGTAGTTAAAGTTATGTCAAATTAGGATGTTGACCTTGATAAACATATATTGTTTTTATAATAGATAAATGTAATGTTACTGTAATGTATTATGTTCGTAATGTGTAAATGTAACGTGGTGGTAAAATAAAATAAAGTGTAAATGTTATCGTTGATAACATCTAAGATGTAATGTGATTGTTATTTTATTTGCAAGGTTTTTGTAATATAAAATGTAATGATGTTATCATTTATAGTAATGTTATTGTAGTTTTATTGTTAATGATAACCTATAAGATGTAATGTGATGGCTATTTTATTGCAAAGTTATTGTGATATAAATGTAATGTGTTTATTATTTTATGGTAACATTATTGTAATTTTTATTGTTATTGATAAACATATATAGTGTAATGTCCTTGAATTAAGTACAATAAGTTATTATGATTTAGTAAATGGGGATTTGCAATTAATTTAATTTACATTATTTTTAAGGTTGGACTTGGTAACTCATCGACTAATGGAAATTGAATGGAGTGATTGATCTGTATTCAATGCCGATTTGAGTCGTAGGTAATGTTGAGTCTTAAATAGTGTTTGGTTGTTGTCAGAGTCCTTTTTGACTTGCGCCTTCCGTAGAGGACGTGGATGTTCTTTTAATTATTGTTGTACTTGGTTGTAAACATTTGATTTCTTGGTCTGCTGTGTCGGGCGGGATGTAGACACTTCCTTGTTCCTCAGAACAGTCGTCAGCTCTGAGACCTTAAATGGTCAAAATCGATGGGAACTTGGGCTTGAGCATTGCTTATGTGTCTTGGAGGTCCTAACCATTGCAGGGTAGGACGGATGGGTAGTCAGTCTTATTTATTGTCGATTGATTGTCGTTCATTGCTCGCAAATTGCTTGATGTGTGTCTTAGATCTTATGTTGTTGCATGCACCTTGATTTGTTGTCGTGTTGCGACATAGAGTAGATTTATTTATTACCCTTGTACACACGCACACACGAAAAAAAAAAAATATATTGCACTTGTTATGAGAGGTTTGTCGTCGTAACGAGGAGGTTCGTTACAGCTTAGTGAAACATGCAAAAATAAATTTTTGGAAAGATGAAATAAGAAGTTTTTGGAAGTTGTAAAAAGAAATTAAAAAATATTACAACTTGTGACATGCATCTTTCAAAATCTTGTGACATGCGACATCCATCTTTGAAAATGTTGCGACATGCGATATGCATCATGCAAAAAGCATCTGTTCCATGCACATGAAATTTGAACTTGGTCTGACTTGTTAACTTTGAACTTGGTGTGACATGTGAGATGCAAAACTTGAAACTTGGTGCGACCTGTGATATGTGAACTTTGAACTTTCTGTGACATGCAACATACATATTTTTGCAACTTGTGAAACACATATTTTAGTATTTTCACCATAACTTGTGAACCCAAAATTTGTTTTGTGTGATATTTGTACCATTGTAAAGGTCTTGTTAAGATATGAAACTTTATTGTTACACATTTTATGAGATTACTTACCATTGTTTCAAATTCAAAAAATGAAAATATGGGCACGTTCTCAATGGCTTAGAAACCCAATAACACAACATTTCAAATAATGTGTCCTTAAAATCATTATCAAAGTGACCAATGTCATATCCCATGAAAGAAGATTCAACTCAAGGAAGCAAAATTGAGCATCTTATTAAGTTGTCAATTGACTTCTTTATGTTAAATTGTTTTTTCTAAAATATGATTCAAAGTTTGTATATTTTCATCTTACATATCTTGTGGCAACAACATCCAGGTATTGATACTAAAAAGGAGATTATACATTTTAATTTGAAGACATTACATATGAAAGAGTGAAAAGTGGAAAAAAGTATGTTAGTCACCTTTGGCCAAGCATTTTGTGGAGAGATGTAATTCCTATGATGAATTAGGGATGTTGTAGGAACATCCTTTACATTGTAGACTATCTCATGTTTAGAGTTTGCATTCCTATTTCTATTTTATAGAAATATTTGTCTAAACCTGTAGGCATGAAGTTGTAATTAGTTGATTAATACAAAACTGTTTTGGGTTTTGCAACTATTTATTCATATTCATGTTTTTATTTTCACAGTCAACTTATTGCTAGGTATAATGTTGGTAATATGTTTGATTATGTGTTTTATTCATCATTTCTATACCAAAATTGGTAAAACCCAAATCAATAATGGCTACTGGGACAAAATATGGACTGCTTACCTATATCAAACAAGGATCAATTTAATTGGGACTTCTCACTAGGGTGAACTCTTGTTGTTTTGTGAGCCATTTCAACCCATCAACATAATTGGAACTAGAATGAGGGTGAATGACAAACCAACGCATGTGGAGGCATTTTTTCTAAAATGCTTTAATGGCCCATGAATATTCTCCATGGTTGTTGAGTGGACCATTTCAACCCACGCTCCAAGCCAAAAAAAAGACTCACAAGACATTCTAGTTGCTAATATCTAGTTACGGAAAATTTGGGTTGCTAATATCCTTTTTATCTTTTCATCGTTGAGTAATTTTCTGCATTTTATTATCACACATCCATACTTTATTAAACATTGAGTAATTTGTTAAAGTGGGTTATCTCTTTACTTATTGTTGTTAGTTTAGATCTAGGAGCTGCTACGGAAGTCCCACTATGTATTACAATGGTGGTAATCTTTTATTCCCTTTTGACCTACTATTGTGGTCATTTGTTGGACATAAATAAAATTATCGTATCTTATCTGACATGCTCATGCAACCAATTTACAAGTACTTCTTCAAATGCTAACAAATGATTATAATCACATTCATACCTATTGAATCACTCTGATTACTAAATTTTTTGGCCTACATGTTGTCAAGCTAGTTGGAGGGCATAAGGTACTTTATTAGGTTTCTTGTTCTACATGCAATGTCATATGATTGTCCTTATTGTCCAGGATAACATTTCAATATTTGATTTTTAAATATATATATATATATATATATCTTTTCAAATTATATGAATAAGATTTGTTTTCAAGGTGTAGAGTATTTGAAAATGTTCTCGTTGCAGTAGTTGTCTCTAAGACTGTGTATTACAGTGTTAACCAATGCAAAATTGTTTTCTCAAGTCCTTGTAAAGTTGAAATATCATCTCTAATAAATTGAAATGGGAAATTAAACAGGTCCGTTTTATATTTATAGGTAATATGTTCTACTCAGAGATGCACATAAATAGATGCTTTGATCTAAAAGGTTCATCTCAAGGTCTCTCAATAGACAAAGTTGAAATTGAAGAAACAACAACTCTCAAGGATCTGGATTTGGATTGTGTCTTTTACCTTGAACCATCTCGACATCAGGCACTTATAACGCAAGTTAATTAAGCCTATGATCTTATTTTTATGGGTGATTTTTTCTTTTCTTTTGATTAGTGGGCATTTTACATTCAGGGATTTTAAGTTTTAGACATCTTAAATTTGTTTGGATTCTGAAGATTTTTGGCATATTTCAATGACAGCCTCTGAGGATTGGCAGGTAAAAGTACTGATGGATAACCCTTTATAATATTAGATGACATATTTTATCATTGAAAGAAAAGTGCATAAATCTTTTTCTTTGAATTTAAACCTCGTTAAAAGACTTTGAATGTGCCAAAAGATTCCCAACCTATCATCTACAAAAGTGATGAGTTCTAGAAAAGGCTTTCATTTTCTTTGTGAGTAATTGTCAATTCATCATCTGGATAGTTAAAAATTAAATAGAATATTGTGCCTTTGTTCTTCATGTCTCCAGACAAATTTAAACTTAAAATTTGCATTTTTGTGGAAATTGTCTTTTTAATATGCGAGTGTTAATTGTCCTTGAATTGTAAATGGAACCCACTCGGAGGAGGAAACATTAAGGGTTGTTAAGTTTTAGACATCTTAAATTTGTTTGGATTTTGAATTTTTTTGGCATGAATGAAAACCTCTGAGGATTAGCAAGTAAAATTACGAATGGATAACCACTTGATAATATTAGATAATAGATTTGATCATGAAAGAAAAGTGCATAATCCTTTTCATTTGAATTTAAACCTCCTTGTCTTCTTAAAAGACTTTGCATGTGCCAAAATATTCTCGACTTGTCCTTGACAACAGTGATGAGTTCTGGAAAAGGATTTCTTTTTCTTTTTGTGCAACTGTTGATTCATAATCTGGATATTTAAATAGAATATTGTGCCTTTATTCTCCATGTGCCCTGCCAAATATAAATTTAAAATTTGCATTTATTGTGGAAAATATTGTTTTATTATTTATTTGTAACTGTCAGTGTCCTTGAATTGTAAATGGAACCCACCCAGAGAAGGAAACATGGGCTAGACATCTTACAGAAAACAACACAAAATGTGGGAAACTCCAGGAAATGGGGAAGTCTCAGGAAACAGGAAAGGAAACTAACATCAAAAAATAATATCTTTGACTTTTCGGACTATTGTTTCATCATTCATCCACTTTAGTACACAAGTTGTATAAAATTCGGATGCCTAGATGATAGAATTGTCATTGTTGTCTTTCATATCAGATTTGAAATATCAAATCGTTGTTCAGATTCATATCAAAATATAGGTTAAAAAATTTAAAAGGTGAAAATAGAGCATGAAGTTGTGCACTAGTATCATAAGTACAACAAAATGACTAATGGAACCATTCTAAATTAGAGAACATTTCCCTCATTGTGCTTAAAAACACCACTATTTTTAAATGCTTGGTTGTTAACTGTTTTCACTGTATATAGTTTTTTATATGGTTTAGTATTTCTTAGGGTATATTGTAGTTCAATATTCTAGTTGTGTTTTATTAGTGAATTTTTATTAATGAATGTTATAGATGTTTGGAAATGTTTTTTTCTCAAAAATCCTTTTATAATTCTATCAACATACTGTGAATAAAACAATCATCAACATACTATGAATAAGGGAATCAATTTTTATTTTTATTTTAAATAAATATATGTCGTTGCAAGAGTGATGACCTCAAGGAATCTTGCGACGAAATTGCTATACAATCGACCAAAAAATGTAGCAATTTCGTTGCAAGATTCCTTGAACCCGTTGCTCTTGCGACAATCCATTCAATAGATGATTCATCCCTATATTGTCGCTCTTGAGGAAATCTCTCTAAACTGTCTCTCTTGCGACGACCTCCCTAGCTTGTCACTCATGTGATGATCTCCCTACCTTGTCTCTCTTGCGATGATTTTCATTACTAGTCGCTCTTGTGACGATTTCCCTTTCTTATCTCTCTTTTGACGATTTCCCTACTTTGTCACTCTGGTGATGATACCCCTTCTTTGTCACTCATGCGACGGTATATCTTCTTTGTCGCTTATGTGACAACTTCCTAGTTTCGTCGCTCCTGCAACGTTGTTTCAGGTTCGTCGCACTTGTCATGGCACGTGAAGAAACATTTCGGAGACCCAAGTTTCGTCGCAATATCCATGACATAACGTCACAAGAGAGTTGAAAGAGTCGTCGCAAAATGACCCAAATTTACTAGTGTCACAATCTCTAAGTCATGTTGGAAGAAGAATCCATATCATATAACAGTCAAAACACACCTTTTTCTTGGAAATTTCAACCATTTATGGGCATTTTTAGAAGTGTGGCTCTACCCTACCTATGCTTAGGGAGAAATGATTCTCCCCCTACCATGTTAAGGGGGATCCAATGGTTCTTTGTCTCTCACTAAGGGGGGCTGCAATTTTGGTTAGAGGGAAATATGGGATCTTCCACCTTTTCCTAAGGGTCAGCTCTGAATGGATGAGGTTGTTTTGGTTGACTCCTATACTATGACTCTATATTAGGATCAAAGACCAACTTAATGAACCATAACCTCAACCATTTTTCCATCATTATTTGATGGTGGTTGTTCTTCTCAAGCCTATATATTGAAGGTATTTCCATGGTGAAGGGGGGAAGGAAATTATTGAAGTATCATCATTTTGATCATAAGATATTTGTGTAAGGGGTTGGATGAGGAGAAATTGAAGAAGGTGTTGCAACCTTAGACATGGATTGTAAGTGTTTGTAACTTTTTTCTAATTAATATTAACTTGTCCTATTCCCTTCAAGTTCATGTGTTCTACATCTACATTTGCTTGTCTATTGTCATTTCAATCTTCGTAGATAGATCTAATTTATATAATCACATATATTAGGAGTAATATTTCCTTTGTTGGTCTTTGTGGGACTTCATTTGTGTTAAGGAGATTAGGGATCAAGCCCAAGGGATTGGAACAACAAGGACGGACATCACAATAAGGTACGACACATTCTTCTTCTCTCTTGTTTGATTGGTTGAGTTATATTTAAAGGGAAATTAGCAACCATTTGTCTACTTCCATCTTTGGACCAAAGAAGGGGTCTTGTTATAAAGGGGAGATTAACATGTTTGTAGGGTAATATTTCTTACAACACTCTGTCTATATTCCCAATAGTTGGTATCACATTATATTTTTTTAAATCAGAAAATACATTTTCCATATTACATTATTTATCCATAATAAAATTCATTTCTACATTATGCTTTAATTAAACTAGGAATTATAGTGAGGATGTTACATTCTCCCTCTCGTACAATTTTGCACTATCCTTGGTGCACAAAACTATGTTGAAATGCCAATACAAATTTACATCATAACATTTTGAAAGTAAAACTTATGCAATTTGTTTACTCTCCAGCAAGAGTCCCAACCATAATATCTTATTCTTCTCAACCTGCTAACACAATAAATCTGCCCCCTTAGTTGCCTCCAGTCCATAAGGTTGCACCATTCTTTTATCAGGGCTATTAGTGTTGGTAACTTAGAATTCTGAGATGTGGTTCCAGAACTCTAGTTTCCCAAAAATGGAGTCTTGCATTTTTAACTTATATTTTCTTCAAAATTGGAAAACAATTCTTGGTATTCCTTCCACATAGTTTCTTCATGATCCCATGTTTCATATTCAATACCATAGTAGGTCCATTGAACCTTTACCAAACCTGAGTCTTTGTTCCTAAGAACTTTTAATTTTCTATTCATGATGTGTAATGGTTCCACCCAAAAATCCCCTTCGTTTTCCACTTGCATTATAGTCCAATCAATTATGTGGATAAGGTCAAGCACATATTTATTTAATAATGACACATGAAAAATATTATGCACTCTCATTGATGCAAAAAATGATAGTATGTATGCAACTAGCCCTATCTTTTCTAATATTTCAAATGTCCTACAATATCTTGCTGCCAATTTTGGGCAGCAACCCAATCTTATCGAACTTATTTTCTCTTTCACTTTAGAAAAACATGATCACCCACTTTAAAATATCTAAAAACTCTATTCTTTTCTGCATAACTCTTTTGCATATCCTAGGTAACCTTTGAATTATACCTGATATTTTCCATCTGCTCTTCCATTTCCCGCAAAAAATCTGGCCCAATGATAGCTCTATCTCTTGGGTTATCAAAACTCACTGGTGTGTTACACTTTATGCCAAACAATGCTTCAACTGGGCTTATTTTTAATGAGGCTTGATACCCATTGTTGTAAGAAAAATCTATTAAGTTGATGTAGTCTTCCCACTTTGATGACTAGTTCGTCACATACATTATGACCATGTCTTTAATTATTCTGTTAGTCCTCTCTATTTTCCCATCTGACTCTCAGTGATACATTATACTGAGATTTAAATTTGTTCCAAATCCTTTGAACAAACCTTTCCAAAAATTGGATGTAAACTTTGGATCTTTGTCTAAAACAATTGCCTTGAGCACTCCATGTAGCCTAGCAACTTCCTTCATGTAAATCTATGCAATGTTTTCTACCTTATGTGTGGTCTTCACATGAATAAAATGTGCAACCTTTGTTAATTTATCCACCACCACCATGATGCAATCATTTTGTTTTATTGTTTTGGTAAACTTTGTAATAAAATCAATTGTAACCACTTCCCATTTCCACTCAGGAAATAAAAATGGTTGTAGCAACCCTGATGGATGTCTATGCTTTATTTTCACCTTTTTGCACTCTAGACACATGGCTATGTAATTAGTCACTTATTTCTTCATTCCTAGCCAAAAGTATTGGCTTCTTATAGTTGCAATTGTCTTCTAATATCTTGGGTGCCCAACATATGGCACATTGTGCATTTTCCCCAGCACTATATTTTTCATCTCTCCTTATTTTGGCACATATACTTTTTCTTTGTACATGAGGATTTCATCCACTTTCAACTCATAATAATTAAATTTCTTTTGTAAATTGTCTCGTTGTAATGTTTCTTTTATTTTTAAATATTCTTGATATGAATGTGTTGCCTATAAAATTATGTCTTTTAATTATGTGCTAAACACCCTGATTGAAGAAATATGATTTTCATGAGATCTTATGTTGAGTGCATCAGCCACCTAATTTTACTTGCCTTTTGTATGCTTAATTTCAAAGTCATATTCACTGAAAAATTCCAACCATCTAGTTTGTCTAGCATTTAATGTTGGATGTCCAAACAAATGTTTTAGACCACCGTGGTATTTCCTTAGCTCAAATATCCTCCCCATGATGTAATGTCTCCACATTTTTAATGCAAGTACAATGGATGCTAATTCCAAATCATGTGTAGTATAATTCTTTTTATTCTCTTTTAGTTTTCTAGACTCGTAGCAGACTACATGATCCTTTTGAGTGAGGACTCCACTGATCCCTTCCTTGCACGCATCAATGCACACTACAAAATCTTCATCAATATTTTCAATTGTTAATATTGGTGCACTTGTCAAAATGTCATTCGACTGTTGAAATTGCTCAGCACACTTGGAAGTCCATTAAAAATTCACCCCCTTCTTTTGTAAAAACGTGATCGGGCTTGAAATCTTTGGAAACATTTTTATGAATCTTTGGTAATAACCAACAAGAACCATAAATAATATAACCTATGTTACATTTCTTGGAGGTATCCATCCTCTAACGACCTCTATTTTCTTAGGATCAATTGTTATCCCATATGCTAAAATAATATGCCCCAATTAGTGAATCTTCTTTTGATAAAATATGGACTTACTTAGTTTGGCATATCATTTATTCTCTCTTAAATATTGCAGCACCATTATTAAATGTTTCTCATGCTCCTATTCTATCCTTGAGTAGGTGAGAATATCATCTAAGAAAACAATCACAAACTTGTCCAGATATTTCCTAGACACTCCATTCATTAGGCACATGAAAATTGTTGGGGCATTTGATAGCCCAAATGGAACTACTGTAAATTTATAATGCCCATATATTTTCCTAAATGTTGTCTTTCTAATGTCCTCTTATTTTATACTCACTTTATAATAACTTGATCTCAAGTCAATCTTGGAAGATATTCTTGCACCTTTCAATTGATCAAATAAATCATCAATTCTTGGATATGTGTTCTTTATGGTGACCTTATTTAGTTGTCTAAAATCAATACATAGCCTTGAGGTTCCATAATTCTTCTTTACAAAAATAACTAGGACTCCCCAAGGTTACACACTTGAGCGTATATGCCATGTCTTCAAAATTTCTTCAAGTTGCATCTGCTACTATTTCAATTCCAGTGTGCCCATTTTGTAAGGTGTTTTGAACATTGGGGTTGCTCCTAGAACAAAATAAATAAATAAACAAATATCTCTTTTTGGTGGAAATCCTAGGATTTCCCCAAAAACATCTTCAAATTCCCTCAATACCATATGGTTTTCAATACTTTCCAATTTATCCCTGGTTGTCTCTTCCATATGGGCTGAAAATGTTTTACATCCTTTCCTAAAAATATTTTTCAACTGCATGGATGAAATTTCTCTAATAGCTACAGCTCTCATAATGCCTTGAATATTGCTTTGTTTGCCTCCATCATCAAGACACGTTATTTCATTTTTGTGATAGTATAGGACAACATGGTGTTTTTCCAACCAATCCATGCCAATTAGACAGTCATATGAACCCAATGGTATGATGTTTACATCCACCTTTGTATTGAGTACATTCATGTCTATTGGAAAATATTTAACCAACTCATTGATATTACTTTTAACCCATGTGGCTAGATGAACTAACCAAGATTTTATGTAACTATGGCTAGCTCCAGAATTAATTAAAATGGCTATGGGGTAATCATCAATCTTACCTTCCACTTAAATCAT
>JZKD02S1774194.1:231024-262982 GCA_000966675.3 Picea glauca
CCAAAAATCCCCAAAAGGTGGTCCGAAATAATGGATTTTTCCCTATTTCAGCATCCCCATTCCAAACCCCTTAGAATTTATTCAATTCCCTCATGTTTTATTTCCATGTATTCTTTTTGGACTCTCTCCAATAATTTCAGCTTAATCTATATCTTTCTCAATGATTTGGACACAAATCTTTAAAAACCACTAATTTACAATTTCTGAGAAATCCAAGCATAAATTGAAAATGGCCCTCTTTGACACTTTTGTAGATATTCTCACTATGAAAAAAGCCCAAAAGTTCCATATCAATTTAATGTAATATGCTCTAGTTATGGACAAAATAAGAAAATGGATCGAGACATTTTTTTTAAACCATAGGATAGTTTGCATATGTGGCACTCTTTGTTGACGTGGTTGTTGATGTGGTATTTTGGATCCATGTGGCACCTTGAGGTGATGTCGTATCACCCTCTTGGCCACCCTATACCTACCCCATCATCCTTCACATGCCTCCTCCCTACCCAAATTCCCACCTGGCACCTTCTTTGACCACGGATGGGACAAGGGTCCAACCTCTTCTACCAAAATTCCACATGGTGCTCGTTCATTAGCTGCAGGGATGGGTGTGTCCCATACTACACCCTTTTCCTTGGGTGCACACAACCTGCATACTCCTATATCTAACAGTGGATATCGAGGGATGATTAAAAACTCTGGACAGTTTTGCATCGTCAACTTGTGTGAGGGTTAACAACCTTGTGCGATGTGATATTGGTTTATCCCATGCTACATGGAATCCTCCCATTGGATTTCCATCACCATAGAACTTATGGAGAACTACCTTTTTACCATGTGATATCACTTATGGTATCAATCAATACCACCTTTCCATATGTGGCACCCACATCATCCCCAATCCCAACACCACACATTGCAAACCCTGCCACCTAACACACTTCCATTGGTTGTGACAACTCGCATGCTCCTCGATCCAACAAAGGGGATGATCAGAAGATCAATAGCCCACATCAATTTCGCATCATCAACATGTGTGAGGGTTAAAAAATCACCCCCCCTGTGATGCAATAGTGGTTTTTCCCACTCTATGTGGCATCCTCCCGTTGGATTCATATCACCAAAATGCTTCTAGAAAACTTCCATGGAACAACGTGATTCCACTACCACCCTGCTATGATACCACTTGTGGTATCTCCTATCACTTCATCGGTAACCTCACCATCATGGCCTTCCACCATGCCACCGACTGCCACCATGCCATCGACTGCAACCATGCCACCATGCCACCAAATTTCCACCTTTCAATCCATGTCACTCGCCACATGGTCTCCACATCATGGTACGAAAAATTACCCAAATTTTCCAGATTCTCGAAATTTCCCAAATTTAAAAAAATGCCATTTTCAAAATTTTCTACCATGGTCACCATGAGCTTTGAATTTAAGCTTCTAATGGCCAATTTTGGCCCTGTGCATCTCAATTCGACCTCTACACCTGAAATTTGACACTTCCCATGTCGAATTCTCAATGAATTCGGTTGTAGAAATTGGGGCTTTTTCCCAATTTTTCCCAATTTTCCCATCGATATCATGCAAATACCAAATTCAACCAATTACGGGATTAAATACACTCATTCCAATATTAAAATTAGGGATTTGTAACTCCTAGGTTCAATTTCCTCAAATTTCCCATGAATTTCCCCCAATTTCACTTAAGCAATTTCGATAATTAATTTGCAAACATCCTTTGAGTGTAATTCTGCAAATTCAATTGTTGCATGTTGATTTTGGCCCATGCAAGCTCGGTGTTGAACCTGTAGCTTTTATACCATTATTTAACATCTCCCAACTTAACTAAGGAACATTACTACATAGAATATACATAAAATAAAATAAAAATGCTAATTAATTTCTTAGCTTACCAACCATAATTTATACACATAATTAACTAGATTTTGATACCCATAATTAAATGCATCTACATCATTCTAAATGCACATGAATGTAGCTAATAAATCATCAATAACAACACATAAAAATATTCTCATTCACAGGGTAAATTGCATAGCCATAAGACTAATAAGAAAACTCAAATAATAGATAAACACATATCTTTAAAACAAAGTTTGTGAAACTAACTAATTGGGAAGGACAGTCCACCCAACCATAGACTTGTTGTTCCAAATATCAATAGAAATCACCCTTGATTTGGAGCTAGGAATCTAGAATATAAGGGTTCCTCTCACAGTTCACTCACAACTCAATACCTCACAACCCACTCGTATTCTCCTGCAACTATCCTGAATTTCCTCCATTTCTCTTCCTCTTGACTTGTCAATCCCAAGGAATGTACCCCTTCACTCCTATCATTCCATCAAGGATCCCATTAATTTATAAAGTTATCTATGGATCAGGTAACTAGGAATCTCTCTATTGGGAACTCAAGGGAACTCATTGCTAGGAAAACTACCAGCAACCAAGAACAACAATTGCTATTACATTGCAAATCCCACATGAGTTCACTCTTCAATCCTAGAAACCTGGCTCTTCAATTTCCATCTTGAAAATGATCCAAAAATTATCCAGCATGCTCCATAATTCTCCCAGCCTTCCTACTCTAACTATGGTGTTATTTTTCCTTACTCTCCCCTTGTTGTTCATGCCAAGAATGAATGTGAAAACTCTGCATAATCTCCCCATACAAATTTCCTCTATATTCCCAAGACAGTTGACTACTCACTCTATCCAATGTTGATTGTACTTCAGCCCCATGCTTCCAATAACTATGAGATGTGACTCTCACACCCACCCTCTAACAGGTATTCAATTATTGGGCTCTCACACACTCAAACAAAAATAGAAGGTTTCCCCAAATGATAATAAAATTTAAAATATGGGTTTGAATTAATACCCATAAACCATTTCTCCCTTGGGCTCCTCTTAGACACTCCCTAGGAATTCCCCCTCCCTTGTGGATTAATCATCCCCAATATCTGTCCATATTCCCAACAACTAGTATCACATTATATTTATTAAAATTAGAAAATACATCTCACATATTACATCGCTTGGCCATAGCCACATTCATATCTACATTATGAATTAATTAAATTAGGGATTATAGTGGGGATGTTACAATGCCTACAACTTGCTTGATTCCCTTTTGTTGATTGGTTGTTCATTGCATTGATATATAATATTTTGTTGTAGATTGCATTTGCTAAGACACTACTGTGTCCTAACAGTCCTCCTTGTCTTGGTGTGGAGAATTTGTGTTTATATAGTTTGCTCCTTCACATGTCATATATTGACTCTTGTGTGTGATCTTATTTCAATACTAGTACTTGGTTGCCAATCACCCAAATTCATGAGTTTCCCATACGTAAAACTCGAAAATATAATAAAAGGTATTCAAACATGAAGAAATTAATTGGAAACTAAGTGAGAAGTTAGGATCTACTTCCCTGATTTTGATCTCTCGTCCCTTTGATTGTCATTTCATGGACATCCCCATTGAAATGATGTATTCTCAAGTTACTAGATTGTTAACAATATGTACATATTAAATATTGATAATATAATACTAATGGTGATGAATCTCCTAAAACCTATAACTAGGAAGTTGTATATCTTGGTGAAACCTTTCCAATAGTATAAGGAGTGTGTGAAATGGAGCTCGGATTCAAAAGTTATGGAAAAAATATGATCCAAAGTTCCATGGTGTGTTAACCAAGAATGAGGAGCTTTGACTGATATGTCGGTTGAGAATAAGGATCTTTGTCTGATATGTTGGTGAAGCGAGTATATTTTGAAAGGAAGAAAATCAAAATTTATCTAAGGAAGAAGAAAGTTGGTGGAAACACAATCTCAACCCAAGATGTGAATTTCTCATTGATATGCATTGTATCAACCAGAAATATGAATTCTTGACCGATGTATCGGCCAGAAAAGGGGATTTCTCACCGATACGCTATGTATTGGTTGGTGCACTAGATATTTATTTATTTTACTCTGATGCTCAAGTTTGGAGGAAAAGGAAATGAAATTTGAACTTGAACATTTAGCAAGAAAGAATTTTTTAAGTTTGTAGAGGCAAGAACTTTGAAGGGGGTCCCAATTTATTTTCATAGAATAATGGCTTTAGAGTGTAAGTAAAGAAATTAAGGGAGGGTGTTGTTGTTGGCACAACAATAGACTAACTTCAAAGGTCCATAACTTGCTCATATGTTGTCTAATTGAGCCATCATTTATTGCAATGTTGAAATAATAAAGAGAGGTTTCTAGTGATATAACTTACCACTTCATTCAATTAATTTAGCGGATTCATGATTAATGAGGTTTTCTTGATGGGAAATATTTAATGATCATTTTGTAACTTTAGGACTTTGGATTTAAATTCTATTAGTGCAATTAGATTCCTAATCCTGCAAGACATATAGTCGACCTATTTCAGAGGTGAAAATCCACTTTGACCAGTACCCAAAATTATGAACAAAATCATTTTTTTAATAAAAGTTCAAGCCTTGTTCTTGCTATTGCTTCATCCAAATTAAGTTCAATTAATTCATGTGACATATGTGTTATATAGGATCTCAATATATACATTGGAACTAGGGTCATCCATCAATATATAATAAATAATTATCCCATGAAAATGGCCAATTGACATTTGGAGCACCTAATACTGAGTATGTATCTGAGGTACTAATTATTTTCTGAGATGCAATTCAAAGCTATCCTATGTCTTCTAGATGTTTCAATAAAACCACATAACGATAAATGGAACTTTCATGATTAGGGTTAGTCATAGAATCAAGAGGAGTAGAACATACATGTAGGTATGTTAAGTGCAATAAAGACTACTAGTGACACAAACAAACTTGACAAGAGTATTTCCAAACAAAATCTTGACTGCAACATGACATAATTCAAAATCAAAATGTAATAAAATATTAATCATTTAGGTGAAAAAAGAAATTCTTAATAGTTAAAAAAAATCAAAAGAACCTAGCTAATGGGCGTAGCATCAAAGTATTTGAGTTGGAAAAATTTTAGGAGGAGCCCCAATCCTGCTAGTTTGAGGAAGGTGTTGAGGCCTCAACAAATTCCTAGGTGTTGACCATCCTCTAATGGATTTAATATTCTTTGTATCCATTGATATGTATTCCTTAATTTGAAATGATATTTCCCAAGTAGTGGATTTGTTTTTGGTAAAATGAACATTTCCTCAACTTCGCATATGGTTGATGCTCCTTTAACTCTGGTAGCACCATCCTTAAGTGTTACTCATGATCTTGCTCTAAATTAGAGTAGATGAGTATGTCATCCAAGAATACAATGACAAATGTATCCAAATAATTTCTTAAAAATGCCATTCATCAAACACATAAACATAGCTAGTGCATTTGTCAATCTAAATTGCACCACTACAAACTCATAATTCCCATTTCTAGTTTTAACAGTTTTGTTACTAATATATTCATCCTTGATTCTCACCTAATGGTACCCTGATCTCATATCAATCTTGGAAAATACATTTTCTCCTTTAGTTGATTGAATACAAGATCAATTATGGGAAGAGGGTATTTTTCTTCACAGTGGCTTTATTTAGCCGCCTAAAATCAATGCACAACCTCAAGGTCCCATCTTTCATTTTCACAAAAAGTATTGGTGCTCCCCAAGGTGAGACACTTGGTCATATGTAACCTTTATTTAACAAATATTCCAACTCTATTTTCAATTCCTTCAAATCTGGTGTGCTCATCCTATTAGGTTTTTTTGGATACTGAAGCATATCTAGCCACCAATTAAATGGAAAATTCTATGTCTCTCTTGGGTGGAAAACCTAGAATTTCTCCAAATACATCCTCAAATTCTTGTAACATTGAAAAACATTCAAGACTTTGAATTTTATTATTTTATGGATCTACCATATGAGTTGCAAATAATTGACAACCCTTATTGAAACATATCTTCAATTGTAAGGTTGAAATCTCCCTTATAGAAATGGGTCTTGAAATATGTTTGTCTTCTTCATCAAGACATGTAAATGTCTTATTATGGAAGTCTAGGAAAACATTATTCTTTCCCAACAAATTCATTCCAATTAAGATATCATATGATCCTGATGGTATGATATTCGTATTTTCAATTGTACTCACTCTATTTAGTTCTATTAGATAGGACATGACAATCTCATTTATCCCTCTTTTTGTTCTAGTGGCTAGTTGAACCGACCATGATATTTCAAGTTTTCTCTTTTTCAAATGAAATATATCCACTAATTTAGGATCAATATACCTATGTATTTCTCTTGAATAAATTAAAATAGAAACAATATGATTGGTAATATTACCTTCCCCCTCAATCATGTGGGATTGATGTTTTTCCAGTCAATCTTGTAGGGTTGCATATATCCTTGGAATATTTATGCATGTTTCTTCTAAAGTATTATCCTCCCAAATATTGTGCATGGTCCTCATTATGTATCCCTTATGAGGAAAATATATGTACATGTGCTCTCCTTTACATCCCCAACATTTGATCGATGGTATTGGTATTTTCCTTGAAGCTTCTACCATATTTGACTCACTTTCAGTTGCCTAGTTTTGTTGATATACATTAGGACTTCTCCTTAAAGATGGAAGAGGTTTGAATATTTATTCCTTTGATCCATCTTATTTTTCTTATTATCTCTCCAAGACTTCAGTGTTGTTGCTCTTCCTTTGTTCTATTCATACAAGTACTTGGCCTTCCTAATGGCCTCCTCCAAAGTCTTTGGTTCATCAAATTAAATCTTGTCTTTGTAGAATGATATAAGTCCACATAAGAACCTCTGTATTTTTACCTTATCCTCCTTGATAAATCCCACATACCTCAGTAGTTATAAAAAAATATTTTCATACTCTTCCATGGACATATTTCCCAACTTGATCTCAAAGAAGTCTTGCATTTTTTTTTTCATAATAATGCTCTAAAAGATATTTTTGCTGGAATTGTTTCTTAAAATAATTCCAAATGATATTATTTTTATTGATGTGCTTAACATGTTTTAGCTAGTCCCACCACATATAATCCTTTCATTGTAGATGGTAGATGGTATATGGAAATCTCGGCTTCCAAGTTGCATGAGTAAATATGCAATTGAAAGTACTTTCCAATCCCAAGTAACAGGATTTAGCCTCTTCTCCATTTTTGTTATATCCATAAAAATTTGGTGGCTTAATTTCCTTGATCTCTCCTTGCAAACTTCCCACTTGATTTCTTCTTATTTGATGCCTAATATGTAATGTCTCCAACCAGGCTAGGAGGGAGAATTATGTTTTCTTCCCCAAATTTGTTATTTCTTCTTAAGCCAATATATTTTTTGTGTAATGGATGTTTGTGATATTTTTGAAAATATAAATTATTATCTTGAGCCGAATTGTCTTCTAAGGTTATTTCTTAACCTTCTAGGGTTTCTCATTATTCCCAAAATATTCTAGACTCGCCAAAGATTACACATAGAGGTTAATACCTCCCGCAACTACCATAATATCAATACTCCCTCCTAGCTAGGGAGGTATTAAAGACAATGGTCTTGAACACAAACATACCATTCAACCAGTAGAATCATCATAGCTACACAGGCTATCTCATGAACAAATCATGAGCACCATCATCACTATCCAACTAGATAGTCTCAATGGCAATCATAACAATGTCATTCAACAGAAAACAATTGTGTCTATACATAGTAGTATACAACTAATGTCCAATGGTACACAACCACTCCTAGTAGCACACGGCTACTAATCAGTGACAAATAGTCACTACCAATGGATCACATCCACCATAGTAGAATACAGCTATTTTCTAGATCCATACAGTCTCTACAGCAATCATATCATCTTATATCATCCTACATAAACAATATCATGATACAAACTAAGTCATTTGGGTCATTCCTCCACTCACATCTATGATATTTGCAAGAGCATCTTCCCTCAGAAAGTTAAACATTAGCCATGAGTTGTTTGGAATATTCTTCTCAAGCATAGAAGAATAAATTTCCATGGTTTATGAACCTATACCATTCAACCTAACTGGTCCATTCTTATGGAATGATTCACAGTGCAACCTGGAGAGAATGATTTTTCCCTAGGGAAGGACAATCCCTGATTGTTGAACCTATACCATTCAACCTAACTAGGCCATTCTTCTAGCACAATTCACAATGCAACCTGGAGAGAATGATTTTGACTTAGGGAATGATTGTTCGGACCATTTCCTATGGAAATGATTGTCCTGCACCAAACTCTTACATCATACCATTATTTGAAACTACTCACAGTTGTGAACTTCGAAAGAATGACTTTTTGGAGAGGTGGACCATTATGCTTGACCACTTCTCAGAGTGACTTCCAAGGAGAATGATTTTCCTAGACCATTCCCCCACATTGGCCATAAGGGGAATAACTTTCTATGGTACATCAACAATCTTTCCGACCATGATTATCCATTCTAGACCATTTTCCGAACTGGAAAATGAATTTCCATCAAAAAAATCTTGGACCACTTTCCGGACTGGAAAGTGACTGCCCAACCTAGAACATTTTCCAAACTGGAAAAAGACTGTCTATATATCAATAAAATATCAGTTTTCCCTCCCAACCTGGGGAGTAATCACTTCCCATTCCAATAAGGAATTCATATCTACGATTCCCAAATTGTCCCTTAAGTGCATAAACTTTTCATCTTTGATAGAGGATTTACCAAAATATATATTATTTGCTCATCAGTGGAGATATACTAGAGAACTACCTCTCCCTTCTAGACTTTATCATGCAGAAAATAATGCTTGATCTCAATGTGCTTCGACCTATCATGGAACACCGAGTTCTCTGAGAGATTTACACATCTCTGATTATCACAATATATCAAGGTTGAATCCAGCACCTAATCAAATAGTCCAGAAACCACTTACAGAGCCACATTGCTTCCATACAAGTATCATAAGCTACAATATATTTTTCTTCTGCAGTGTTGAGTGCAATAGAATTTTGTTTCCTGCAATCCCATGATATTGTGGCAAAGCTCAAATTGAAACATATCAAATAATTACTTCTTCTTTTATCTTCCCTCCTTTCCCAATCTGAATCGATAAATCCATGCAACTATATATCATAACTTAAATGTCCCATGAATATATTTCAAGTAATTCTTTGCAATTATTCAATTCATGTGGCTAGGTTCCACCTGGAACTGGCTCAACATGTTCATAGAAAAGAAAATGTCCAATCTAGTATTCATCAAATACATCAAGGAGCTAATAAATTACTAGTACAGGGATGGTTCTACTAGATCATAGTCTCACAACTTCTTCATATTTTTCATCATGGGAGTTTTCCATGGATTTGCAATCCATCATCCCAAAATTTTGAAGAACCATTTCGATACACTTCCTCTGTCATAAGAATTTTTCACCATGCTTTTGTTGTACATGAGAGTCTCTACACCAAGTTTCTTGAATCCATACAAGGTCTTGTTCCATATGCATACATGGGTCTCTTTCTGGTATACCTCAAAACCTTGAGGTTTCTCTACATATGCTTCTTCCTCAATTTATTTATTGAGAAGAACAATAGTTTACATCTAACTGGTCTAAAAATCCAATCCATGGATATTGCAAGAGATATAATTGCTCAAATATAGGTATATCTAGTTTACTGGAACAAGTTGTCATCATAGTCTTCTCCCTCCTAGGAGAACCCTCTAGTTCTGAATCTTGTCTTGTATATATCAATGCTTCCATTCATAAGTCTTTTTCACAATTTCTCATATACATTGTTCTTCATCATATCTTCCTTCCATTTCTTTTTCTTTTTCTAGTGGGTTCAAACCATGATGGTAGTCTTATGATTCTTGGTATAATAATTGGTTCAATTGGTTGTTCTGGATTTTCTTTCTTTTTTAGAATCTTCATGTTCTTCTTCATGTTCCTCTTCAACATTGGAGTCCATGGAATCTTCTATAGATTCTATGTCCTTCCTTCCTAAATTTTCCAATTCTTCCTTTTGTCATAGTAACATAAATGTAGATGGACAACCAAGGGTACTCAAGCTTCTTTTTGAAGAAGACTTCTTCTAGAGTCAGGTTGAACACGTGTTGCTTATCATGGCTACTACTTCCAATGAAGAACATTGATAGATAATTCATAGTTTTTACATATTCTTCAATGGATCATATCATTTGGGATTACCTCCCTCCTAATCCTAGCTTCATGCATGAATGAGCAATATGCATACCTTTCTTTTGGAATTCTACAATCATCTCCCTCCATCTGAGAGATTTCATTCTTGTGTCTGCATCGTGATTTCTTTATTCAAAGTGTCACAAGTATATTCTAGTTTCCTATTGATTACTGAATTCTTTCTGGTCTGAATCTTTCTGGGTCTCTTCAAGTTTGAGTGTGATCATGGCCCATCTTGTAGTTGTTACTTATGTAATATCTTCCAAAATAATTGTCACTAAAGGTTTTCAATGTACTTCATCCTTTTCAGATACATTGCTTGACTAGTAGTCATTGTAATGGAAATCCTTATTATGTTATTCTCCCATAGGTATCTGACCATATTATCTTATAATAAATAGATACAAATGATATGTATAGGAACCATGTAAACATGGTATGTGCAAGGACTATGTTACAGAAGAATATTGTTACCTTGACTAGTAGAAAAAGTTTGCTTCGTCCTGCTTGATTTTATTTGAGGGTTCCTTTTCTTTGGAAATTGTTACTTCATGTATTTCCTTCCTTTTCTTTAACTCGAGGCAGTATTTCCTATAGTGACCATATTTTTGACAGTTGAAGCATTGTATTTTTTACATATCCTCTTCTTGATTTGGTTTCTTCCTTGAGCCAAACTTCTTCTTATTTATGAATTTCTTGAACTTTGTTGTGTAGGCTTGATCATCATCTTTATTTTGGGATTTCTCTTTTGTGCTAATCCTCAATTATTCTTGTGCGCAAGAAGTCCAAATTTATTCAAATGTAGGATACTTAGTTGTTGTGTTCATGCTAGCGACAAATGCATCCCATGTCCGGGAAGACCATTGAGTACTATATTTACTAGTTCCCTTTATGAAATGATTTCCTCAATAGATTGTATTTGATCTCTTAACTGATAAATTATTACAAAGTATGATGTTATGCTATCATCATTATTCATTTTCATGTCACCGAGCTCATTCTTCAGACTCATCACTTGTCTAATATTTTTGACTGACAAGAGATTAGTTAGGGCATCGTACAACTTCTTAGATGAGTCAAGATGAGAAATGTAGAGTATAAAATGGTCCTTTACAAAGTCCACTATGATGTTCATATCATTGATTTCATTATCCTTGAACTTCTCCATAACTGCAACGTTATGAGGTTCCTTCTCCTTTCTCGCTTCAAACTGTGGTTCCATGATCTTTCCTTTCATGATATCCAATACTTTATTCTTAGCAAGGATGAGGTCAATCCTTGTCTTCCATGATCTAAAGTTAGAAGCCCCTTCTAAATTGTTTTCTGACTTCATAGAGTAAGTCATGAATTCTTTGACTTGGTTAAGCTTTGACTTTGAATTGGTCAACCTTTGACTTTGACCAAAAAACTCAAACTTGACGCCTTGGCTTGATGAGAGTACCAGGAGGTGTGTTATGCTAGGGCACACTAGGTTATCCAGGAATTAGGTCAAACACTTCATTTAAGGTGATTCAACACGAGGTTTATGTTTTCGTTGCCGCAAAAAAAAAAATTGATTGAAACTGCAACTAAAACTAAGCATATCCTCCCAATCTACCTTCCAGTGGTTAGATTGTTTGAAGATAATGTGGGCCCATAACCTGTTAGAATAATAGGTGTTCTCATTTCACCATAGACAATATAGAAATATTGTCACCAACCATAGGCACAAAGGCCACCCTCAAGCACCTTAACCTTGACAGATAGAATAATTATGTAAGAAAACCCTAGAACCAATAGCCAACTAAGGTATCATACCTCTCTCCAAAGCTAGCATACCAAGCAGAAATTCCAAACCATAATCAAATACCAAGTCACAATTGTATAAGGTACAACTCTTCTTCAGTCATGCACACCACTTGTCCTTATGCAACTGTGAGAGTGTGGGTCACAAATGAGCTCTAACGCCCTCTTATTTATAGTCCTCCAAGTGACCTAATTGGGTTGACTTATACTTCTCGAGGATAATAATTTAATATAAATTATTATCTTGAGTTGGCTTGTTTTCTAAGGTTATTTCCTATCCTTCTAGGGTTTCTTTTGCTTCATGGAATATTCTAGACTCGTCAAATGTTAAACGTAGAGGTTAATACCTCCCACAACTACCATAATATCAATAGTATGAGCTCGTCCCTATCCAGGAAAATCCATAAAAATCCTACATGCTTCGGTAACCCTCCAACAATAGGAAAAAATCCCAAGTGAAGCTCCAATGAATACCATGTATGGATCATCCTCCTTCTTGTATATCTCCAATGGAAATCCTAGATGGATTCCCCTCTTGTCTAGCTAGGGTGGATATTGCACCATCAAAACCAAACCAGTAGTGGAATGGTTTCTCCCAAAACCCCAGCTTTTATACTTTTCCATCTTTTATACTTTTCCACTCAGTAAGATATCAAATCAAAATAATGAGGAGGGTTGCCCTTCTTTTATACTTTTCCAACCCCTTCTAGATCCTTCCTCCATGCCTTCTAGAACTTCCCCTTTTGGACTACATCAATCCTTCTAGATCTTTTCTCTTTTTTACAAAATCAAATGTAACTTCTAGAATTTTCCCCTTTTTTACTAAATCAAATACAACCTTTATTTTCCCTCCAATTTTCACTTTAGGATTAAAAGTCACTTTAATAATATTTAAGTAACTTATTAATATAAAGTTACTTTAATTTCCCTAAAATGAATTTAATAATATCTCCTAACTAAGTGACATTAAATGACCTCCTTGTCACTCCTATTTATCCACTAACAAGCCATGAGAGTCCCTTCTACTACAAAACTAGGGAACTCAAAAATGGGGACATGACAAGTCCTCCCTTCCCAAATATTTCTTGTCCTCAAGTAATGTCATCATGACCTAATGATCCATCGGTTGATCTAGACTAAAAATGAAAATTATACCAAGATCCCAAACCACCCTGTAAGATGTGAAAGCATCCTTCGCTCAAGACATGGTCCGATAATGCACTGACATAACAGGCCTCCTGAACACCACCAGAAGAAAGGCCACTTGGTGCTGCAATAACTCGATCAACCCATCAATGTAATTCTCTACTAGAGGACCAATCTCATGAGACCAAAAATTGGATCTCACCTTCGTGTTAATTGTTTCACTATCTCCTAGTGAAATCCCAGGGTCCCAATTTATCCTTAGAAAGGAACCACCACGTTGATGTTGCACTACTTTGATCATAGTCGACCGACCATCGTTTTCACTCTAACCATCATTCCCACTCTACTTCCACTAGTTTTAATGCCTCAAAGGAGCGCATCCACTATTGAGGATCATGCCCACCCAATGTATCCCCACTCTAAGATCAGACATCATAGAGAAGTATATGTGGTCACCAACCAATAGGGAATCCACTACACCTAGTCTCCAAGTATCAAATGGATAGGCCCCAATACTCCAGTACCTCATGTATATTGTAATCATCCAAGTGTCTCCTGGACAATCTCCCAATATATCATCTGCAAAGTCCCTTCATGTGAACACAAGAACCATGTAGATGGTAAAGTTGTCAGGATCCCAAACTAGCATGTATGATGTAAATCAAATAACACTAGTCTTTAAGGTGCTAATTCAAGAATACATTTGATTTTTGTTGATAATCCAAGCAATCATAAGTTACATAAACTCAGTCAACTCCTCGAAATACCACTCCTCCAAGAAACCACTTCTAATCCTCCTAAAATTAAAATCTGGAAATTCAAAGTCAGTGCTCTCCTCTCTAATAGTGGTTGAACTATCAAAAAAATTGATCCCAGTTTACCAAACTAATCCTAGAAAGATACCACCATGTTGATGTTGCACCACTCTAATCATCACCATCAGACCAACATACCCAGTCTACATCCTCCTCTCCTGGAACCCAGAGATAATATCCCTGAAGGGACTGAAACCACCATCCCAAATCCTCTCATGTGAAAGTGTCTCACTAAATTCTAATCCTACAAGTCCATGGTTGGCCTCAATTCTATCCTTCCCTATAGAGTAATTCTTGACCTCCTCTCTAATGACGTCCCAAAAATAAAGTGGACCAATCACTATCAGGGCTCTGTCGAACATCATCTTAATCAATCCATCATTTAGATGAATTCTTGGATCCCACCACCAAATAAGAATTCCATCACTCCTAATTCTTGATAATTGTTGTTGCACCATAGTGGTAATCATCAAAGTCAAAATGATCCAAGTCCCTGGTATGCCATCATCTAGAGGAATCCTAGTACTAGGAATCAAATATGTTTATGCTCGTCCATTCGGCTCCTACCAAACTGCACTAGGAAATATGTTATCTCAATCATCATCAATGTACCCGAGTATTCTATGGATTCTAAATACCTCCCTAGAAAGTAACCATGTAACCTATGGTGCCTCATATGCATGCGAGTACCCAAAATTCCATGTCAAAGGTGGATCATACATAGACCTCATAATCATCTCTCTAAGTGGGGGCTCATGGGATACAAGTGTACAACCTATATAGTGGATAATTTCATCCACCACTCTATCAGTTGGAGTCACAATGAACTGACCCAATACATTATGGATATCCTAATATTCTCTAACCACATAGTTCAAACAAAAGAACTCTAAAATGGATATAATATTGTCTGTCTCACCCAACTGACTCAAGTGAGTCCTCCATGTCCTGCCAAATACATTGTTGGCATTAGAAAATGACACTATATTCCACTGCCATTGTCTATAAGATTGGAAAGTGTCAGGTGCGTTGGGCAACCCCAATGGTATGACCAAGGAATCAAGGTAACATCTGAGAGTGATCATGTGGATATCCTACTCTTTGTCCCTACTTTCGTGATATCCCACTCAAAGATAAATATCTGAAGGATATACCTCTCCATGACACTCATCCATCCACTCATCGATCAAGGGTGAACCAAACTCAATGATATGTATGAATTATTTGTCTAGAGGTCTCCCCAGTGGAAATATCCCAAAAACCCATTATATACCATCATACATTGTTGTTTGTTGGTGTATCCCATTGCACACCATTGTATCATCATGTACCATCTTGTATTGTATATGTGTCATTGTATCAATCACTCTAATGAAATCAACTGAACTTGGATCCCAGAGTGATGTATCCACATCTGTCTTATACTCAATCCCCCAATCAATTGGTGCATATACTTCCTTGTTGCTTGGTCCACAAGAAATTTTCTTAACTACTATCTCTGTAGCTAAGCCTTGAGCCAAAATAAATGTCTCATGAACCCTGCAATGCAAGATAGGTGCATGGGAAAAATCCTCTATGTCCAAACTCTCCTCATACACATGCAACCCTAAATGCTCTTCATGTGGAATCGTCACAAGAGGCCCCTCCCTCTGATCATGAGTTCCACTCATGCTCTCATGTGTCATTGCTACCAAATATGATGAAGTCTCTACTATTTTCAACACTGAGGAGTGTGCCAGACTAAGTTGGTAACAAATATCCTCAATCTCCCTTTGCTTGTCTTCGGCGAACTTAAGAGCAAAGTCCCTATCCATGAAAAGTTGCAAGTAATCAGATTTCATATGTTCTAGTGCTTCTTTTATGATGCATAATTAAGTACTAGCGATCCCATCTACAACTCATTTTTGTCTCTCCCCCGTATGATCTTTACACATAATATATTCAATAAATTTATGAGTACCATATGCCCTTGTCAACACCTGCACAATCTTCTCCTCCTTGACCAATAATTGGTCCTCCAAACCCTCTCGATGTGAAATCACGTAATCCTCATCATTGGCATCATAAATTATATATGGTGTTGAATCCTCATCATGCATAGGTTCCATCATGCTTGAACTACCTTTATCATAAGTATCATGCATAGTGAAAGATGTTCTATCCCCAACATCGGTTGATTGGAACATATGGTCATCATCATGAAATGTTGCATCCTCATATTCTTCTATTTCATCATAGGTATACCCATCCAACATTGGTTAATTATAATGATTTCCCATAGCCTACTGGTTGGTCTTCCTTTATGCTCACATTCTCCTCATGGCTAGACGCATTCTCCTCCACCTGTTCTCTAGGATCTTTTGACTTCTTCATTGTGCCTTTCAAAGAGGTTTTTGTTCAATCTCTAAGATCCTTCCTAATCTTGATGTTGATATAATATTTTAATGAGAGAGAAGCTTGGATCTCCTCACTGAATGTCTCATACTCGTTGCAGTAGGTTGTGCACTCGGCATATAAAGACCACATATTGGGTACCTTAAAATCATATTAGTTCATTCCAATATTTTTCTATGGATTCCTTATTGGTCTGCATCCTTTATTATCCACATAGGATGGAAAGATTACCAGCTCTGATACCACTATAATGTCCCCAACCAGGCTAGGAGGGGGGATTATGTTTTCTTCCCCAAATTTGATATTTCTTCTTATGTGAATGTGTTGTTAACTTCTTACAAATAGTTTGCTCAATGAGGAATATTTTCAAACATATAACATACATCCATTACACATAAAATAGAGTAGATAACATAACATCTTATTATGGATGGAAACTCACAAAACTAGTACAATGATATAAATGGTTGTAATAACAACTACAGAACACAAATCTATTGGCTTCCAAAAAGATACATAATCTAATACAAAAACAACACAGGAACAACATGGAATGATGGCAATTTATTATCTCAAGACTCATTGAATATGACACGGCTCTCATCCAATAATATCCTTTTGTAAGAGGCCTTTTGATCATGTCCTCATCCCCTCACAAACCCGATCCAACAAACAGTTGCAACCCTTATCTGCAAAGGTCCTCGCGGGACAACTATGAGGTGTCGAGTGGGGCCTCGCGGGACAGCCCTATCTCAACCCATGGGGGTGTATTTGACCTAGTTCTCTTAAAACCTATTGATATCCATGAATTTATGAGCTTGACCCTATCCAAAAAAATCCATAAACCTCCTTCTCACTTCGGTATCCTTCCAACAGTAGGAGAAACTCCCAAGTGAAGCTCCAATGAAGACCTTGTATGCATCCCTCTCCTTCTTTTCTAGCTCCAATGGAAATCCTAGATGGATTCACCTCTTGTCTAGATAGAGTGGATATTTCACCACTAAAACCAAACCAGTAGTGGAAGGTTTTGTCCCAAAACCCCAACGAAAACCCTCGTTACAAGAGCACTCAATAAGATATCAAATCATAATGATGAGAAGTGAGGGGTTACCCTTCTTTTATACTTTTCCAACCCCTTCTAAATCCTTCATCCATGCCTTCTATAACTTCCCATTTTGGAATACATCAATCCTTCATATATTTCCCCTTTTTGACCAAATCAAATGTAACTTCTATAATTTTCCCCTTTTTGACTAAATCAAATATAACCCTTATTTTCCCTCCAATTTTCAATTTAGGATTAAAAGTCACTTCAATAATATTTAACTAACTTATTAATCTAAAGTTACTTTTCTTTCCCTAATTTCACTTTAATAATATATCCTAGATGAGTGACATTAAATTACCCCATTTTCACTTCTAATCCTCCACTAACAAGCAATGAGAGTCCCTTCTACTAAAAAACCGGGGAACTCAAAAATGTGGACATGACGTAATAGGGGGCACTTTCGGGCTACTTTGTGATTCTTCAGATGAATGTGCCTTCATGGTTGAATGAGCAGGTTATTAATGTGGTATATAAGTCCTGATAACACTTCTTGAATTCCTATATAATTTGTATTTCTCCCTTCTTTCATGAGGCATGCCTTCTTCCTCATGTCTTGAACCTAATCCAACTCTAAATTTCCTTTACAATTAGTTCAAACTATGTAGTAATTGAGTGTTTATATGATTTTTCTCCTCTTGAGATTTGATTATTATCTCATTATCATCCATGTAGCTCTATACTTCCATTCTTAAACTCTTCATGGTCTTTTTCATCTTTATTGGCTTTGCTTTGCTTCCATGTCCATTGGACTTTGTCTCCTCATTGCCCAAACTAATATTCAAGCCTCTCACTTATTCCTCATGACTATGAGTTCCTTGGGTATATTCCATGTTTTTATCCTCATAATTCTAAAAAATGTGCATGCAACATGTTATTATTAGATAGGAATAATTTGACAATTTTGGAAATTTATGCATACCTTTTTCCCCTTTAAGGCCACCAGTTTCCTTATTTCGATTTGTTGAGAATCCCTATTATTCAAATAAAACGTATGGGAATATAGATGGATTATATTCTTCAATATTTCCAATGACTACCCCCTTTCTCAATTATGAACTTTGAGTATAAAGTTACATCCTTCTAAATATACCACTTATGCCTAAGTTTGCATTTTCTTCACTGATGAAATTTATCTGAAAGGCGATATTTTGTCACCTAAAGAAGAAAATCTATTAGGAACCAAGGAAACTTTTGTATTGAACACCAATAAAAATGATGATGGTGAACACATAGAAACTCTCATATTACTGATCTAATACTCCATTCAAAATTTGTAGCAATATGAAAATGACAACTTTGCACTTTTGCACTTTTTCCCTGACTTAATTTTTAGCCAAACTGACTATCTCCCAAACTAAGCAATTATGGAAAAAATTCACTAAGTAAAATTTATATGGCTTGATGAGTAGATAAAAATTTGAGTAAATAAAATTTTCCAATGTTGTCATATGGGGTCACATTCCTCCTCTAAAAATCTCCAAAATATCCAAAAAGAGGCCCGAAATAGTGAAGTTTTCCCTAATTTCGCATCTCCACTCCAAAATATTTGGGATATGACCAATTCCTTCACTATGTATTTCCATGTATTCTTTTCTAATACCCTATAAAAATATCATCAATGATAGATCCCTTACCACTAAGAACCATTATGCTCTTTAGAAATCTTTGATTTGAGATTTTTAGCAAATTGGTGCATAATTGACCATTGGTCCTCAATGAAACTTCTATAGACACTGAGATTGTAGAAATAACTAGAAAAATGTCATATTCTTCTAAGTTATTCTTCTCCTTCTATGGCCAGAATATGATTTTGTCTCCAAACCTTTTTTTTAAACATAGGATACCCTTGGTAGATGTGGCATTCATCTAATGTGGTTGTTGATGTGGCACCTTGGGTCCACTTGAAACCCTAAGGTGATTCCATGTCACCCCTTGGAAACCCTATCCCTGCCCCATTATCCTCCATCACCTTCCTCCCTTATTTTTTCTTTTATTTTTCTTTTCCTTCCCTTTTCCTTTTCTCTCTTTCTTTATTTTATTTTATTAATTTACTTACAGGCCCCACATATATTTGGCTACCCACCTAGCACATTTTTTTACTGCAGATGGGGAAAGGGTCCCACATCCTCTATCATGTATCCAATTTTCACCCATCCATTGGTTGTGGAGATTGGGCAGGTCCCATCCCGCACCCTTTCTTCCCTAGAACACAACTTGCTCACGTGTTTGACTGGATGACGGAGGATGAAGGAAGATCAATGGTTGTGGTGCATATCAGAAGTTTTAATATCATGGGAGTTGGAATGATCCCAAAGTATTGATACCACTTTCCTCCCTCCTACCACGCATCACCATTATATTGGTTTCAAACCACTTACCGAATGTGGCACCGACGTCACCCACAAGCTTGCCACCCATGTGCCTTGGCCCCTGGCTCAGCCTCCATGGACCCTTCCACATGTACATTACCCCCTTTAATATGTCACTATGGACCTACAACCATGGAATTCCACATCATGTGATACATGGATTCCACATCACCATGTATAAAAAAAAATACCAAATTTTCAAAAATCATGAAAATTCTCAAATTTTCAAAAATTATGAAAATTCCCAAACTTTCAAAAAATGCCTAATTTTGAAATTACACCCTTGGTCACCATGGAATCCCTAGGTTAATATTCCCATGGATGATTACATCCCTGCATATGCCATTTTGACCTATGTTCTTGAATTTCAAACCTTCATGCACTAATGTTTCGGTGGATTTTACCCAAAAATTAGGGCTTTTCCCAATTTCACCCTATTTTCTCAATTTCCATGAATTTCAAAAATTGTTTGGCACGATGAAACTATATCTACCAATTATTTTACATTCATGACTATGCATACTTGGATGATGTCCAATTTGGGGGTTTCAACTATTTTCTCCAACTTTCACTTCAGGAAAATTTTGTTAAACACTTTGTAGGCATATTGAATTTTTTTTCCTTTGAAATTTGTGTGTATATGTGTTGATGTCTAACCCATACTAATAGATTGTTGTAACTTGCTCTAATACCAATTTGTAACATACCCAACCACCCATTTTTCTTTAGGGATGGTGGGGCACTAGAAAATTTATCAATTTTCTCATTAAATTCACCTTTAATAACCAACTCTTATACCATAATTAAATTATGCCCTGTAATATGATAAAAATATGCAAACACATGATGTGTAGACTTGTGCATAATTACAATAACATACATAAGTATAAATGAAAACCATTCATGAAATATAATAAAACATATAAATGCATAGAGATAACACAATTATATCATAAAATCCATAACACTTATCTTTATCAAATATGATCACCAAATGGTTTCATATGAGTTTCATTCCTCCCAACCATAGTCACTGTTGCACTAATTCTTTCTGCAACAAGTCACCCCTAATTCAGGGCTATGAATCCAAAAGGACAAATGAGATCCTATGGCTAGCTATAGTTATCTCACTCAGCCCAATACCCAAAATGATGTGGTTTTCTCACACACACATACATCCCAACTCACTAGCTCTCTTTCCTCTTTATCCTACACAACCCAGATAAGTGGATACCCTTCTCTGCAATGAAGTCCCTCGGGATATCACACCCCTTTCTTGGGCTCCAGTGCAGACTGGCTAGGAAATATATTTGTTGGGAATTATATATAGGTACCAACAACCTAATTTCTCAGCCTCAATTTACAAATATCATAACAACCTTCTATTACAAGGTAATACAACAAGTTTATCCATCCTTCTTTCATTTTGAATCAGTTAGAATGAATGTTCACTTTCATTAAAACCAAGGTTATATTTTCATGTTCCCATATTTCTATTTGGCACTCAAAGAAATCCACCTAACTACTTTAGCACACATCCCAAGGTTGATATGTCATTTACATAACCTAAGGTAAATGAATTTGGGTTACAATAAAATATTAATATTCCAAACTTCTTCTGCCTAATTTCTCTCTCATGGAATCATAGCCCCCCATCATGTATGTCTCTCTCATATTGAAATCAACAATGTATTTTATTAATAATTTTGGTGTACATACTTGTATAGTTTCCCCTTGGCCATATTGTTCAATTTTCATCCTTCATCATATTTAATTACAATGCAAATTAAGGGATTAAAATGGGGATATTAAATCAGTTAACCCTTCCTATGGATTGGTATTCTTATCAAGGGAAATATTGAAGAAGGGTCAAACAACCATTATTTGACCCTAATAATCTTGTTGAGGGGGAGACTGGGAAAGATTCATATGACCCTTCTTCAATATCATGAATTTCTCATTGAGGTAAACCTATGAAAGGGTTGGTCAACCCTTCCTTTACATTAATACTCTCATTCATAGGGTTCTTGGAGAATGGTAAAGCATGAAGGAAGGTTGGCTTGACCTTTCTTAATCTTTGTGTTCCTATTATAGTATCATTACCCTTTCAGTCGACCCTTACTTCTAGGTTCCATAATATAAGTAGGGTATCATAATATTTATCAATATTTCAAATAGGTTTTGGAGATGGTGGACTAAACATTTTATCATCCCCTACATAAAGACTTATTACTAACATATTAAATTCAATATGTGGATACTTTTCTAAAAGGTTTCCAATTTGGTCTAACCCTAATTGTGAGAAGTATTGTTATCCTCTCTACCATGTTCAATTCCCACATGTGACATGTTGAGATCTTAAAAATAATATTTTAGACAAAGCCTCAATCGTTTTGCAAATCCAATTTACCCTAGGTACCATCTTCAAACAAGGGGAAGTGTCTAGTGGGTTTCCTAGGAAAATATATTTCATGAAAAAAAAAATTCCATGAAGTCAAAATTCACCATTACTTGGAAACATAATTGGTGTAATTACAAGGCTTGTAATTTACTTTACATCATCATACTTTAAGGCTCTATATCCCAACAATAATTAACTTAGTTTTTACTAACAACCTTGAAACTTGTAACCCTAACTTAAGAAACTAATTAACCACATACATAGATACCCTTCTAACCTCAATGTCTATTACAACACTTGTGAAAGGAGAAAAATATAGATGATAATAATGTAGAGTTATATTATAAGTTGATATTGAGTAAATTTATTCCCTTTCATTTGATTTTTTCAATTTGAAGTTCAATGTCTTTAAGACATGAAAATATTTAATTAAAATGCTTAATATTTTAATCTTTCCAGGTTACAAAGCTCGGGGAAAATCCATAATGTAACGTCCCCACTAAAATCCCTAGTTTAATAAATGCATAATGTAGATATGAATGTGGCTATGGCCAAGCGAAGTAATATGCAAAATGTATTTTCTGAATTTTAATAAATATAATGTGATACTATTTGTTGGGAATATAGACAGAGATGGGGGGATTGATTAATCCACAAGAAAAGGGAGTTCCTAGAGAGTATCTAAGACGGATCCAAGGGGGAAATGGTTTATGGTTATTAAGCCAAACCCATATTTCTGAATTTTATTATCATTTTGGAAAAACTTCCATTTATGTTTGAGTGTATGAGAGCCCAATAATTGAATGTCTATCAGAGGGTGGGTGTAGAAGTCACATCCCATAGTAATTCAAAGCATGGGGATGAAGTACAATCAACATTGGGCACAGTGTGTAGTCAACTTTCTTGGGAAAATAGAGGAAATTTGTATGGGGAAAATAGGCAGTTTTCCACATTCAGTCTAGGCATGAACAACAAGGGGAGAGTAGGGAAAAAGAGCACCATGGATAGATCATGAAGGATGGATGAATTATGGAGAGTGTTGAAGAATGTTTGGAGCATTTTAGAGCTGGAAATTGAAGATCCAGGTTTTCAAGCATGAAGAGTGAGCTCTTGTGTCAGTTGCACTATAATAGCAAGTGTTTGTTGTTGTTTTCCTGGTATTTTTCCTAGAAGTGAGTTTCACTTGAGCTCCCAACAGAGATATTCATGTTTATTTGTGTCAGAGAGACCCTGATAAATGAATGGGACATCAAATGGAATGATAGTAATGAAGGGATACATTACTTGGGTTGGGAAAGTCAAGAGGAAGAGAGTTGAAGGAAATTCAAGATAGTTGTAGAAGAATACTAGTGGGTATTGGGTTATTAAGTTGTGAATGGACTGTGAAATGCACCCTTCTTTTATGGATTTCTAGCCCCAAATTAGGGGTGAATTGTTGTTTATATCTAGAACAACAAGTCTATGGATGGGTGGAATTTCCTTCCCAAGTAGTTAGTTGCACAAACTTTCTTTTAAGGATAAGTGTTTATCTGTTATCTAAGTTTTATTGAGTCTTATGATTGTGCATTTTACTCTATGAATGAGAATGGTTTTATGTGTTGTTATAGATTATTTATTAGCCACATTCATGTGAATTTATAATGTTGTGGATGTGTTTAATTATGGGCATTATAATCTAGTTAAATGTGTGCATAATTAGTGGATGATAAACTACAAGAAAATAATTAGCAGAATATTTTTTTTTAATGTGTATTCCGCATAGTAAGGTTCCCTATTTAAGTTGGAGACCATTACACTTGAGTACTTACTGTTATGTACCAAATGCTTAAAATATCACAATAGAACATAAATACACACCATGTACACCAATGTGAGCGTGGAGAACCACTCCAGTATAGATAAGAGATATGAGTTACATAATAACTCCTTAAAGAAAAGGAGAATCTCCTCCAAATACCCAAATACATTCATACATACCAATTCACATGTCCTCAATAATGATTACATGATCTTTGTATATACCTATTCACACATTACACATGGCCCCAAGGGGAGGCATGTATGGGGTTAAATGTACATGTAATGTGTAAATGTATATGTAATAGGATCAACCTAATAATAAAGGGGCCATATCATGTACATTTAACCCCATACATGCCCCCCTTGGGGTCATATCATATTACCCTCCTTCAAAAATATTTTTCCTCAAAGCTTTGTAGTTAAAGGCTTCGCATGTGATAAAACCAAGTAATATGATTTTCTTATGTTCTTGATTTCTTCTTTCCATTGATGATGATCCATCTATCCAAAATCAATTATTTTCGGTCTTAATCTGTGGTGGCTACTTGTTGCATAATTTTGATTCCCTTGATCCCATGTATTGTTGTTGAAGCTTATCCAATTTGTAGTAGATGTCGATCTCTGATAATATCTTGTTGAAAAATGGTTTTGTGATTCCATTTTCCATGAATATTGATGAGTATTCCATCTTCTTCCTTTATAATGTTGATATTGATATTCTTGTCCTCCTTTAAATATTTCTTGATAATGAGGGTGTTGATATGGTTTCACTAATCCGGATTATTTTCGACACGAAATGAGAGCAGAGATATAACACATAAATATTCATATATATTGCAAGAGAGACAACAATATAATAGGGATATATCGGAAATATAACAAGAGTCACAGATATACAATAATACACAATTTCTATTAATGAAATAAATGTACAGAGACTGTAAAAATACAGAGTGAAAGACTCGTTAGAATGGTGGTAGCTTATCTCTGAGAAGAGATGTGAAGACTACTCGCATTCACAAGCAGATGATTAAAATGAGGATCTGAAGGCCTTTTTGAAATAAAATGGAATGCCAAAAACCCTAAACATCCAAAAACCTAACCCTAGGAAATGAAGCGCCAAAATTCATGTGGGCCCCGTTTGGGTAAGTTAGTACATCAACTTATCAGGGTCGTAACTTTTGCATACGATCTTCGTTTTAGGCGTATGATAGCCCGTTGGAAAGGTATCATCGAGGATATTCATTTTGGGGGATCAATCATGCTTTCAATTATATTGAGAATCTCAATCTCGAAAAGCCTTCATTTGGGCCCTCAAAATAGCCCTGGAAGTTAAAATTACTAAAAATAGTAAATTGCCAAAATTTCCAGAAAACTGTTTTGAGCCAGTTGGAAAAGGTGGGTGGCCACCGATATCCACTTGGATCAATCCTCCCTCCTTATGAAAAAATGGTCTCCATTTCATTGAGTCCCCGGAGGAGAGGGAAAAGAATTCGTTGAATCTGCATCTTGGTGAGTTGCTTGCCTTGTTGGAGACGTCGTGTTGCTCAATTTGTGGAAGTCTGTCACAAACCTGTTGAGGTTCAGGCTGTTCAAAAAGTCAAGCTACATGAGAGGACGGTGTGCAGAAGGAATATTTTCACTTTTCTGCAACCTTGTTGACCTGCTTCTATTGGATAGAAGTTGCTTGGGGCGAGGATGTAATGGTTGCAGTGTCCTTTTGCTCCCCTTTTGAACAGATTGTGAAGAAGCTAAATTTTGCAGTATGAGATACTAGCTTACGAAATTGTTTAGGTGGAAAAATAATTGGAACTACCTCTAATATTTCGTAGATATGACCCCCCAAAGTAACAATGACACTACGAGTTCGCGACTCATAAATAGCATGGCGCTTTCACATATATGGTTGGCCCAAGAGAACACCACGGACATCTAGTGGGAAAACATCACATAATACTTCATCCTTGAAGGGTTGGATGTCGTATGACAATCAACATTGTTGGTTTACACACAGATCTCATCCTTGGCGAAGCCACCCGATGTTGTATGGATGCGAGTGTGGTGTTGTCGACAATCCCAACTGTTTGACGACCTCTAGTGAGATGAGGTTATTCTAGCTTCAGCTATCAACAATAAAATGCAGCGGGGTCCCCTTCACCCACATTTGTGAATGAAAAAGGAACTCCCCCTCTTTAGGATCCATTGGTTCTTATGGTTGAATTGTTGTGGTCATGACAATAGCAGTGGGGTCTGCGTCGATGATCTATCTTTTACCAATATTTTCATAATCAAATTTTGAATCAGGGTTTGGCTCCTTGTCTTTGATCTCGGCCACCAATGAATGTTTTGAGTGAAATTCATCAGTGTTGTGCCAGGGGATTTTGTGGAAATCTCACCATTTTCCGATGTTCTTCTTCATCTTCCCGTGACCCTTCTGTTCCTTTGGCTTAGACTGGTTTTTAGGAAGTTGTTTGTTAGGGTTGTCTTTATCATACTTTGGTTGTTACATATTTTCAGACCCAATCTCTTGTTTGTTCTGGTTCTTAAATTTATGCTCAATTTTAACAGTATATAGGTAAGCAAAACTGAGTGATGATATGTCCAGAAAATCCATTTCAGTTTGGATGTATCTGTGTAGAGCCCCACAATATTTCAGAACCAAATGTTGTTCAGAGTCTTTGATACCCAGCTTGGTGAACAAGGTATGGAAGGTATTGGTGAACTCCAGAACTACTTGGCCCCTCTCTTGTCATAGTGTGGTCCATCTCATGTACTGGTCCTTATAGTTTCCAACAAGGTAATATTGTTCCTTTACCACATCCAAAAAAAAATACCAAGTGGGATCGGCCCCATATATTCCAGACTCCTCTATGGAACTCTACTCCTAGTAAGTTTCCCACCAATGTTTGACATGGGGGAGATACTTAAGGAGTGCGAAGATGATATTTTCTCTGTCGGAAAAACTGTGTACAGAGAAATAACCTTCTAACAGATTTAACCATTTATCTAGGGCATTCACATCTATCTGACCTTCAAATATAGGAATATCAAAATTGACCTGTACCTTAAAAGGAAAGGTGCCTCCAAAGTTGTTGCTTGATGAAGATGTGTCTGATGCTATCGGGAGGCGTTGAAGGATGTGGGAAAAATTCTCCATCATTTCGTCCCTTTGTCACGTGAGAGCTTGCTCAAGCAACAAATTGATAGGATCATTTGCTCCATCGTTTTTATTTTCTTCCGCCATGGAGGGTTTCTTGGGCGTGCGAGAGAGATTTTCTTCAAGAGAGATAAGCTCGAGACCCAACTTTCTATACTCAGACCTTGTCGGGGACATGCACTGAAAAATGATCAAGAGCATCTTGCTCTGATACCACTGATCCAGATTATTTTTGGCACGAAATGAGAGCGAAGATATAACAAAGAAATATTCAGATATATTGCAAGAGAGACAACAATATAACAGGGATATATAGGAAATATAACAAGAGTCACAGATATATAGTAATACACAATTTCTATTAATGAAATAAATGTACAGAGACTGTAAAAACACAAAGTGAAAGATTCGCTAGAATGGTGGCAGACGGTTACTCGTATTAGCAAGAAGATGATTAAAATGAGGCTTTGAAGGCATTTTTACAATAAACTGGAATGCCAAAAACCCTAGACATCGAAAAACCTAACCCTAGGAGATAAAGCACCAAAATTCATGTGGGCCCCGTTTGGGAAGTTAGTACATCAACTTCCTGAGGTCGTAACTTTTGCATATGATCTTTGTATTAAGAGTATGATAGACCGTTGGAAAGGTATCATCGAGGAGATTCATTTTGGGGGCTCAATCATGCCTTTGGATATCATTTAGAATCTCAATCTTGAAAAACCTTCATTTGGGCCCTCAAAATAGCCCCGGAAGTTAAAACTGCTAAAAATAGTAAATTGAGAAAATTGCCAGAAAAGGGTTTTGAGCTAGTTGGAAAAGGTGGGTGGCCACCAATATCCACCTGGATCATTCACATTTGATAGTTTTCCTTCATTATGCACACTCAGTTCATATATCATATTTTCAGAGATAATGGTTCCTCTATCCTCTTTGCTTTGTCTTTGATTACTCTAGCCTTGGAGATAATACCATCATATTTGGAAAGTACATCCTCTAGATAGATTTCAACTT
Source organism: Picea glauca (assembly GCA_000966675.3). Taxonomy (NCBI): domain Eukaryota; kingdom Viridiplantae; phylum Streptophyta; class Pinopsida; order Pinales; family Pinaceae; genus Picea; species Picea glauca. The sequence goes on from JZKD02S1774194.1 coordinate 259,247, forward strand.
CTTTAGGTATCTTTTGGTTATCTTCTTGCATCTTGTATTCTTCTTCCTTTTGAATTAGTTTCAAAGTGACCCCATCTATCAAATTATTATGTCCTTCTTCAATTATAGATTGCATTTCTTATTTTACCTCATTAGTATTTATGGATTCCTCAACCTTCTTGCAAATTTCCTCTTCAAATTTTTTGATAGTGTCCTCTTCAATTTTTGTTATAATATCTTCATCCCTATTCTTTGATTAAAATTCTTGTAATTGTATTTTGACCTTCTTAACATCATTAAGAAGTTTTTTTATTATGCTTATGCATCATTTTTATTTCTTCATATTTATTTTTCAATTCTTCCTTCGACTCATTCCTTTCCATATTTCCTTTTCTAATATTTTATTGCCTTAAATTATTAACCTCCTTAATGAGTGATTAATTAAGGGATTTTATTTTGGCGAACTCATCATATTTATTAATAATATATTTTCTTAGTTCTTCATTATCCTTCTGTAATTTGGAAACTTTTTCTTTATCTTGAATTAACTCATCTTGAATTTTATGAATCACTTCCATTTTTACTCCTACATCCATTTGTTTGAGAATGATTATTCAAATACTTCCCATGTGGCACTTCATCTAGTATCTTTATCAGTACTCCTCCACCAATCTCCATATTCACCTTTAAAATGAATACTTTCACCAAAAGGATTCTTGCAAGTTTTCTTTATCATCCTCATCCATTCCCCATGATTGTTTTCATTCTTATCTTTATCTCCACTAAAGTCAGTTATTTCCATTAGTTCTTTTAAAACCTTGATTTGGAGTCTATCCTTATGACCGACCTTCCTTTTGATGTATCTCTGAACTTTTATCCCTTATGAATCTAATTTTTCAACCTATAATACTATGATATGTCTTATCTACAATGTCATAGGTCTGACTAAAATTTGATGTGCAAAATGAAAGTTATGGTAACTTTCCAAAAACTTGTTGATTATTGGACCTTTCTAGATAGACAAATTTTATGGCATGCCACATGCAGTCCACTATTTAATATACGATTCTAAAAATTTTAGCTAAAATAATATTTTAAGTATCCTTTCCAAAACAAATGTTGAAACTCAATTTGGAATTTCCAAGCTTCACATATGTCACTTCTACCAAGAACACATGTTTGAGTCTAGTTTGAGGATTAGTCAAATACTCCTAGTTACCATATTCCATATCTCATAAATTAAAATGAGACAAAATTTGAAATTTTTATCAGAAGTACTTCTCTATGTCTCCTCAAGATACTAAAAATTTCATAGTCTGAAACGTTACCAAACAAAAGTTATAGAAAAATTCCCAAAATTACTCATCTGAGACTGATTTCAGGGATAGTAAAAATCCCTAACTTACAAAAAATGTATCTCTAAAATTAAAGTGGCCTAGAACCTAATATTTTTACTGAGTGTAATTTCTATGTCTTCTCAGTATTCTAAAAATTTAACAGTCTGAAACTTTGTAGAAAACAAATTAAAGATAAAATTCCAAGATGACCTTCTTGAAGTGGTAAAACCCTAGGATCGATTCTCTGAAACCAAATGTACACCAATTTGAGAATGGATCACAAATCCAATAAAGATAAGAGATATGAGTTACAAAATAACTCCTTAAAGAATAGGAGAATATCCTCCAAATACCCAATACATTAATGCATCCCAATTCACATGTCCTCAATAATGAATACATGATCTCTATATATACTTATTCACACATTGCATATATGGCCCCTCTATTATTAGGTCGATCATATTACATATACATTTACACATTACATGTAAATTTAACCCCATATATTCCCCCCTTGGGGTTATATCATATATATTTAACCCCATATATTTCCCCGCTTGGGTCATATCATATACATTTAACCCAATGTATGCCCCCTTGGGATCATATAATATCCATTTAACCCCATATATTCCACCCTTGGGGTCATATCATCTAGAATAAGGGTTAGCTCATCCTTCCTTGATATCTCCTTTGATAATAAAATCACAACCTTGAAGAAGGGATATCTAAAAAAATCATGGTCTCCCCTTTGATAAGATTACTAGGGTCAAAGAAAAGTTGGTCGTCCCTTCTTCAAGCTCGCCCTTGAAAAAAGTACTAATCTAGAAGAAGGTCCAGGAAACCCTTCTTCAATCTCCCTTTGGATAAAAATATTAATATAAAGGAATTATTTATTGAACCTTCACCTGAGTTCCCCCTGGATGATAGCATTGATCTAGAGGAAGGGTCATCTGATGTTTCTGTAGATAATATAGAATAGGAATATTAATTCTAAATTGATAAGAAAACTCCAAGCTTGAGGAAGGGTTGACTAATTCTCCAGCAAGCTAATATATAGTAGGAATATTAATTCCACAGTGATAGGAAGCCCATGAGATTGAGGAGGGCTTGGGAAACAAAAATATTATCATTTTTGGTTTATTTATTTTGTGTAATTTGTTTTTATTTACTATATATTTTTTTAATTTTCTCAACCATTTCCAAAAAAAATTATATGTTATACTACCATACATAGAACTTTACACAACAAAAATAAAAATTGTGATGGACGTACACTATACATATTATTATTATGGATTTACTAGCTTTAGTAATTTTATACCACATGTAAACACTCCATATGCCATAGGATTCTATGTTTTTCATGATTCTTTCAATATTGACGATGAACCCCAATGAGATTTTAAATGTCCACATGAAAATGTCAGACACAACTATTCTCAAAAAATCATTATCAGATATATAAACATACCTTGCATTTTAAGTAATATTACAATAGTAGAGACTGTTCTATATTTCTACAAACTTTTATAGAGAAATATCATTCATTGTAGGCTAAATGTTCTAAGAATTTAACCTTTTTTGGTCCCTCAAAATAATAGGAAGGAAATGGAAAATTTTCATCTAGAATTTGGAAAGATTCAATTTGGATGGAATTACAAATATCAATCATTAACATTGCAAAACTAGGTTGCAATAGGGGTATTCGAGAGTGTTGGACCCATTTCTACATTAAAAATGATGATTTCAACAATCCAATATTGCAATTTCAACAAAGATTTTATGATGAAAATGGATAAGGCCAAAATCATAGAATTTTTAGCCTTCTTCAATAACATCATTAAGTCTATAAAACATGTATATGCACAAACATACATTATATTTTGCAAAAGAATATTAAAACCGTGATTATAAAAACTCAATTTTATATAACAAATTTTGTATACTTTTTGAAAGGGAATTTCACTTTCTACATTCTTCTTGCACCATCTACAAATCCATTGCCCAAATATCTCAAACCATATTCCTCTTTCAATATATTCTTGTGTTTTGTGATTTTTTGAAGGCGAGAGATAAGGCGCAACCAAGGTTTACCCTCACTGATCATAGAGAATGTGTAGAAGAGTGTTTCAAGGTTTTCCTACATATGAAAAGTGATTGGAGATGACTTGCATGGATGACCAAGTAAGGGGGTGCGGTCTCCTCCTACAGTGACATATTAGTAAGTAAAAATAATTATATTGACATGCGATGACTGTTGATACTGAGAGGGGGTGAATCAGTATCAAGTAAAATTTAAAACCTTTTTCAACTTATACTTAAACCATTCAACTATATCCAATGAGAAGCAATGAACAATAGTATAAGAGTTACACCAATACACCACAATACACCATGCACAATATATGAGAAAT
>JZKD02S1774194.1:263105-276230 GCA_000966675.3 Picea glauca
TTTCTTTAATTATCTTCAGGGCCTACATGTACTTCCTTCTTCAATTCACTTTGTCATCTTCAAAAATTCATTTCTCCTCAACCATGAGGATCCATGTGATATGCCACATACCACCAGAAACAACATGATGTATACTATCCATTCATGGGTGTTGTATATGCATGTGCATTGTCCTTCATGTCCAAAGACCTTTATCAATCTTCCGGTCCAAAACCCATGACTAGGGTTGACATCAATGACAACGACCAATCTTCCAACAACGACCTCCTACTAATGGTTCCTCATGAGAAGCAATGGTAGCCAATGGAGAGGGAGGTGTAGGATTGGAAAACATAGCCAATGGATCTGCAAGTCTAGAGCTAGAGAAAAGAGAGAACAAGACCAACACATGGAAACCAAGGAAATGCATACCAAAAATTGACAAACTTCCCTCTTATGAAACCGAATATGATAAAATAGGACATTATGTTCAGTATATGAAGTATCATGCAGTAATAGAAAAACAATTTAGGCATCTGGCCTATGGAGAAATGATCCGGATTATTTTCGGCACAAAATGAGAGCGGAGATATAATAAAGAAATGCACTGAGATATCATGGATATCAAATAATATAATAGAAATGTATCAGAGACGCAACCATAAACATAGAGATACAGTAATACATGATTTCTATTAATGAAAGAAATGTACAGAGACTATAAAAATACAAAGTGAAAGACTCGCTAGAATGGTGCCAGCTTATCTATGAGAAGATATGGGATAGCTACTCGCATTCACAAGAATATGATTATTACAATGAGGCTCCAAAGGCCTTTTTAACATAAGTAAAATCCAAAACCCTAACCCCGAAAGATGAAAATCCAAAGGTTTGCGAGCCCCGATGGGAGTAGTTGATACGTCAACTTCCCGAGGGCGTAACTTTTGCATACAATCTTCATTTGGGGTGCTCGATACACCATTGGAAAGGCCTAGCCAAGAATAATGATTTTCAACTGGTCTAGGCTAGTGCCTTTGGCAATTTCCTAGACCCCAAATCCCCAAAAAATGTTGTTTAGGGCCTCAAAACAGCCCAGGAAGTTTGGAACCCGAAAAAATGCTAAAAAAATGCCTAGATGGAAAACTGTTTTTCGAGCCCATGGAATAGGTGGGTGGCCATCGATATCCACCTGAATAAATCTTCCATCCTTAGGAAGCAATGGTCTCCATTGCATTGAGTTCTCGGGGGAGAGGGGGAAGCATTTGCTAAATCTGAATCTTGGTGACATGCTTGCATTATTGGAGACATCGCGTTGCTTGGTTTGTGGAAGGATGTCACGAACCTGTTGTTGGAGGGGTTGAATCTATTGAACCGGTCAGGCTACATGAGATGTTTTTGTGAAGACATAATATTTGTGCTTTGTTGTAGTATTGTTGACCCGCTTTTGTTGGATAGAAGGTGCTTGGGTCCAGGTTGTAGTGGTTTCAATATCCTCATGTTCACCTTTTGAACATATTGTGAAGAAGATGAATTTTGTAGTATGAGATACTACCTTGCGCCACTGTTTAGGTGGGACAATAGTTCGAACTACCTCTAGTATTCTATAGAGATGACCCCCCAAAGTAACAATGACACTACGGGGTCAAGACTCATAAACAACATGGTGCTTCCACATATATGGTTGGCCCAAGAGAACATCACTGACATCTAGTGGGGAAACATCACATAATACCTCATCCTTGTAGGGTTGGATGTTGTATGACAATAGACACTGTTGGCTGACACGGAGATCTCATCCTTGGCGAAGCCACCCAATGATGTATGGTTGTGGGTGTGGTGTTTTTGACAATCCAAATTGTTTGAAGACCTCTGTTGAGATGAGGTTCTTCTGGCTTTCTCTATCAACAATAAAATGCAACGAGGTCCCCTTCACCCACATCTGTGAATGAAAAAGTCACTCCCCCTCTTCAGGATTTGTTGATTCTTCTGGTTGAATTGTTGTGGTCGCGACAATAGCAGTGGGGTCTACGTCGATGATCTGTCTTTTACCAGTAGTTTCAGAATCAAATTATGAATCAAAGTTCAGCTCCTTGTCTTTGATCTCGGCCACCAATGACTATTTTTACTGACATTCCTCGGTGTTGTGCTAGGGGATTTTGTGCAAATCGCACCATTTTATGGTGTCCTTCTCTGTCGTCACATGACCCTTCTTTTCCTATGGCTTGGACTGGTTTTTGGGAGATTGTTTATTAGGGTCATCTTTATCATACTTTGGTTGTTGTAGATTTTCAAACCCAAACTCCTATTTGTTCTGGTGCTTAAATTTTTTCTCGATTTTAACAACATATCGATAAGCAACACCGAGTGATGAGATGTCCAAAAAATCCATTTCAGTTTGGATGTATCTGTGTAGAGCCCCATGGTATTTCAAAACCAAATGTCATTTAGAGTCTTTGATACCCAGCTTGGTACACAAGGTATAGAAGGTATCGGTGAACTTTGGAACTGCTTGGACCCTCTCTTGCCGTAGTGTGGTTCATCTCATGTATTGGTCCTCATAGTTGCCAACATGGTAATATTGTTCCTATACTGCATCCACAAAAACATCCCAAGTGGGCTCAGCCCTATATATTCCAGACTACTATGCGGAACTTTGCTCCCAGTAAGTTTCCCACCAATGTTTGACATGGGGGAGAGATTTAAGGTGTGTGAAGGTGATATTTTCCCTATCGGAAAAATTATGAACAGATAAATAACCTTCTAACATATTTAAACATTTTTCTAGGGCATTTGCATCTATCTGACCTTCAAATACGGGAATATCAAAATTAACCTATACCTTGAAAGGAGAGGTGCTTCCAAAGTGGTTGTTTGATGAAGATGCGTATGTTGTTACCGGCAGGCGTTGAAGGATGTGGGAAAAATTCTCCATCATTTTGTCCCTTCGTCGCGTGAGAGATTGCTCAAGCAATAGATTGATAGGATAGTCTGCTCCGTTGTTTTTATTTTCTTCCTCCATGGAGGGTTTCTTGGGCGTGCGAGAGAGATTTTCTTCAAGAGAGACAAGATCGAGACCCAACTTTCCATACTCGAACCTTGTCGAGGACATGCACTGAAAAAAAATGAACAAGAGCAACCTGCTCTGATACCACTGATCTGGATTATTTTCGACACAAAATGAGAGCGAAGATATAATAAATAAATGCAAATAGATATCGCGGATATACAATAATATAACAGAAATGTATCAGATATTCAACCATAAACACAGAGATACAGTAATACATGATTTCTATTAATGAAAGAAATGTACAGAGGCTGAAAAAATACAGAGTTAAAGACTCGCGAGAATGGTGGCATCTTATCTCTGAGAAGAGATGTGACGGCTACTCACATTTGCAAGAATATGATTATTACAATGAGGCTCCAAAATCCTTTTTAACATAATTAAAATCCAAAACCCTAACCTCGGAAGATGAAAAGCCAAAGGTTTGCGGGCCCCAATGGGGGTAGTTGATACATCAACTTCTCGGGGGCGTAAATTTTGCATACGATCTTCATTTGGGGAGATCGATACATCGTTCAAAAGGTCTAATCGAGAAGAATGATTTTCGACTGGTCTAGGCCAGTGCCTTTGGCAATTGCCTAAACCCCGAATCCCCAAAAAATGTTGTTTAGGGCCTCAAAACGACCCCGAAAGTTCGGAACCCAAAACAATACTGAAAAACTATCCAAATGGAAAACTATTTTTCGAGCCTGTGGAATAGGTGGGTGGCCATCAATATCCACCTAGATCAAGAAATCTATCATTGGATGGATCATCACAAGATAGATTCTGAAAGGGAACATAGAATTAAAACTAGGATCAAAAGGTTTCTTTACAACAATATTTCATCATCTGGAAGATAGGGAAAGAATATTTGAGAACAAACCTTATTCCTTTAACTATGTCGATCTACACTTACGATATTGGAGAGAGAAAATATTTCTAGAAAAAAAGGAATTCTCTTATGCCCTGGTCTAGATTAGCCTTCATTCCCTTCCACGTGAATACTGGGATGCATAAATACTAGAATGCATCGGAAATACCCTAGGGACATTCGTTAAAATATTAAAGGAAACAAAGTAAGGGATATACACTTCATACGCAAGGATATATCTATACATGAATGTTTTAGTCCCAATATCTAAGTCAACTTGCTTGAGTTACTAGGATTCAAAATGACTGTGAACCCTTGACTAAGAGAACATCCCTCTAATACGCAAATGATGTCATGAGAATAGACATATTTTTAGAGACTTCCCTATGAACATATAGAGAAAGATAGTGATTCAGGAGCATTCTAGCCTCCAAAACCCAGTTTATTTGACTAGACCTAGGGGGTCTTTCATTTACTAGGGAGTTGGTTCCCTAAGTGTGTATTGTTGTAATTTATTATGTTTCTAGGGAATTCTATAATAATTGTGTAATTAAGATTGAGAGTGAGGAATGAATTGTAAATGTTCTAGAATGTATGATAACATGAGAGATTGAGGAAGTTATAGAGATATTAGAATGAGTGAGAGATCCTAGAGGTCTTTTGAGTGATTTTTGTTGGAGATATTACACACTCACCTAGAATTATTTTCCTAAGTTTGATAGTCCAATGTTGAGAATGATTCCTTCGATGAGAATATTCTCTCTAGAGAATATTCTCTCTAGAGAATATTCCCCTAAAAAATAAGGTGTTCCTCTTTAGTTAAGAGTCAGTTACACTTAGTTAGACTAGTGGAAGTCACTCCTGCATGGAAACCTCAGTTTTATCACCAACAGTTGCATGTGTCTCTCTCACTTCCACACATGTGTCTTATTTATTTGATGATTGCATGGATCAATTAACTAGGACTAGGTGTAAGTTCACTCCAGTGTCTGTCAATGAGTGTCTAGATCTCTCTAGATCATTACTATGGTGCATTGTTTACTCGCGTAACCTATATCTATTGTAAATTATTCGCTCTTTGATTGTGGAATACAGTTAATACAATTCTTTGATTCTCTCTCTCTCGTTTCCTTCTTTTCTCATTCTTTTGCAAAATGTTTATGTCCTTTGCTATCTAGATATTATCTGTGAAGGTTCATTCACATTTACATGGTATCAAAGCCGACGGATTGCTAGGAAAAAGACACACCATACTCTTTTTACAGGTATTAAATATTGAAGAACACAAAAAATATGGATTATTCATCGACAATACTTCTCACGCCTCATAACTATTTGGAGTATAAGCCAAAAAAAATTATTCAACTCAGATGCAAAGGACTGTACCAAATAACTATGGCAATGGAAGTAGAGCCTGATTCCACCGATGATAAAAATGAATTTCTCAATAGACAAGATACGGCCATATGATGTATATGTTTGTCTATTTCTCCTAAAATTTTCCACTAAGTATATGATGAATCACGAGACTCAACTCCAAACAAATTATGGAGCATATTGGTGTTGAAATTACTAAGACAACTGAGAGTAGGGGGTTGATTCGGTTGTTACTGTGCTTAAACAATTTTATGCCTATTAAAACATTATTAATCTTCTCCAAGTGATCATCAAGATTATGCAAGTCATGAAAAGCAGAAATAGTAAACATCAATCACACATATGATATACATAGAGACAAATATTCATGAGGAAACCCATAAAGGTAGAAAACCTCTTCTTCTTAAAATGATAGGCAGTCTTTTATGTTCTGTACATCGTCAATCTTTGAGCATCAACTCAAAATGAGGCTACAACCTCTTCTTTAACAAGATGCAACTTGTTGAGAGCACCAACTCTCTGGTTTCTCTAGCACCCACTAGAAGGAAGCACCAACTCCCTGAGTATTCCAACAACCACATGAGAACCAACCTGTATAACAGAGAACAATGGTTCTCCCTTGCACCACCCTACCACCCTGGTTTTTCTAGTTGCAACCAGATGGAAGCTACAACTCCCTGTGTTCAAGCACCCACTTGAAACTCCGAGGACAACAGTCCTCCCTAGCACCACCCTACCACCATGAGATATAAATCTTTACTTGAATAAGACCTTACAACAATAAAGAAATTCCACTGCTTACCACTTCTTCTCTGCTTCTGTCTAATCATGCTTGGCTCCACTTGTTATCTCTCTCCATCTGCTCTTTCGTTGTTCTTCTCATGTTCTTAGTTTCTTGTATAGTCTTTTGTTTTCACCATTTCTGCTCTGTACATCTTATGTTCTTCACCTCTGCATCTTTCACGCTCTGTTCCTGCTGTGTTCTTGATCACATACAATTCAACTTGTTTTACCGAGAAACAATAGCCTTCCTCTATCACAACATTTTTCTTTTATTCATGCCCTCATCATCTGTTACACTCTGAATCTCCAACGTCGAGGTCGTGAATAAAAAAATTCAAGAGCCATGATTCCAATTCCCTAGAACAATGATTCAGTTAGTGTAATTGAATCATAACTGATCAAGAAACCACGAAGTGAAATAGCCCTCCAATCAGATTTTGTTTGATCAGCTTCGTTGGATTATACACGCAGAGGCTTTTTGACTTTTCAACGCGTAAACTCCAAAGTGGATCCTAGTAGCGCTATCTCCTTCCCCTATCTTCCATTGATGTGAACTTGGGCGATGATATCATGTGACCACGCAATTGCGAGCATGGCCAAAGGTGGTTTGGGGTCAAACTACTTTTCGCCCCGCAATCTACCACGAGCCTCCATGTGTCCTTTCTCCAAAACCATGGTTTCGATTGTGGCATGCCTTCAACTTTTTAAATTTTGTGCACATTCAATCCCTGCAATGTGATAGGATCGTCGATCTCACAATCTTGACAGTGCTCCTAAACTGATGGTTAATATTTGTCCTCTCAAGTCTGTGGATCAGATATAGCCTTCCTAAATCAACGACTATGATTTACTTTGTGATCCAGGCTCCAGGAATTTCAAATCTCAAACCCTGCTTTATTTCGTATGCCAATCTTCCAAAGTCGATGATCTATGGACACCTATCCTTCTCAATTGAAGGCTCTGCCTCCACTTAGGGAATTTGACCTTTCAACCAGATCAACAGTTTTGTGGCCCCTTTCTCGATCAACAGTCGATATTTCCTTCGGGTCTCCAAACTTATGAAATCTCAAATCTCAAACAAACTCTCTGGATCAGACGAACCAGATTCACTTCAGATGATTTGATGCTTGAGATATTATTGGGGCGATCTGACAACTGAGATCTACATCGGATGTTCTGGGGGTTAAGAATGTATTTCATCTCTCCATCTCTCCGAGCTTTGGGAATTTCAAAACTCAACCTGAAAAATCTTGAAGTGAGTTTTTTCCAGAGCGTAACCTCCTTACATATTTAGACTCAAAACGAATGATTTTCGTTTGATCAAGATCTTATATCAACGGCTCAATCTAACTGTGATTCATCTTTTCCTTGGATTAAATCCAATGACTCTCCATCTTTTCTTATTCTATCCTTCCATTTATTTCGATCCGAAGGCTTATGGAAATTCAGGTGATCGAGATGTCAAATCTCAGCCCTTGCTTATCATGTCCTTCCACTTAAATCAATTCAATGGCTGATGGAAATTTGGACAATCAAATTCTCAACCGTTTTTCCCCACTTATCCTATCTTTCCACTTAAAGTGATCCGATGGTATTGAAGACTCTCGAAGCAGATCCATGATCAAGGATTTGATCCTAATCATGTTTTTGTACTGCGATTTTCCTTCTGAGCTTTGATCTCTGCATAATGTTATCTTCTCCTTCTAAGCTTATCTTTTTCATGTTTTCCATTTTCGCTTTTGTTCTTACCATCAATTACAAGCACACGCTTCCTGTAAAACATGCCAACAATATCCCCCTTTGGTATTGTTGGCAACCTTGAAAGGCTACACTATTCTACATAGACCTCCAACTGTAGCATCCAAACCACACCTTTTCTCCCCCTTTGACATCAATGTCAAAGAAAAATTAAGAGTTACTTTGTTCTCCCCCTGAATAGAGATACAATGAGCACTCTCCCCCTGAACAGGTAGACTGTTTTAACTTGATAACAAGGCCACACCCAACTTCTGGCGTAGATACTCAAACATAGTTGTTGCAAGCAGTTTAGTGAAGATATCAACTATCTGTTATGTGGAAGGAATATAATTCAGCTGAACAACTCTGTTTGTAACCTGCTCTTTAAGAAAAACATACTTTATTGGTGTATTCTTAGTCTTTGAATGTAGAATAGGATTCTTGGAGACACTAACGGCACTGGTGTGATCACAGTGAAGTGGAATTGGATCAGTATAAGTTACCTTCCAATATGCAAGAGTTTGTATCATCCATAAGATATGAGTGCAGCAAGTAGCAGTAGCAATGTACTTTGCCTCTATAGTTGATAATGAAATAGATCCATGCTTCTTACTAATCCATGCTACTAACGAATCACCTAAGAAGAATGCACCTCCACTGGTGCTCTTTCCCTCATCCAAACAGTTTTCCCAATCAGCATCTGAATATGCAGTTATTTGAAAATTCTAATTTCTAGGATACCAGAGACCATAAGTCATTGTACCCTTCAAATATTTGAATATCCTTTTGATAGTTTCTAAATGACTTTGTTTAGGAGCAGACTGATAACAACCTTCCATTCCAAAATCTTACATTATATCAGGACAGGATGTTTTGATGTACAGAAGATTGTCTATCATTGATCGATATGTTCTTTGATCAACATCAGGTGAAATATCATCTTTACTGAGCTTACAACCAACCACCATAGGTGTACTAACAGGAGAGGAATCTTCCATCTAAAACTTCTTCAACATCTCTTTCAAATACTTTTCTTGAGATATAAATACCCCTGCAGAACTCTGATCGATTTGTAAACAAAGAAAATATGACAGTTCTCCTATCAAGGACATCTCAAACTCAGTTTGCATAGAAATAGAAAACCACTAAAATGAAGGGTCATTAGTACCTTGTAAAATAATTTCATCTACATAAACCAAAACAACTAATAAATCATCACCTTCAGACTTAGTGTATATATTACTGTCAAAAGTACCTTTCTTGAACCCTTTGTCCTGTAGAAATTTGTCCAATCTTTAATACTAGGCTCGTGGTGCCTATTTTAGTCCATATAATTCCTTTTTCAACTTACAGACATAGTCAGGATTATCTGTCAGTGAAAAACCTTTAGGTTTCTCCACATATACATCTTCTTCTAGATCTCCATTAAGGAATGTTGACTTAACATCCATCTGATATACTTTAAATTTCTTATGACATGCATAGGCAAGAAACATTCTGATGGATTCCAATATTTCCACTAGTGCAAAGGTTTCATCAAAATCTTGTCCTTCAACTTGTGCATACCCCTTACAGACCAATCTGGCTTTATTCCTAACATTTTTTCCTTGTTCATTCACTTTATTTTTAAACACCCATTTGGAGCCAATTACATTCTTATCTGCAGGTCTAGGAACAAGCTCCCAAGTATTGTTCTTCTCAATCTAATCCAGTTCCCCATTAATTGATTTTAACCAATTTACATATTTACTGGATTCATTAAAGTTCTTCGGTTCCACCATAGATATGAAGGATATATGTGATTTCTCGGTGCCTTTGATTATCCTTCTCCTGGTTTGTACACCTTTGTCTTTCTCACCAATTATCTGACTTGCAGGATGATTCTTTTGAGTAATTATGGAGGGACAATTTGATGTTGTCTGTTGATTTGAGTCTGCCTGAGTATTTGTATCTTCATCTGACTCAGAGTCTTCTCTTTCTGATTCTTGGACATGTTCATCTTCAACTTAAACTATATCCTATGTTGTTGATTCAACACTTCTTACATCTCATACCGGGATTTCTTCATCAACTTTTATGTCAATACAATAAACCATTTTATGCATCCTCTTATTATAGCATTTGTATCCTTTAATGTCTGTAGCATACCCTAAGAAGATACCTTCAGTGGCCCTGTCATCATATTTGCCAAGATTTTCATCATTGTTATTGATATAACACTCACTCCCAAAGACTTCAAAATGCTCAATTGAAGCGGGTCTTCCAAACCATAGTTCATAAGGAGTCGTGTCACTTTATGGCCTGAGATGAGATTTGTTAAGAATATGTACAGTTGTATGCATTGCTTCTACCCAATATGTGTGAGAAATATTCCTTTCATTTATCATTGATCTTGCCATCTGCTAAATTGATCTATTATGTCTCTCAACTATTTCATTTTGTTGTGGATTCCTTGGAATAGTATACTCTCTTTTGATCCCATGTTTATCACAAAACGTTTTGAAGTCCCTTGAACTAAAATCTCCTCCTCTATCACAACTTACTGCCTTTAATATTTTTCTTGTTTGATTCTCAGTCAGAGCCTTAAACTCTTTGAATTTTTCAAAGGCTTCGGACTTTTCTTTCAAAAAGGCAACCCATGTAAGTCTAGAATAATCATCAATAATCAACATGAAGTAATTTTATTTTCATGTACCTTCCTTCCTTGATGGTCCACATAAATCCATATGTACTAACTGAAGAGGTTTCTCTGTTGATGCAAAGTTCTTAGATTTAAATTGTGTCCAAGTAAGCTTTCCTATTTGGCAAGGTTTTCATACAGAATCATATGGATTTGATATTTTTGGAAGATATTTTAGTGCCCCACTATTTTTAAGTTTGATTATATGATCAAAATTTAGGTGTCCAAGTCTCCTATGCCATAACCAACTTTCATCATACTTGATTAAGTGAGATTCTTCTTTTTCTTCTTTCAAAACATAGACATTGTTTTCTATTCTTATGCCTTTTTCAATCAACTGTCCTGAATTCACAGATTGTAATTTACAATCTTTAGAAGTGAAAACAACTTTACATCCTCTGTCACAAACTTGACTGGCACTAAGTAGATTATGTTTCAGGCCATCTACAAACAAAAACAACACATCTTGATCTTTCCCTTTGCCATTACTTATACTTACCATTCCTTTACCTTTTATTTTTCTTGGTGCATCGTTTCCAAAGGTTACATTTCCTGATTTGCTTTCACTTAAAGACAAAAACTTACTTTTGTCTCTAGTCATATGTTTGGAACATCCACTGTCAATATACCAGGGGTTCTTTTCTCTTTGAGCTAACAACACTATTCCACACTTATCATTTTCTTTCTTCTTCCAAACCTTGACATTTACAATAGAGGGATTCAAATATGGCTTATAGTTCCTTAAGCGACAATCTTCGGCTTTATGTCCATAATTATGGCAGTTCTAACATTCTGATTCACTAAATAAAGGATCATAATGATTGTTATGCTTAACCTATGCTTTTTTCCCAACCATCACATGATTTTCAGTATGTGTTTGTTTGTTACTTGGTTGTCTCATTCCTTGTTGTGGCAGATATTTATTCCTTGAGTGTCTTGATTGTTCATATCTAAATCTTAAAGAACAATTTACAGCTTTGTGACCAAAGTTAGAATAGAAAAAACAATATCCATAGAAAAATCCTTTGTACCTGGAAAATGGATGTCTTCTTTGAGTGGGTCATGCTGATGATTTATTTGAGCATAGGGTGTGTTTGTGTTATTTATTTGTTCTACAGATTCGGTTATGGTACTTTTTCTTTCACTCCTCCTTGGCAGTTGATTATCTTCCTTTGTCTCTGCAGAGTGGTTGTTGTCAATGATTGTATATTTGACAAACTTGATGGATTCTTTGTTGCTTAGTTCACCACTACTTGATCCTTCTTCATAACCCAAATCAATTTTCAAATTTGGATTCCTTTGTTGATTCAAAATGGTGGCTAATCCTTCTGAGGCTTTAATGCTTATCAGATTCTGATGGTGTAAGGCCTGAAATTTCTCTAGATCTTTTTCTGACAACCACTACTTCAGCTTCCAGAGCTTCACATCTTACCTTGCTCACTACTAATTGTTGTTTTAAAATATGTTCTATTTTCTTTGCTTCTTCTAATTATACTTTTAACAAAACAAAATATTCACTTGGTTCTTTACCATTATTTTCAAACTGCATCAACAATTGTTTTGTTTTCTCTTCTTAAATTTGAGTCTATAATTTTCTTCCAAAGCACTGATTAATTCATCTTCCATATCAACCACAGCTTCGTCATCATCCATGTCACTTCCTGTGTTTTCATCATCAATATATCCCATAGCCATAAGAATAAAATCATTCAATTTATCTTCACAAGATGAATAACTATCTATGTCTTCTAAAAAGTTGTCATTGTTTGCACACGAACTTTTTTTTTTACTATATTTCTTAAATTTGTATTTATTTTCATCATCAGAGTTCTGGTCCTTTTTCTTGTGAGGACACTTAGATACAAAATGACCTATCTTACCACAATTGAAACATTTAAATGGAAGCTTGCCTTGGTATTTGCCTGATCCTTTCTTTAACCTTCTCACAAATTTTGCCTCAATATCATCTAAGTCTGAATCAATATTCGTGTCTTCTTTAAAAGATGCTTCTCTAGTGGTGGATTTATCTTTACTAGTCCTCATTTCATAAGCAGTTAGAGTTCCTAGGAGTTGATCAACTGACAAAATCTTAAGATCGTTTAGTTCTTCTATTGCAAAAACTTTTGGATTAAATCTATTAGGCAGAGATCTTAAAATCTTCTGAACTAAAAATGCGTCTTCAATATTATCACCAAGACCCTTCATGACATTCACAAGATCCTCAACTCTTAAGAAATATTTACTAACCGTTTCGCCCTCATTCATCTTTAGTTGTTCAAAATTCAATCTATATGTCTGAAGTTTGGCATCTTTTACTTTCTCATTTCCTTCATAACTGCTAATGAGTTTATCCCACATCTCTTTGGCAGAATCAAGATGCATTACCTTTACAAATTTAGATTCATCAAGCCCATTCAAGATAGCATTCATTTCCTTTGCATTGAAGCTAAATTCTAACTTATCATCTTTGGAAGCTAGCACAACAGGTTTTGTATATCCAGTCTCTACAACATCTCAAACATCAGCACCTAAGGCCATAATGTATGTTCTCATTCTAACCTTCCAAAAGGAAAAATTTGTTCCATCAAATAGAGGAGGCTTATTGGTTGAAGTTCCTTCATGACTTGTCATGTTTAAGCTTATTGATCT
>JZKD02S1774194.1:276287-309550 GCA_000966675.3 Picea glauca
GGGGGGGGGTGAATCAGTTTTTACTATGCTTAAACAATTTTATGCCTATTAAAACATTATTATTATTCTCCAAGTGATCATTAAGATTATGCAAGTCATGAAAAACATAAATAGTAAACATCAATCACACATATGATATACACAGAGACAAATATTCATGAGGAAACCCATAAAGGGAGAAAACCTCTTCTTCTTAGAATGATAGGCAGTCTTTTACATTCTGCACATCATCAATCTTTGAGCACCAACTCAAAATGAGGCTACAACCTCTTATTTAACAAGATGCAACTTTTTGAGAGCACCAACTCTCTTGTTTCTCTAGAAACCACTAAAAGGAAGCACCAACTCCCTGAGTGTTCCAACACCAACTAGATGGAAGCACCAACTTCCAGTCACACAGGCACCAACCTATATAACAAAGAACAATGGTTCTCCCTTGCACCACCCTTCCACCCTAGTTTTTCTAGCTGCAACCAGATGGAAGCTACAACTCCCTATGTTCAAGCACCCACTTGAAAATCTGAGGACAACAGTCCTCCCTAGCACCACCCTACCACCCTGAGATATAAATCGTTACTTGAATAAGACCTTACAAAAATATAGACATTTCAATGCTTACCACTTCTTCTTTGTTCTGCAATTCTTCTCTGCTTCTGTCTGATCATGCTTGACTCCACTTGTTGTCTCTCTCCATCTACTCTTCATCTATTCTTCGCATGCTCTTAGGTTCTCATACAGTCTATTATTTTCACCATTTCTACTTTGTCCAGCTTATGTTCTTCACCTCTGCATCTTTCACGCTATGTTCCTGCTGTGTTCTTGATCACATACAGTTCAACTTGTTTTACTAAGAAACAACAACCTTCCTTTGTCACGGCATCTTTCTTTTATTTGTGCCCTCATCATCCGTTACACTATGAATCTCCAATGCTGAGGTCAGGAATAAAAAACACTCAAGAGCCATGATTCCAATGCCCCAAAATAATGATTCAGTTAGTGTAATTGAATGTAACTAATCAAGAAACCACGAAGTGAAACAACGCTCCGATCAGATTTTGTTTGATCAGTGTCATTGGATTATACACGTAGAGGATTTTTGAATTTTCAACGTGTAACCTATGAAGTGGAGCCTAGCAGCTCTAGCTCCTTCCCCTATCTTCCATTGATGTGCCCTTGGGCAATGATCTTATGCAACCATGCGATTTCGGGTGAGACCAAAGGTGGTTCGGGGTCAAACTAGTTTTTTCCCCGTAATTTACCTCGAGCCTCCACGTGTCCTTTCTCCAAAATCGTGGTTTCGATTGCAGATCACCTTCAACTTTTTAAATTTCGTGCACCTTCAATCCCCGCAATGCGATAGGACCGTCGATCTCACGATATTGATGGTGATCCTAAACTGATGGTTCAGATCTTTCCTCTCAAGTATGAGGATCAGATCTAGCCTTCCTAAATCAATGGTTGTGACTTACTTCTTGATCCGGGCTCAGGGAATTTCAAATATCAAACCCTGATTTCTTCCATACGCCAATATTCCGGAGTCGATATCTGCAGACACCTTTCCTTCTCAATCGATGGCTCTACCTTCACTTTGGTAAGTTGATCTTTCAACCAGATCAACGATTCTGCAAACCCTTTCTCGATCAATGATTGAGATTTCCTTCAAGTCTCTAGACTTCTGAAATCTCAAATCACAAACTGACACTCTGTATCAGACGGCCCAGATTCACTTCGAATGATCTAATACTTGAGATATTCTTTGGATGATATGACGGCTGAGATCTACTTCGGATGATCCAATGATTGAGAATGTATTTCGGCTCTCCTAATCTCTGGGCTTCGAGAATTTCAAAACTCAAAATGAAAAATATTGAAGTGAGATTTTTTCAGAGCGTAACCTCCTCACATCTTTAGACCCGAAATGAATGATATTCATTTGATCAAGTTCTTATATCAATGGCTCAATCTGCCTGCGATGCATATTTTCCTTGGATTAAGTCCAACAGCTCTCCATCTTTGTTTATCCTATCCTTCCATTTATTTCGATCCGACGGCTGACAGAAATTCGGGTGATCGAGATCTCAGATCTCGGCCCTTGCTTATCCTATCCTTCCACTTAAATCAATCCTACGACTGACGGAAATTCAGATAATCAAATTCTCAACCATTTTTCCCTACTTATCTTGTCCTTCCACTTAAAGTGATCCAACGGTCATGAAGACTCTTGAAGCAGATCCACGATCAAGGATTTGATCCTGATTGTGTTTATGTACAGTGCTTTTCCTTTTGAGCTTTGATCTCTGCATATTGTTCGCTTCTCCTCCTGAGCTTATGCTTTTCCTGTTTTCCATTGTCATTGTTGTTCTTGCCATCAATGACAAGCACACACTTCCTGTAAAACATGCCAACAATTGGAGGTTATGTTTGGGAATAAGGAATATTTCATGCAGGAGATTCTAAAGATAGATCCAGACAAATAACCATCAGAAGATAAATCCTCTTATTCTGAAGAGTCTTCTACACAAGTATCTGCACAAATTCTTATTCCATTAATTGCAGATGATGTCTACTCCATTTAAGATTTGTTTTATGAATTTCATACAGAATATATCATGCATGCATCTCAAGAGTCACATGCAAAAAAAAATTCATGTGCCATGAATGCATCTCAGGAGCAACATGCATGCGCTATGCATGCATCTTGGGAAACAAAAAGGGGGACATGCACATCAGATTCAATTCTGATATTTTATGAGAATAATTTTCATAAAAAAATTGGATATTTAAATTCCTCTCGGAAAAATATTGAATTTCAAAAAAAATTGTCTTAAACAAAGTTCGGGAAGTGAAGTTATGATCATTTTAAAATCAACAAAATTTCAGTGTTTTTTCGGAAACGGCTAAACGGTTTTCAAAGTTTCATCCAAAATTCATTTGGATATTCTTCATTACAAAAAGAGAATGTGGATATGTGTGGATATCTCACTGGTGAATCTACTTCATCAGATTCATGCAGACATCTACATCTTCAACAAAATCTTCAGCAAGCACAAACTTGCACAGTTGTGAGGTCTTTGTTGAGTGAAGGACACAATTTCTTAGCAACTATTTTCTTTCCTTCTCATTTTCTTATGCATTCTACCTTGAGGGGGGGGGTTCCCATGAATTTTTCTCTCTTTCCTCACTTTTTTATTGTTTCATTCTTATATGCATTGTACAATGGGTACCTAACATGGCCTCTGTTGTCGGGACCCATTCATCATGTACACCCTAATAGTGTTTAGAGGGGGTGTTGGAGATATTACACACTCACATAGAATTAATTTCCTAAGTTTGATAGTCCAATGTTGAGAACTATTCCTTAGATGAGAACATTCTCTCTATAGAATATTACCCTACAAAATAGGGCGTTCCTCTTCAGTTTAGAGTCAGTTACACTCAGTTAGACTAGTGGAAGTCACTCATGCATGGAAACCTCAATTTTATCACCAGTTGTTGCATGTGTCTCTCTCACTTCCACACATATGTCTCAGTTAATTGATGATTTCATGAATCAATGAATTAGGACTAGGTGGAAGTTCACTCTAGTGTCTGTCAATGAGTGCCTAGATCTTGCTATATCACTACTATAGCGCATTAGTTACTCATGTAACCTATTTCTATTGTAAATTATTCACTCTTTGAGTGTGGAATACATTTAATACAATTCTTTCATTCTCTCTCTCTCATTTCCTTCTTTTCTCATTTTTCTGCAAACTGTGTGTGTCCTCTGCTATCTAGATCTTATATGTGCATGTTCATTCACATTTACAATTTTAGGATCTAAAGAGATCCTAGGGATTTGTTAGTTGAGGATTGTTAGGACATGAACCAAGTTTGGTTTCATATCTTTGTGTATACTATTGTAAGCCTTGAAGGTGTTAGGGGAGGCCATCTAGAAAGGAAATCAGCTTAGAGAGAGAGGCCTATTGAATGTAATTCAGGCCAAAGGAGGCATAGATTTTCCCCATGTAAAGTTAGGTAAATTAGTATGTGTTCTAATTAATTAAGAAAGGAGAAAAACTTTGGTTCAAGTGTTACAACGGACTGGTGGATTAATCCTTTGGTTATTTTCATGAGCATATATATACCTCTGCATATTTGTTAGGAAGATTTTGATTCTCTGCATATATGTCTCTCCACATATTGTGTTTAGTTGTGACTATAAGTATTTTGATCGAGTTCTAAGGGAAAGAGTCCAGTTGAAGGAGCTCTTTGGAGGAGACAATCTCAGGCTAGATTACTATTATGAAACTAATATAATGATCATCGATCACTATAAGTATCGATGATCCAGTCCTTATTGCAAGTGTAACCATGAAGGAAATAAATTGTGATCGTCGGATCATTGGATCAATGCACAAAAACTGTTGATCGTTTAGGGGTCAAGTTTGGATCATTGGATCATAACTTAAATTAAATCCATACCATTGGATCATAGGCCATGTTGGAGATATTACATACTCACCTATAATTATTTTTCTAAGTTTTAGATTCCAGTGTTGAGAACGATTCATTAGATGAGAATATTCTCTCTAGAGAATATTTCCCAACAAAACAAGATGTTCCTCTTTAGTTCAAAGTCAGTTACACTTAGATAGACTAGTGGAAGTTAATCATGCATGGAAACCTCAGTTTTATCACCAGGATTTGCATGTGTCTCTCACTTCCACACATGTGTCTCAGTCAACTAATGATTGCATGGATCAGTTAACTAGGACTAGGTGGCAATTCACTCCAGTGTTTGTCAGTGAGTGTCTAGATCTCTCTATATCACTAGTATGGCGCATTAGTTACTCATGTAGCCTATATCTATTGCAAATTATTCACTCTTTGAGTGTGGAATATGGTTAATGAGAATTCTTCTATTCTTTCTCTCCTTCTTCTCCTTTCTCAATTTATCTCTGCAAATGTGTGTAGTATTTTCTAGCTAGACCTATTCTGTGCAAGTTCAACACATTTACATGGTATCATAGATGACAGACTACTAAGAAAAATCTACACCAAATTATTTTTGCAGGTACTAAAGATTGAAGAATGCAACAAAGATGGATTATTCACCGACAATACTTATCACGCCTCACAACTATTTGGAATGGAAGCCAAAAATTATGCTTATGCTCAAATGTAGAGGCTTGTACCAAATAACTATGGATATGGAAGTAGATCCTGATTCCACTAATGAGAAAAATGATTTTCTCAATAGACAAGATATGGCCATAGGACATATCCTCTGGTTTATTTCTCCTGAAATTCTCCATCAAGTATATGATGACTCACAAGAATCAACTCCAAATGAATTATGAACCAAATTGGAGGTTTTATTCAGGAATAAAGAAGATTGTGAAGATTTCATCCAGGAGGTTGAATAGATAGAGCCAGAAGAGAAGCCATCAGAAGATCAAGCCTCTTATTATGAAGAGTCTTCTCCAAAAGTATTTGCACAAATTTGTATTCCATTAATTGAAGATTGTGTCTACTCCATTTCAGATTTGTTTTCTAAATTTCATGTGGAATATATATGGCATGCATCTCATGGGTCACATGCAAACACTTTTCCATGTGCAATGCATGCATCTCAGGAGACAAAAAGGGAGCCGCGCACATCAGACTCAATTATGATATTTTATGAGCAAAACCTACAAAAAAAAATTGTATATTTGAATTCCTCTCGGGAAAATATCCAATTTAAAAAAAAAAAAAACATCTGAAACGGAGTCCATAAAGTGAAGTTATGGTCATTTTACAATCAACAAAATTTCAGCATTTTTCCAGAAATGGTCACACGGTTTTCAATGTTTCATCCAAAATTTATTTGGATATTCTTCATTACAATAAGAGAAAGTGGATATGTGTGTACATATCAATGGTGCATCTACTTCATCATATCTTTGCAAACATCTACATCTTCAACAAATCTTCAACGAGAACAAACTTGCATAGTTGCGAGGTCTTCTTGGAGTGAAGGACATGGTTGCTTAGGAACTATTTTTTTGTTCTTTCTCATTTTTTTTATGAATTGTAATTTGAGGGGGGGGTTTCCCTCTTTCCTCATTTTTTTCAATGTTTCAATATTATATGCATTGTACAATGGGTACCTAACATGGCCTTTGTTGCTGGGACCCATTCATCATGTACACCCTAGTAGTGTTCAAGGGGGGTGTTAGAGATATTACACACTCACCTATAATTATTTTCCAAAGTTTTACATTCCAATGTTGAGAACAATTCCTTAGATGAGAATATTCTCTCTAGAGAATATTTCCCTACAAAACAGGATGTTCCTCTTCAGTTCAGAGTCAGTTACACTCAGTTAGACTAGTGGAAGTCACTCATGCATGGAAACCTCGATTTTATCACCAGGATTTGCATGTGTCTCTCTCACTTCTACACATGTGTCTTGGTGAACTGATGATTTCATGGATCAGTTAACTAGGACTAGGTGGCAGTTCACTCCAGTGTCTATCAGTGAGTGTCTATATCTCTCTAGATCACTACTATGAAGCATTAGTTACTCATGTAGCCTATATATATTGTAAATTATTCACTCTTTGAGTGTGGAATACGGTTAATGAGAATTATTCTATTCTTTCTCTACTTCTTCTTATTTCTCAATTTCTCTCTGCAAATGTGTGTAGTATTTTCCAGCTAGATCTATTATGTGCAGGTTCAACACATTTATAGGCCATCTGTAGTCATAGTTCATATATTGGACCATTGGCAGTGAGAGTAACTCCAACAAGAAATCAGAGCCATCCATTAGGAAATAAATAAACAATGTAGATAAATTCACATTGATAGATCCCCGAGCTTTATTGGTGAGGTCGATCTAGGAAAATATGAGATCATCTTGCGTGTCATCTCCAGATATTATCACATTCTGTGAGAATGTTATAAATTCTCTTGGTTGAGTTTGCAAAATGAACGAGGATCATCCATTCACAAGGAGATTAAATATGAACGTTGATCTGGAACTAGAGAAATAAGCGCCAAACACAGTAGCATGAGGTCATGAGGTAATAAGGAATAAGCTCCTAGGGTTTAGTTCTATGGTGTTATGTAAGTACCTTGTTTGGTTAGCTATTGGTCATGAGCTCGAGGTTCTCTATATGAGAGGGGGCTATTCTCTATATGAGAGGAGGCTACAATGAAATAGTTCATGTCCACCATTTTACGCACAGATCAGAATAGGGAGCAGTATAGAGAGAAAACGAAAATGATCAATCCATAAATGTGATCGATAGTTGAAATGGATAATTGTCATAGGAGAGTTTGATAGAATAATGTTGTATCAGAGTTGGACCTGTGTTTATAGATCAAAGTGGCGTTGTTGAAAGAATAATGGGGTCTTTTGATATCAATAGAACTGAGAATATTATAAGAGGGATATAGCCATAGATTAAGAGGGAGCAATGATCCTTGGATAGCCTCATTGCAGGCTTATAGAGAAGCCATGTGTTTATTGAAGCTGCCTAACTGTGGGTAAA
This sequence comes from Picea glauca, assembly GCA_000966675.3. Lineage (NCBI taxonomy): Eukaryota > Viridiplantae > Streptophyta > Pinopsida > Pinales > Pinaceae > Picea > Picea glauca. Next base: position 283,811 of record JZKD02S1774194.1, read on the forward strand.
GGAGAAGAGACCAGATGGGGTGTCTCTTTTCATCATGTGGTATCAGAGATAATTAAATTGCTCATTTGAATGTTTGGGAGCAAGGATACAGTGGGGAACTTAGAAATATGAAATAGAGTTGCAGCCAACAGAGAATTAGATTGATACAAAGGGGAGAATGTATAGAAAAGTGCATGAAAAAACTACAGAAACATTGTGATAGGGAGTGCCATTCAAGTGCAATGAGTGTGGAATTCAATATCGTGAATAGATCTTGTAGGTAATGGGTTTTGTTTTATAATTTAACTCTGGTTATGAGGACTTATGAATGTAGGTAGAAGAAGAAACTAATAGCAGCAGATGGCTAGAAGGTTGTAACAGAGAACCATTTGTGTTCCTAAATGCATGAGAAGAGCATGTGAGCTCTGGGAGAGAATTGTGGAAAGAACCTTGAAGAATTCCAGCTGAAGGTTGGAACAACAGAGGACAAGTGAATGTTCTCAAGAGAAGAAGTGAGAACTGCAGAATCCAAGAGGAACAAAGATTGCTCAAGAGGTTCTAAGAGAGAGAACCAAGAATACAAAAAGACTAGGCTATGAAGAATCTTGGTGAGATATCAAGTAGGAGGTATGGAACTTTCTAAGAGGGGGCTTGAGTGCAGTCCATAAGTGGACATAGTAAAGTTCACAAGGGAGATGAAGACAATGGCTATTCATGGTCATTGAATAGGTTCAGAGGGAATACACAATATAGGAGAGAAATATGCCAAGGTAAATGGCATAAATAAGATGATTCAAGAGTAAATTGACCAAGAGATGGATGAAATGAATATGCAACTCAATTACATAGAAAAATTGCTACATAGGAAGATTATAGAGAACCAGAGACGAGGATGGAAAGTGAAGAAGGTCAAGTGGCAAATGATGCAATTGTTTGAGAAACAGCTGTGGAAAATATTGAGGATCTTGGAGCACATATTGAGTGCTTGGGTGAAGAAGGAGGAAATTAGAGGAGCTGAGTTCATATTGGGGCCATCGACAGAAGAAAATGCTCACTATTGTGAACCAGAGAAAGAAGAAATCCTTCAAGGGGAGAATGAAGAAGATGAGAGACTTGCGGGAAGTCTCATGAACTATTTGGAGAGTTCATCTCAGCAAGGGTATATACTAACAAGGAAATCAAAGGAGGCTAGAGAGCCTAATATTTTTAAAACTGACATTTTGTGTGTGGTTGCAGGATTTGCAGCTTATGGAAAACCATTTGAAATTATCATGAAGAAGAAAGAAGAAAAATAAATGTATCAAACCATTGAAAGAATACAGGATCATAAGTCCATTTTGATGGAGGATGAAACCACAATGTCTCATAAAGATATCCAAAGGAGATCCCCTGCACATTTTTCCAAATATATTGTTGAAGGATAGTTGCAGAAATTTGTTGTTGCAGAAAGAAATGAAGAGATGGCTCGAGACGATGGCCAAAGGAACGTTGAAGAGAAGCACTCAGATATAGTGCTAATATATTTTGAAGAAGAGCTATTGTTTCTATAAAAAATTTTGGAAGGACCTGAGTCATGGAAACAGGAAAGTACATCCAAAGAGAGGACATGTTCACAAGTGCCTAGCAATGAAGAAAAAGTGTTTTTAGTACCTAATGAGGCAGAGGTAAATTTCAACTCTTAAATTAAATTGAAGAATGTAAGCATAGAAGGAAGTGATGAACATGAAATGGTGATTAAAGAAATAGAACCTAAACTATTTCTTGAAGAATACATACCTCAAATTCAACACTCAAAGTTGATAAACTTTGAGGATGGGATGAAGTTTCTGGAGGAATGGTTGGCTAAATATGTAAAAATTGCATACTACAGGGGAATTGCAGACCTAACTCAAACTGATTTTAGGAAAGAGAGCAAGGTGTTAATCTGAAGGGGCATAAGGGAAGATGAGATTAAGAATCCTAAAGATATAACTGAAGGAAATATGTAGCTACCACAATAAAGTTTAGCAAGGGAGTCGTAAATTACAACAACAAGTTTACAGCAATGATATGTACCATGCAGAGGACAAGTTGAAAATGAAGATTGATATGATGAGAAATTTGATGATGAGAGTGTCTTAGAAGAGGCATATTGAAGAAAATAATATTCACATTGACATGGAAAATGAACAATTGTAGGCAGAAACAAAGTAGCAAGATAGCAAGAAAAGAAAGAAGCAATATAAAGTATGGGACCCGGGCGGAATTTTAGCAATTGGAACTCATGATGAGGAGATCATGAACATTTTTTTTCCTTGGGAGTCTAATGCAGAAGCATTCTAGCTTCCAAAATCTAGTTCATTTGACTAGACATGGGGGGTATTTCGTTTACTAGGGACTTGGTTCCCTAAGTGTGTATTGTTGTAATTTCCTATGTTTCTAGGGAATTCTAGAATAATTTTGTAATTAAGATTGAGAGTGAGGAATGAATTATAAATGTTCTTGAATGTATGAGAACATGAGATATTGAGGAAGTTAGAGATATTTTAGGATGAGTGAGTGATCCTAGAGATATTTTGAGTGATTTGAGAATCTAAAGAGATCCTAGGGATTTGTTAGTTGAGTATTGTTAGGATATTAACTAAGTTTGGTTTCAAACCTGTGTGTATAATATTGTAATACTTGAATTCATTAGGGGAGGCCATCCAGAGAGGAAATCGTGCCACAGAGAGAGAGGCCTATTGAATGTAATTTAGGCCAAAGAAGGCATAGAGTTTCCCCGTGTAAATTTATGTAAATTAGTATGTGTTCTGATTAATTAAGAAAGGAGAAACACTTTGTTTCAAGTGTTACAATAGACTGGTGGATTAATCTTTTGGTTATTTTCATGAGCATATATATACCTCTGCATATATGTCAGGAATATTCTGATTCTCTGCATATATGTCTCTCCACATATTGTGTTTAGTTGTGATTGTAAGTCTTTTGATCAAGTTCGAAGGGAAATAGTCCATTCGAAGGAGCTCTTTGGAGGAGACGATCTCAGGATAGATTACTATTATGAAAATAATATAATGATCATAGATCACTGTAAGGATCGATTTTCTAGTCCTTGTTGTAGGTGTAACCCTGAAGGAAAGAAATTGTGACCGTCAGATCATTGGATCGACGCACGGGAACCGTTGATCGTTTAGGGGTCGATTGTGGATCATCGGATCATAACTTAAAATTCAATCCATACCATTGGATCGTAGGCCATATGTAGCCGTAGGTTTTATATCAGATCATTGGTAGTGAGAGTAACTCCAACAAGCATTCAGAGCTATCCATCAGGAAAGAAAGCAACTGTGTAGATCAATTTGTGTTGATAGATGCTCGAGCTTTATCGATGAGGTCGATCTATGAAAAGATGAGATTGTCCCATGTGTCGTATCCATATCTTATCACATTCTATGAGTAGGTCATAAAGCCTCTTGGTTGAGTTTGTGAAATGAATGAGGATCGTCCATTCATGAGGAGATTAAATCTGAGAGTTGATCTGGACCTAGAGAATTAAGTGCCAAACACAGTAGCATGAGGTCATGGGGTAATAAGGAATAAGCTCCAGGGGTTTATTTCTGTGGTGTTATGTGAGTGCCTTGTTTGGTTAGATATTGATCAAGAGCTTGAGGTTACCTAGAGGAGAGTGAGCTACAATGAAATAGTTCATGTCCACCATTTTACGCACCGATCATAATAAAGATCATTATATAGAGAAGGAGAGAAGGATCGATCCATAAATGTGATCGATAGTTGAAATGGATAACTGTGAAAGACGAGTTTGATATAATAATGTTGTATCATAGTTGGATATGTGTTTACATATGAGAGTGGTGTTGTTGAAAGCATAATGTGGTCTTTGGATATCAATAGAACTGAGAAGATTATAAGAGGGATATAGAGAAAGATTAAGAAGGATAAATGATCCTTGGACAACCCCATTCTAGGCTTATAGAGCATCCTTGTGTTTATTGAAGCTGCCTAAATGTGGATAAAGGAGAAGAGACCAGATGAGGTGTCTCTTTTCATCAACTAGCTAAGGTTTCTGAAGAAACTGATCCCGAGGGTTTTGTCAAAGTCACCAACAAAAGGAAATTGGGTAAGAAACCCATTGCATATGACACCCCCAAAGTTATTCTCACTAACAATAGATTTTCCACTCTTAATCAAGTTCATGAGGATGAGGAGAATCCAACACCCAAGGAATAAGGAATGGAAATCAAGGAGACTACTAGTTTTGACACCCCAAATATCAATCACAAAGAGCTCAAACAACACAAGACACGGGACATTGTTTTGCAACAAATCAACCTAGTAGAAGAACCTATGATCATTGAGGAAGAAGAAGTTATCGATTCATAAGGAGGAGAAGAAATGGATCTTTAACTTATAGCTACCATAGATTTTTAAGGATTTTTAAAAAAAGGACATCAACTCAATTCCTAAGGATCAGATTCACGGGTTAAAAGAGGCAATCATTAAAAGAAAATCCAAACAATTGCAAAGTCTTATGGGACATGGATCAACTATATCTCTCATATTAAAGGTTACCAAGCTCAAATAAGCCAAGAAGATGGCCAAAAAAGAAAAGAAACGAGTTCGAAAAAGAAACAAATAGTGGCTCAAGGAAATAGGGGAATTCCTAGTAAATTCAAGACAAAATGTAGTGATTATAGACTCGTTCCCTCTCCATAAACCACCAAGTTCACAATGAAAGTAATCTCCTATAATATAAGAGGCCTAAATAGTAATAATAATCATAGGTTACTTTGTAATAAAATCATGTTTGACAAACCCTTAATTTTAATGCTACAAGAAACCAAATGTAATAGTGATGTGATAACCATGATGGCTTCAAAATGTTGGTGAGGTAGTCAAATTATATCCATTGATGCCCACTGAGAAATGAGATACTTAGCAATTTTTTGGGACCCGAGTGAAATAATCATGGAGGACTATGTTGCAATTACAAGAACACTTTCAACCCATTACCACATAATTGGAAATACATAATCGAGGTTTATTCGAAATGTGTATGGTCCACACTTAATAACGAACAACATCCACTTTCTCAACAATCTGCAGTATTTGAAAACTATAGTTGGTCCTCATCACTAGGTCATGTCGGGTGACTTCAATATGATCACCTCAATTCAAGAAAAGAAAGGAGGGATATGCAGACTAGATGATAATAATGAATTGTTCAAAGATACCATAAGACAACTAAAGTTTATTGACATGGAAACAATGAGTAGGGTACACACTAAGAACAAAAAAAGAGAGGGAGCTCTCAAGATTGCAAGAAGGATTGATAATTTCTTACTCTTTGAATCCCTAATGATCTTTGGAATGATTTTTGAATCTAGCATATTTCTTAGTGCTATCTCGGATCACTGGCCTATCAATTTATTTATAGATATTGAAGGTAATCCCAGTTGGAAGTCATTCATATTTCAAAATTTTGGTTATACCATCCAAACTTTCAGGAGAACATTTCCAATTAGTGGAAAGAAGCAACCATTTAGCAGGGAACTCTAATATATCGGTTCCAACAAAGGCTAAAAAATTTAAAACAAAATCTCAGGTAATGGAACAAGGATGTTTTTGGAAACATTTTCAAAGTCAATATGACTTGGAAAATCAAATGGCCACAATCCAACAATATATCATGAAAGGTCAGAGAACTGATGAGATGAATCAAGAGGAACTCACAATCCAAGGGTATCTTAATGAAAGATATAAGAAATAAGACATTTTATGGCAATAGAAATCTAGGATTCAATGGCTTAAGGAAGGGGGAATGAACATTGAGTTCTTTCACAATTCAATGATATAGTGCAGACATACAAATTGAATAACTTCCTTACAATATCTGGGAAAGGTAATAATCTAACTTTCCACCAGGACATAGAACAAGAACCAGTTTCTTTCTACAGATCTCTCTTATTATAATTGTTGAACTTATGCTTATACTGAGAGGGGAGTGTGAAAATTTATAAGATACTTTTTACTTTATTTAACCATTCATAAATCATTCATTAGATGGGAAAAAATAATCACATATAAACTAAAATAATAATGCATAGAATTTAACATGGAAACCCAATCGAGAGAAAACCATAAAAGTATCTTTATAAATGTCTATAGGCACCAACCTACTGTTACAAATATTGTAGGCACCAGCCTAATGGAGGAACCAATATCCTTAACTAAGCACCAACTTATCAATATGATGCAGGAGCATCTCCCACTTCAAGCGAGCCAGCGCGAAAGGCAAGAGACAGCTGGGCAAGCGCCAGCACAAATCTCAAAATTTATCCTTGGGATTGTTGCACGAACATAAATGTAACAATTTAATGAAGCGCACTTGTGTGATGTAATCGGACCTTGAGCAGATCGCTCTCGTCCTTAGTCGGTAGGAGGCATTTAAGATAGTTAATGCAGGTAGATAGAAATCAATTCTAGATTAGACTGTTTGAGAGCGCAAGAGGGAAACAGGATATAGACACCCTCATTGTGTATTGTAACATTAGCATGACTGCAGAAGAGTAAGAGCAAGCAGATAACTGTGTAAGAACACCCATGTACAGACATTTGAATTAATAGAAGGAATTGGTTCAAATTCATGGTTTGTGTTGTTCTCTGTGTATTGATGTTATGCTCATGAATGTTTGCTTCATGTTATACATTTGCTTTGATATGTTGTGTATATGATTTCATGTTCTAAGTGAAGTTTGAAAGGAAGAGGGAATGAATTTCAATTGTTTCTCTACCTGAGCAAGAATTCCTGCAAGGAGTGCAGTCTAAGTTTCTGTAAGGAGTGCGTTGACAGAGGGTTCAGATAGGTAGCATTTGTTCTCATCTCCGCAGAAGTGCAGTTGGACACAGGAGCCGTGCAAGGGGTGCGCAGGCGAAGAAAAGTCTCAGGGTTGCGAACCTGAGTAAGGTGTGAGAGACTGTTGTTGCAAAAGTGCGCAGAGTCGAAGGTATTCAACACATGAAAGTGTCTGAGAGTTGCCGCAAGGAGTGCGCGCAAGAATCTTCTCTAAGACTCGGAGTCGTAAGAAATCTTAGGAGGGATAAATCCTTTGAAGCTATTGAAGGTAGCACAAAGAGTTGGAGCATATTGAGTGACTCAAGGCGACGGAGTTTTGGGTCACATTTGATTAAGTCCAGGAAGGAGTCTTTGTTTCACTTCATGAACGTATCGAGGAGGAGAAGACAGACGGTCAGGATCTTGTGGAGAGGATTTGCGAAATCCTGCCAGCCGTCCGATCTGGTAAAGAAGTGGGGAGGTTACGACTGCATCCGGAGCTCAAGCTCTAGGGATCTTGAGTCGTTAGATCATCAAACAGTTACCCGTCAACCGTCCGTTTGACAGGAGTTGCGCAGGGTTTAAATCCTCATGAGCAGAGTGGAAACCCCGAGAAGCATCGGGACATTGAGGCATCGGGGTTCAGGAAATCGAGAATCCCGTGGACCATAGATCGTCAAATCCATCATGGAAATCCTGACGAGCTCAGAGCATCCATCTGTTGGGACAGGTGGCAGGAACCAGGAGTCATCGGTATATCGGAGGTTCAGAAGTCAAGAGCCCGAGACCTTTTGAGTTCCGAAACAGCAAGGGGATCATAGTCGTGGATCTCAAGAAGGACACATGTCGTGTGATCACTCAACCGGGGATTCGGTCATCGGGGCTCATACAGGTGAATGGTTTGACTTTGTGCTTGGCGAAGTCCAAGGTTCGATCTGAACCATCCATCAGTTGGGACGTGTGTCGAAAGATCTGACAAAGTCGGGGTTCGGCGTATCTGAGGTCTTGAGGACAGGATACTCTTGCAATTTGGAATCACAAAATGAGATATCCTGACAGGCCAAAGGAATAGTGTGGGGCCACAGGCATCGGTAGGTAGACAGGTGGCACATCCTTTCGGAAATTCAGGGAAGGAGAAGGCTCGAAATATAGGCATTAGGATTCGCGATCTCGCGAACTCCAAAATGTCGATGGAGTAAAGGGACTGTTGAAAGGTCAACTCGCGAGCGCATTGGAGGTTCGGCATATCGAGACTCGGGAGTCAAAGAACTGAGTTGCTCGACATCACGAGTGCCAAAACCGCAATAGGAGAAGTCCTGACAGGAAAAGGGAAGGGTCAGCGTTGACTTATATCGTGTACCGAGGATTCATGGAACCAACGCTCGACCATTGACCTCAAGATTCCGCGAAGTCTGATCTCCTGATAAGTAAAAAGGGAGATCCCGAGAGAGAATTATCTGGGTGCAGATATCCCGATAGGGAATAGAAGAGCTAATTAAGATTTCTTCGGGCCGTAGGGAAAGAAAGATCCTGTGAGCGGACATGCTTGCGAGTGCACCTGCGTCAAGTGGTATCAAAGCTTAGAAAAGCTTCTTTGCTTTCTGTAGCGGGGAAAAGGAAGATTCACCATGCCGCCGAGAAGAAGAGATAGAAAATCACCCGATCCGGAGGAGGAAAGGGAAATGCCCAGAGGAAGGGGTAGAGAGGTGAAGAATCCAGAAGTAGAAAGAGATCTGCATAACATACACGCTAGACTTGTGGACATGGAGATAAGACAAAGGCGCACAACTGATGTAGGAGATATCAGTGAGTTCGAAAATGAAGATGATGCTGGACATGGAGAAGAAGAAGTCATAGCAGAAGATGCAACAAATGAATGCTTGCTTAAAGCTATTGCAAGAATGGCTGCAAAGGCAAAGATGGACATTCCAGTTTATGAGGTAAATCTGGATGTAGAAAAGCTTCTAGACTGGATTAGAGCTCTGGACACCTACTTTGACTATGAAGATATCGAAGAGGACAAGAAGTTCAAGAATTTTGTCACACACTTGAAGGGACATGCAGCATTGTGGTGGGATGAACTACAAGCGGATAGGCGTTGCCAAGGCAAGAAGAAAATTAAGAGCTGGGACAGGATGATCGCAAAGATGAAGGAAAAATTCATCCCCAGGGACTACCAGATTACTCTGTTCAGGAGAATGCAAAACCTGAGACAGAAGTTGATGTCAGTAAAGGAATATACTTAAGAGTTTTACAGGTTGAATATCAGGGCAGGTCATCGTGAAATCAATGACGAAAAAGTGGCCAGGTATATGAATGGCCTGAGATATGAGATTCAGGATGAAATGAGTATGGTGACCATCCGAACGGTGGAAGATGCTTATCAGATGGCTCTAAAAGCTAAAGAGAAGCTGAGCCGAAAATAGAGTCAGACGGGCAGAGGCAGAAGTCAACCCAGAGGCAAATCAGTGTCCCAGGAAAGAAACCAGAAGCCTAGGGACGACTGGAAGAAACCTCAGACACGGACAGAGAGAGGTGGAATCTCACAGCGAGGGTGATATGTTGAGCAGAGAGGATACCATACCGAGCAGAGAGTAGATTATGCTGACAACAACACATTTCCTCGTACTAGAGGTAGAGGAAGAGGAAGAGGTGGAGTAATAACATGCTTCACATGTGGAAAGAATGGGCACAAGTCATTCGAGTGTCCATAGAAAAAGAAAGAAACTGGAGAAACCCACATCGTCGAGGCACAAAGGCAAGATGTTGAGGTAGAAGACGCTGAAGGTAGAAGATCGTTGATGATGTGAAAAGTCCTTTTGACACCAGAGAAAGAGGTGGAAAGTTCAGTCCAAAGGACCAGACTTTTCAGGACTGCTTGCAAGACCAAGGATAGGGCATGCAAGGTCATTGTGGACAGCGGTAGCATAGACAATCTCGTTTCAACCGAGATGGTAGAAAAGCTGGAGCTGGAGACGATTGAACATCCGAGCCCATACAAAGTTTCATGGCTACAAAAGGACATCAGGTAAATGTCACCAAACAATGCTTAGTTGAATTTAAGATAGGAGGATATAATGATAAGATATTATGTGATGTCATTCCTATGGATGTTTTTCATCTATTGCTAGGTAGACCATGGAAATATGACAAAAATGTGATTCATGATGGGCAAATGGACACATACACCCTGGAGAAGAATGGGAGGACACACATGTTGCTTCCAATCAAGGATAAGAAGGTGAAGCTGGAGGTAAGAAACACAGTACTTCTCATGAGTGGGAAGGAACTTCTTACCAAGGTCAAGAAGAAGGAGGATCCACAGTTCATTGTGGTCAGAAAACCAAAGATTGTTCTTACTAGCACAAGAGTGGATGATTTACCAGAAGAAGTTCAGGAACTGCTGGAAGAGTTCGCTGACATTGTAGTGGATGAATTACCTCATTCGTTTCCACTAATCAGGAGTGTGATTCATCACATTGATCTCATACCAGGAGCCAGTTTACCAAACAAAGTCGCGCACATATTGACGTCGTAGGAGAATGAAGAGGTTAAAAGACAAGTCCGGGATTTGTTGGACAAAGGTTTGGTCAGAGAAAGCTTGAGTCCATGTGTTGTTCTGAAAGTACTCAGTCTGAAGAAAGGCAGACGCTGGAGGATGTGTACTGACTCGAGGGCGATAAACAAGATAACCATCAGGTACAGATTTCCATTGCCAAGGATGGATGATCTGATGGATTGTTTAAGTGGAGCAAATTTTTTTCCAAAGATTGACTTGAAGAGTGGCTATCACCAAATCTGCATGAGAGAAGGTGATGAATGGAAAACAACATTCAAAATGAATGAAGGGTTGTATGAATGGCTTGTTATGTCGTTTGGCATAATAAATGCGACTTTTACCTTCATGAGGTTGATGAACGAAGTCCTAAAGGAGTTCATCGGGAAATTTGTCATTGTGTATTTGGATGATATACTGATTTTCAGTAAAACAACAGCGGAGCATCTGAAGCATTTGGCTACAGTGATGCAAAGGTTACAGCAGGAGAAGTTGTTGATAAACATGAAAAAGTCCTCATTCATGAAGACAGAGCTCATTTATTTGGGATTTTTTATTTCGGCAAATGAGTTGAGGATGGATCCAGATAAACTGGAGGTAATCAAAATTTGGCCATTGCCAAAGAATATCTTTGAGGTGAGGAGTTTTCATGGATTGGCCAATTTCTACCGGAATTTCATCAGGAATTTCAGTGAAATTAGCGCAGCGATGATGGATATAATGAAGAAAAGACATAAATTTTTTCACTGGACAGAAGAAGCCGAAAAGAGTTTCAATTTGTTGAAGAGGAAGATCACGGAACAACCTGTTCTGGTGTTGCCGGATTTCCGAAAAACATTTCAAGTGAAATGCGATGCAAGCGGGTTTGTAATCGGGGCGGTCTTAAGTCAGGAAGACAGGTCGATAGCGTATTTCAGCGAGAAGCTAAATGAAGCAAAGGTGAAGTATTCCACATATGATAAGGAGTTTTATACCATCATACAGGCATTGAAGAAGTGGAGGCATTATTTGATTCCAAAAGAATTTATTCTATACAGTGACAACCATGCACTACAGTTTGTGACTCAACAAGAGAAGTTGAATCAGAAACATGTCAAATGGGTTGAGTATATGAAAAATTTCACTTTTGTGATTAAACATATTTCTGGAACTACTAACAAAGTTGTTGATGCTTTGAGCAGGAAGTGTTTGTTGTTGGAGGAGTTCAAAGTCAAAACATTGGGTTTTGAGGATATCAGGGACATGTACAGAGATGATCCAAATTTTCAGGAGGCATATGAAGCAGCTGAGAATCCAGTTCTCAGAGATAGAAGCCCATGGATAGAATACATGATCCAGGAAGGATTTTTGTTCAAAGGCAATCAACTGTGTATTCCAAAGTGCTCCATGAGGGAGAACTTGTTGAAGGAGAAACACAGTGGAGGATTGGCAGGGCATTTTGGTCACGACAAGACGTTCGCGAAATTGAATGAGTCATATTTTTGGCCGGGAATGCGAGAAGATGTCAAGAGATTTGTGGATAGATGTAGAATTTTCCATCATTCGAAGGGAAGGAAGCAGAATGCAGGTTTTTATCAACCATTACATATACCTGAGAGGCTGTGGGATGTGATTAGCATGGATTTCATATTAGGGTTGCCAAGAACACAAAGAGGCTATGATTCAATCTTTGTGGTGGTGGATAGATTTTCTAAGATGGAACACTTTATCCCATGTCAGAAAACCAGTGATGCAACTCACATTGCAAACTTGTTCTTCAAAGAGGTCATTCAACTTCATGGGTTACCGAGAAGTATAGTTTCGGATAGAGATACAAAATTCATAGGGAATTTTTGGAGGACCTTATGGAAGAAGCTAAGAACTAACTCGTTATTTAGTTCGGCTTATCATCCTCAAACATATGGGCAGATAGAAGTGGTAAACAGAAGTCTGGGAGATTTGCTGAGAAGCTTGGTGGTAGAGCACCACAGCAGTTGGGACAATATATTGTTGCAGGCAGAGTTTGCGTATAATGACTCAGTCAACAGAAGCACAAGACAGAGTCCATTTGAGATTGTTTATGGCATACAGCCGAGAGGAATTTCTTAAATGAGAGAGTCAGAATAGAATGCAACTAGGAGCGCTAGTGCAGAAGAATTAGCAGAGGCAATGAAGGAACTTCACAGCCAGGTGAAGGAGAGGTTGCAGAAATCAAGCCAGGAGTATAAGCGCAGAGCCGATCAGCATAGAAGACAACTTCAGTTCGAGGTTGGTGATCTGGTTCTGGCACATTTGAGGAAAGAAAGGTTCCTGAGAGGAACATATAATAAGTTAAAGATGAAGAAAATTGGACCCTGCAAGGTCTTGAGAAAATTTGGGGCGAATGCTTATGAGATTGAATTACCCGATGGGATCGGAATTTCTCTGAAATTCAATGTCTCAGATTTGTACCCATACAAAGTTGAGGAAGCAGGAGCAGAAAATGAACAGTCAGAGGTTCAGTGGCGAAAGCAGATGCCAATTGCAGAAAAGCCACAAATGGAATGTATACTGGATAAAAGAATTGGCAAGAAGACCAGAAGGAAAGAATACTTCGAATATTTGGTCAAGTGGAAGGGCCATCTAGTTGAAGATGCCAGCTGGGAGAATGAAGAGGAGATACAGAAGCATGGAAATACCATGCAAGAGCTCATGGACAGGAGCCCATGAAAGTTTTCAAGCGAGGGAGTATGATGCAGGAGCATCTCCCACGTCAAGCGAGCCAGCGCGGAAGGCAAGAGACAGTTGGGAAAGCGCCAACACAAATTTTGAAATTTACCTTGGTATTATTGCGCGAACATAAATGTAACAATTTAATGAAGTGCACTTGTGTGATGTAATCGGACCTTGAGCAGCTCGCTCTCGTCCTTAGTCGGTAGGAGGCATTTAAGATAGTTAATGCAGGTAGATAGAAATCAATTCTAGATTAGACTGTTTGAGAGTGCAAGAGGGAAACGGGATATAGACACCCTCATTGTGTATTGCAACATTAGCATGACTGCAGAAGAGCAAGAGCAAGCAAAGAACTGTGTAAGAACACCCATGTACAGACATTTGAATTAATAGAAGGAATTGGTTCAAATTCATGGTTTGTGTTGTTCTCTGTGTATTGATGTTATGCTCATGAATGTTTGCTTCCTGTTATACATTTGCTTTGATATGTTGTCTATATGATTTCATGTTCTAAGTGAAGTCTGAAAGGAAGAGGGAATGAGTTTCAATTGTTTCTCTACCTGAGAAAGAATTCCTACAAGGAGTGCAGTTGAAGTGTCTGCAAGGAGTGTGTTGACAGAGGGTTCAGATAGGTAGAATTTGTTCTCATCTCCACAAAAGTGCAGTTGGGCACAGGAGCCGTGCAAGGGGTGCGTAGGCGAAGAAAATTCTCAGGGTTGCGAACCTGTGTAAGGTGTGAGAGACTGCTGCTGCAGAAGTGCACGGAGTCGAAGGTATTCAGCACTTGGAAGTGTCTGAGAGTTGCCACAAGGAGTGCGCGCAAGAATCTTCTCTAAGACTCAGAGTCGTAAGAAATCTCAGGAGGGATAAATCCTTTGAAGCTATTGAAGGTAGCACAAAGAGTTGGAGCATATCAAGTGACTCAAGGCGACAGAGTTTTGGGTCATAGTTGATTAAGTCCAGGAAGGAGTCTTTGGTTCACTTCATGAACGTATCGAGGAGGAGAAGACAGACGGTCAGGATCTTGTGGAGAGGATTTGCGAAATCCTGCCAGCCGTCTGATCTGGTAAAGAAGTGGGGAGGTTACGGCTGCATCTGGAGCTCAAACTCTAGGGATCGTGAGTCGTTAGATCATCAAACATTTACCCGTCAACCGTCCGTTTGACAGGAGTTGTGCAGGGTTTAAATCCTCGTGAGAAGAGTGGAAACCCCGAGAAGCATCGGGACATTGAGGCATTGGGGTTCAGGAAATCGGGAATCCCGTGGACCAGAGATCGTCAAATCCATCGTGGAAATCCCAACGAGCTCAGAGCCATCCATCTGTTGGGACAGGCGGCAGGAACCAGGAGTCATCAGTATATCGGAGGTTCAAAAGTCAAGAGCCCAAGACCTTTTGAGTTATGAAACAGCGAGGGGATCATAGCCGTGGATCTCAAGAAGGACATGTGTCGTGTGATCACTCAGCCAGGGATTCGGTCATCGAGGCTCATACAGGTGAATGGTTTGACTTTGTGCTTGGCGAAGTCCAAGGTTCGATCTAAACCATCCATTAGTTGGGATGTGTGTCGAAAGATCTGACGAAGTCGGGGTTCGGCATATCGGAGGTCTTGAGGACAGGATACTCTTGCAATTTGGAATCGCAAAACGTGATATCCCAACAGGCCAAAGGAACAGTGTGGGGCCATAGGCATCGGTAGGTGGACAGGTGGCACATCCTTTTAGAAATTCGGGGAAGGAGAAGGCTCAAAATATAGGCATTAGGATTCGCGATCTCGCGAACTCCAAAATGTCGATGGAGTAAAGGGACTGTTGAAAGGTCAACTCTCGAGCGCATTGGAGGTTCGTCGTATCGGGACTCAGGAATCGGAGAACCGAGTTGCTCGACATCGCGAGTGCCGAAACCGCGATAGGAGAAGTCCCAACAGGAGAAGGGAAGGGTCAGCGTTGACTTATATCATGTATCGTGGATTTGTGGAACCAACGCTCGACCATTGACCTCGCTATTCTGTGAAGTCCGATCTCCTGATAAGTAAAAAGGGAGATCCCGAGAGAGAATTCTATGGGTGCAAATATCCCGATAGGGAATAGAAGAGCTAATTAAGAGTTCTTTGGGCCGCAAGGAAAGAAAGATCTTGTGAGCGGACGTGCTTGCGAGCACGCCTGCGTCACAATATGTAGGCATTAACCTATTATAAACACCAATCTCCTTAACTAAGCACCAACTCAGCAGAACCTATAGGCACCAAACTACTGTAACAATATTTGCAGGAACCAACCTGCTCAAGACACCGATCCCCTCACCTGAAAACCAACTCAACAAGATATGTGTAGACACGAATCCAATATATTCATATACATAGTACTTATGACCTCACTTGCATACTTCATTCCATATACAATCTTTCAAACCCTAGTCATATGTAGCCTTCATGCCCTAGCTAGCCTCATAACATCATTTTCATAATATGATCCCAGACTATAGCATCACAACCTCAAAGCAACTCACATTTCATCATCGCAAACCTTCAATGCTTTGTATTGCATCTTAAGAACAAGAAAATCCCAAGAAAAAACCCTTGGACTTATATTGCACACCTTTAGATCCCAAAAAGACACCCCAACTCCTTTAGTGAACCTTAGATCACTTTTGTGCACCTCAAAATTGATCTCTTGCTTGGTTACACTACAAATTTGCACATCTATCAAGTATTTATAGTAATTTTTCCCCAATTTTAGTGTCGACCTATAAATACTGGCTGAGCCGACCTAAATGTTTTGGCTGGGTTGTCAGATGCAAAAATTCATATCTCCTCATTCCTAGGGAGTTAGAGGGAATTCCATATACCATTCGAAAGGTCTTAGAATAATATTTCCAACCATATAACCTATGCTCCCATTTCATCTTGGTGTCTAGGGTAAAAATGCAATCAAATATAGGGTATCCAAATTGAGCATCAATAATCCAAACACAATGTTTCCCAACAATCTCCATATTTCAATATTTATCTTGGACATTTGTATTCTCCCCGTGTCTTTGTCATCAATGACATCAATATTTCCAACAATCTCCCCCTTTTTCATTGATGGCAACCCGTATTCAATTCTGATACTCCCCCTATTTGCAAGTTTCCTTGTATCTGTAATTCTTCCTCTGTTTACAAATTCTCCCCCTTTGACATCAATGGAAAAGGGATGCTCCCCTTGAGCTTGTTATCCCCTTTAAAAACAATATGAGAGAGACATAACTCCCACACAACATTTTTCTCATTTGAATTCATCGAGTATATATACATAGCTTGAGGTTTTGTTTGCATTTTCCACTAATCTTCTTGAAGTTGCTTTCCTTGTCTTACACCATTTAGAATCAAATGTGAGGTTGTAACCTTGATCACACATTTCACTGGCACTTAAGAGATTATGCTTTAACCCTTCAACATAAACTACATTTTTTATCTTAGTATTTCCATTATCAAGACTAACAGTACCTTTTCCAAATATCCTTGCAGAAACATTATCTTCAAAAGTAGTATTGCCTCCTTTTTCTTCCTTCAAGGTAAAAAAATTGGTTTGGTCCCCTTTCATGTGTTTTTAACATCCATTCTCAGTGTACCATTGGTTCCCTTTATTTTGAGCATAAATTTCAAGTCCAAATTCTTCCTTCTTTGATTCTTCCTACTTCCTTTTCCACACCCTAGTGTATTCTTCTCTATTCTTGGTAAGAACATTTTATTCCCTATTTTTTTAGGAGACTCTATTATACTACTTCTACAGTCACATGCTATGTGCCCATAGTTATTTCACTTATAAAATTCAGTATCAAGTAGAGGAGAAAATGAATTGTAGTTTCTGTTAGCAAACCCATGAGAACTTTTGGTTTTGTTGCTCACATAATCATCCTTTAAGGTTTTGTAAGAACCTTTATTTTTATCTCTCACATGATAATTTCTTGCATAATCTATAAAATCTATTGTTTTATGACCAAAACTATTGCAAGAAAAAAAATAGTCAAGAAATAGATTTTGGTACCCGTTTGTGAAAGGTCTTCTTGGTGGAATAACTCTTCTGAACTCATCATGTTTCTACTGGACATCATTTCCTTTTCTATTGTTGCTTTCATTGTTGATAGAGCCTTTGAGAATATTAACATAGCTCTTAGTATTTTCTTCATTTTCCTTTTATAATGGATTTGTGACCTTAATGCTTGCATATCCCTCAATGGTATTGTCGTAGCCAAGACCTTTCTTGATGAATGGTGACCTTTGGAAACTGAGAATATTATCTAATATTTCAGTACTCTTTCCATACTTTAAGATTCTATTCAACTGATTAGTTTTTTTCTCTAGTTCCTTTCCTAAGGAAACGATTCCAGTCTCTAGCTTCTCTTAATTTTATTCCTTTTCTTTCAACTAGCTTCTCACCACTTCTTCTATCATATATTCCTCTTCTACTTGAGTCTTCGGGATGATAATTTTATTCTTTGTTTCTTCGGTATTATGATCCTTCTTTTCATGTTTCTACAATTGCTCATGCTTTATATTATTTTCCTTGAGTCTGTCTATTTCTTATAAGGCACTAACGAGTTCTGCTTCAAGATTCACTTCCTCTTAAATTGGCTTTCCCTTCTGATTATCTTCATTCTCTTCATCAACAGGGTTTTTTTCCATGGTTATAGAGAGAGATTATTCTTCATCATCACTATCTTCCCTTTCTTTGTATTTTTCAATTCCTCCTTTTAGCTTTCTCACAAATTATGCTTCTTCTATCTCTGACTCATAGCTAGAACAATCACTAGATATTTCTTCATTGGATCTCTCCTCATAACTAATGTGCACTTCATTACCTTGACGATCTCAAAATCTTGTAGGCCACTCAAGATGACATATATTTCTTTTGCATTGTTTTCACTTGATTCCTTCCCAGCTTCATATGTATAACTTGTTGTGAATGATTCCCAAATACAAAACCCAAGGTCCTTCAAATATATCCGCATTCTTATACTCCACATTGCATAGTTTGTTCCATCGAAAAAAGGAGCTATGTTTGTAGGGAGACCATCCTTGCAATCCATATGTGTTTGGGATCTACCTTCCAATGGTGAAACTATCTCTAAAGGAACCTAATATGATTCCAATTGTTGAACTTATGATTATACTAAGAGGGGGGGTGAATCAGTATAAGATACTTTTTACTTTATTTAACAATTCATCAATCATTCATTAGTTGAGAAATAATAATCACATATAAACTCAAATCATAATGCACAGAGTTTAACATGGAAACCAAATTGAGAGAAAACCATAAAATTATATTTATAAATGTCTGTAGGAAGCAGCCTATTGTTACAAATATTGTAGGCACCAACCTACTGGAGACACCAATCTCCTCAATTGAGCAGCAATGTAACAAGATGTAGGCTCCAACTTAGTGGAGACACCAATCTCCTCAAATGAGCACCAACTCAACAAGATGTAGGAACCATCCTATTGGAGACAACAATCTCTCAACTGAGCACCAACTCAGCAGCACCTGTAGGCACCAACCTACTATAACAATATTTCCAAGAACCAACCTTCTCAAGACACCAATCCCCTCACCTAAGCACTAATTCAACAAGATATGTGTAGACACCAATCCAATATATTCATACATAGAGTACTTATAACTTCACCTACATGCTTCATTCCACAAACAATCCTTCAAAGCTTAGTCATATGTAGCCTTCATTCCCTAGCGAGCCTCATAGCATCATTCCTAGAATATGATCCCAGACTGCAGCATCAAAACCTCAAAACAATGCAAATTGTAGCATCACATACCTTTAGTCCTTCGTAATGTACCTTAAGAACAAGAAAATCCCAAGAAAAAACCTTTAGAATTCTCTTGCACATTTTATATCCCAAAAAGACACCCCAGCTCTTTTAGTGCACCTTAGATCACTTATGTGCATCTCATACTTGATCTCTTTCTTAGTTACACTATAAATGTGCACATATGTCCTACATTTATAATCATTATGTCCCTACTTTTAGGGCCAACCTATAAAGACTAGTTGATCCAACCTACATTTTATGGCTAGGTTGTCAAACGAAAAAATTCATATCTCCTCATTCTTAGGGAGTTATAGGGAATTCCATATATCGTTGGAAAGGTCTTGAAATAAAATTTCCAACCATATAACCTATGCTCCCATTTGAGCTAGGTATCTAGGGTAAAAGTTCCTTCAAAGATAGGGCATCCAAACTGAACATCAATAATCCAAAAACAATGTTTCCAACAATTTCCATCTTGCAATATTTATATTGGACATTCGTAGTCTCCCCTTGGCTTTGACATCAATGACAACAATATTTCCAATAAGAACCTCAACCAGAAAGGATAGAAACTATCAAAGAAATCACTTTCCATGTACCTCAGCTTATAATTGAAGAACATAATGACAATTTAATGAAGGTGATATCACTAGAAGAATTTGAGCAATAAATCAAGGATATTCCAGATGGAAAATCTCTGAGACCAAACATGTTCACAATAGATTTTTTCCATTCCTATTGGGACATGCTCAAACAAGATGTATGGGATATCGTGGAAGACTCTAGGTGAACCACAATAGTTCTCCCTTCTCTTAGTGCCACCTTTTCCACTTTTAATCCCAAAGAAGAGAAAAATCCTAACCCTATAAATTATCTCCCTATATCCTTGTGCAATGTGATTTATAAAATTATAACAAAGGTGACTGCAAACCATCTTAAACATTTGATGTCACATCTTATTTCCACTGAGAAAACTAGATATGTATAGGGAGGTGAAATCATGGATGGTATTAACCTATCCCATGAATTCATATGCTCTCTCAAGTCCTCCAATAAATCTAGGGTGCTAATCAAGCTAGACATGTCAAAGGAATTTCACAAGTTAAGTTGGCAATACATCAAGTGTTTCCTTTTTGCTTTTGGATTCAATCTTCAATGGGTTAACTAGGTCATGTCCTTCACCTCGATCGCCTTCTTCTCCATTCTGGTTAACGATGAATCATCTACTGTTTTTTCCCTTTCTAGAGGTATTCAACAAGGTGATCCTCTCTCCCCCTTCCTTTTCACTTTGATAGTTGAGGGGATTGGTAGGAATTTGTCGGAAACTATGCAAGGAAATGCATGAGCGGGGATTAAACTACATGAAGAATATTGGGCCTATTTCCCATCTTCATTTTTTCGATGATACTCTTCTTATGATAATCTGATTAGTCAAAGAAGCTTTGGAACTTCAACAGATCCTTGAAGACTTTATGGAAACCTCGGGTACTTCCATCAACCATTCTAAATCTTAATTTTTTTTTTCAATACCCTTATTGCAGTTCAAGTGCATATCATAAGACTCGTAGGTTTTCGATGGAGTTCCCTTACAACTAAATATCTAGGATCCCCTTTAGTCAAGAATGCTCTTTGCAATGTCTCATGGGAAGACCTTCTTTCTAGAATGGAAAAAAATCTTTCAAGTTGGTCTTTCAAAGCCCTAGTTTTTTTAGGGCGCTTAACCCTTATCAAGTATTGTTGCAAACCATGTGTATTTATCTTTTCTCAGCATTAGTTGCACCAAAACATGTACTAAAGGTTGTAAGAGACCTTAAAAGGAACTTTCTCTAGGGAGGGAATAACCCTCAAAGAAAGTGGGATCTAGTGGCTTGGGAGAAGTTTTGTCTTCCTAAACTAGTTGATGGGTTAGGTCTGAGATATCTTGAAACCCTTAGTTCTATTTGAGGTGTTAAAAATTGGTTGTGATGGCTTCATAGTGGAAATCAACTATGGGGTAAAATCTAGAGAAAGAAATATGTTGTAGGCCTAGATGATCGAAACCTTATCAGGATGGGAGGGGACAAGTATGGCTCTCTGATCTAGAATGTTATTTGGAAAAGCATATCCTTAATCCAAAATCACTATTTATGGGAAATAAGAGATGGTGGATCAACTCTTTTTGGGGAAGATGTTTGGAAACAACTTCCAAGATTAATGACTCGGCCTGTTTTACAATACCATTTATCTAATCTACCAGCCGAGGAAAGGAAAATTGTTAGTAATTATTGGATTCAAAACGAAAATGACCATGTTTGGTGCACCTGGTTACTAAAGGAGTAGTGGCATTATATCTAGAGTAATGCCCATTCGGAGGAATTTTGGAATGAGCTCACAAAGCATGGAATTAAGACCAAGATTGGACCATAAAAATTGTGTTGGGGGTATCATCCAATTGGAATCTTTACTCTCAAAGAATCCTATTCAATAGTGTCCATGCATAAATATCTTCCTCGTGACCCAATCTAGACCCAAGTATGGACTCTAAAACTCTAGCCCAAAGTTGAATCCTTCTTATGGCTAGTAGCTCAAGAAAATATTCTAACCTAAGATCAATTGCTTCGAAGGGGATTTGAAGGACCATACCTTTGTCATCTTTCTAAACAAGAGTCTGAAACCATAGAAATATTTTTTAACACTTGTACTAAACACCATCTCTATGGGATAGAGTGGTAGTCCAATTCAAGTAGTTAGACAAAAACATAGATAGTGTCAAAGAAACCCTTGAACATTAGCAACAAGGCGTCTTCTCGAATAACATTTTAAACAGAATTTGGAAACTCTTCTCTGGATTTATGATGTGGGAGATATAGAAGGAACATAAAAACATAATATTCAAGGACAACCAACAATTGGAGCAGTGAGTCTGAGATAAAATAGGTCAGGATATAAAGGAAACCCTCTAGCTCACTCATTGGACTACAAAAGATCTACAATGGAATAACCAAGAATGAATTATTCTAGAAGCTTGGAACCTCAATCTGACTCCTTCGAGACTAGGTTTTCCTCATCCTCATCCTCATCCTTATTTATCCTTCCCCAGTGCATGGTCTCGACTCCTCCCTCAAGGTTCCTCAAGCTCAGTTTTGATGGTGCCTCAAAAGGGAATATGGGGCTAGCAGGATATGGGGGAATCACTCATAATAAAAATGGCCACACTAACTGGATCTATGCAAGCTATTTGGGGCTTGACCTCAATAATGAAATATAACTCTAGGCCCTTAACATTGACCTATAGTTGGAAATTACCCAAGGGTACTCCAAATTAGTGGTCGAAGGAGTCTCGCAACTTATCATTCACATGCTCAAGAAATTGCAAAATGGATTTACCCCCAACAAAGACTTTGTTAGTTGAGAATTTAGCTTATGGAATTGAATCTCTTCTCAATTATGTCCCTCTCATATCGACTCTCATTCCTTCCCATGTTCAAAGAGAAGCTAACAAGGAAGTGGATCATCTAGCTAATGAAGGAGTTAACTTGGTTCATAGCTCTCTATCTTCTAGTGGGATCCAACTTCCGAATGGTTTCCTCAAGTTCGACTGCTTAAAATTATCCTGCAAAGACCTCCCCTACCTGGATGGGGTGAACGACGATCGACTCAATACTGAGAACAACTTAATACCTACTCCTTTTGATGATGGCATTCCAAGAAAATCAAACCCTTGACTCTCTCCAAGTTTTTTCAAGTTTGTCTTGTTATCTTATAGTTTTTTTATCTATGTATGTCATGAATCTTGGTATATTTCTGAACTCTATTTACACTTGGCCCAGTTTCTAGTCTGGAAAGCCAACTCGTTCCTTTAGTTTGTCACTTAGGCTCTATTAATTTGAGGATCTAAGACAAACTCTAAGAACTCACCCATATAATTGGTCTGGTTTCCTGGGCAGTTATGAGTTGCCTATACACTTCTGTATATATTAATTAGATCAACAAAATCCTTCTTCTATCTTAAAAAAAAAAAAGAGAGAGAGATTCTTGTGTTGTCAATTTAATGTGGAAACTAATGATTGTGCATCCAATCATCTTCCACTTTCAAGTGATTCTTGTTGTTTTGAATTTAATATGATAACTAATGACTTTGCATCAATGCCTAAGCCATTCAAAACTAAGGACAACTACTACCTATCAACATGTGACTTCCTTCAAAAGTAACCATGATCCTTAGAACATTAACAATTTTGTTTAAATTAATTAAATGTTTAATTAAAAAAAATTCAATGATTTAACACATTTCATTGTATTCCATATCAAGCACACTACATTATGGTATCACATTAAATGTAAAAACCACTCATATGATATTTTAATTTATTAAAAAAATTATAGAATATACATTTTTCCAGAAGAATTATTCGAATAAACATAATTATTAATATAAAATTATAATTTTTTCCAAATTTAAAAATAATCATTTTTGTATATATCAAATTATTTAAATTTGAAAATGAACACACTAAGATAATAAATTTGAGAATATCTCAACATTGAAGTTAAGAATATACCAATTAAAAAACTAAAAACTTAACACACTATGAACTAATGCCATCCTTCTGACCTTATAAGACTTCCACTTAGAAAAATATATCAACTAAAAAACTTAACACTGATTGAAATGATGCAGCCTTGTGACCTTATAAGACTTTCCTTCATACTAAAAAAAACTTAACAAGTGATGCAGCCTTGTGACCTTATAAGACTTGCCTTCATACTAAAAAAACTTAACACTGAGTGAAATGATGCAGCCTTGTGACCTTATAAAACTTGCCTTTATAAGACTTGCCTTCATACTGTACATAACATATCATACTGTAAAACATAGTAACAACATAAAGCCCATACTGGGAGCCCATTGAGTAGTTAGATTGCTTCAATTCAACTAAACTAATCCCAGTTCAACACTGAGTAAAATGATGCAGCCTTGTGACCTTATAAGACTTGCATTCATACTGTACATATCATATCATACTGTAAAACATAGTAACAACATAAAGCCCATAATGGGAGGACCATTGAATAGTTAGATTGCTTCAATTCAACCAAACTAATCCCACTTCTGGCCAGCAATGAATCAGTTTGAATGGTTTTTTCTTTAAATTAATAAATTATTACTTCCTTGTCAGAAAAAAAAAAAAAGTTGTTAAACCTTTGAAAAGTCTTTTTCTTTTCTGGTTTGTTTGTAGAGAACTGTTCCAATCTTGTTACTCAAACCCTATGCACCCAACAACGTTATCACCATCTCCTCGGATACATTTCCATGGAACTTTCATTGATGGGAACGTAATCACAGCTCTCCACATTATTATTTTTCAGCCATTGATGGAAGTCTTTTTGATGGAGAGAACGCATGGTCGAAGTAAGCCTATCAATGCTTGAGTGGTCATGATCTGGTGGGACAGTATCACCAAGTAAATATTGTGCAATTTCCTCCAGCGTCCTTTTGTTTGACGACCTTGAAGTCTCTTCTTGGCTTACAGAATCTGAGGTATCAACGGCAGAAATCCTCTCCCAATCCTCCAGCTGTGACTGTTCATAATTATGGGTCATCAGCGAGATTGGAGCAGCCATTGCAATTTTCTGCGTCTCTGGTAAAATTGTTAAGGGTGGCAGGTAAGAGTCACTATTGAAATATACAGACTGTGATTGTGGCAACAGATGAGATAAATTGTCTTCCCGTGGCCAGTAAGAGATCGGATGATGGCTGAAAGGTGCAAATCTGGAATCGAAGACTGGAAAATCTGTGCTTGTTAAATCTTTCTTACTTAGCATGTTCAGCCGAGCATCGGATTGAATAAGAGACTGGTAATTCTTGTCAAGCACCCCTTCAGGAAATTGCAAGAGATGCCTCCTATCATCCACAAAAAAAAATTCACATTCAGATCATCAGTACTAGGTACAAAGTTAACTATGTATGAACCAACAAAGTCACGAGAATCATAATATTCTAGAAATATTTTATTGTAAGATCGAATATTACAAGCGAGAATCATAATATTCCAGAAATATTTTATTCTGACAAATATTTTTAGTTGAATTTTATTCTATTAAGCATAGAAGAGAAGCATCTAGAGCTTCATAGCAATTTTATATCATGTATTAATTCATTTGTCTCAAATAATAATAAATACCTTAAGCAATTTTGAGATTTAAATGGATTTATACTATTTTTATTTTAATAGTATTTATTTTTTATATTATTAAGTTTCAATGTCTTTTTATACCCAACTATAAAGCATTTAACTACTGCCAATGCAATCAATAAAACATATAAAACAATATATGTTTTCAATGGATCATCAACCCATGCTAAAAAGCTACTGCAAATGCAATCATTAAAATAATATATGTTTTTAATGGACCATCAATATCTACCATGCTAAAAAGCTACTGTCAATGCAAACAATAAAATAATATATGTTTTCAATGGACCATCAATACCTACCATGCTAAAAAAATATGAAATATTGCAGCTGGTGGTGACTGTCAGATATGAATTGCTTTAAAATCCTATAACTTATATACCACCCCAATATATAAACTGTCAAATTTGAACTGCTTTCAAATACCACAAATTGCTTTAAAATCCTATAACTTATATACCACCCCAATATATAAACTGTCAAATTTGAACTGCTTTCAAATACCACAATTTATATACCACATCTATATATAGGTTGTAGAATTTGTATTGCTATCAAATCCCACAACTTATATATCACCATCAACAGTATTCAATGTTGTTACAGGGTTGATATTGTTGACTAACAATAACCAACCTACTGCACAGCGTCCAATACTAAGATATATAAACACAATAACATTGAATGCTTCACAGC
>JZKD02S1774194.1:341816-360255 GCA_000966675.3 Picea glauca
ATATTGAAATTAAGGATTAACTAGCATTTGCTAATAATAATAATAATCTATTTTTAAGGTCACCGTCACGCCACACCAAATTCGATTTGACTGGTAAAGTCTATGGAGGTATACATACCCTACTCCCCTCTGGATTTGAACTTGTGACCTCTTAAGAGGATACACATGTTCTTAACCATAAGGCCCACTCAACTAGTGGATAGATCATTCCAAAGACAAACTTGATAGATAGATAGATATTTTTCTTAAAATGTGAGTTAGATCAAAGATCTAAAGGATGAAAAGTTATGACTTCAGGTAGCTCGTCCTTCTAAGTCTACAAATAGATATCCATATACTTGAACCCCTTCCTCATGAATGCATGACCATGTATAGATTGAAGAGAGGGATGAAAGTAGTATAACACCAAGTCCTTGAACCCAAGTTTATCTTACTAGTTTTCTCCTATCTCCCTACTAAGGGTAGAAAGAAAAAATTGAATTAAAAATGTCACTAAAAAATGATAATAGGATATCCAATAAAATATGAGGGTTTTTAATTAAAATATGTATTGGGAGGAGACTTCAAAAGATTCTCGAAAGTGCTATTAAGAATATTCTTAAGTATCATATGAATGAAAGTGCTATGTCACAGGTTCATTGAGTGAAGCCATGTGCAGATGACAGCTCCTTTGGGGCAGCATGCAGTCACTTTTCAACCGGTGGCTCTTTTGCAGCCCCTCTCAAACCTTGTGTAGACAGCTCCCTCTCACATGGAGACAGTGATGGCTGTTTGATTGAAAGTGGCTCCTTTAGAGGAATTCGTTTCTTGTTGATGACTCCCTCTGAGAGCATCACCAGGCTCCTCACATTAACCAGAGAACCTGTATTCTCCAAGACTACGACTCCTGTTCCTTTATGCAACCCTACAAGAACCTCACTACTCCATGTAACCCTACAAGAACCTCACTACTCCATGTGCTGCTCAGACAAGTGCACCAAATTGCAAATGCTTACCAACACAACAAACATAATTAACACACAATCTTCTAAATTATCCTCTACCACTAACAACTCACGGGATTCTCGTTATCCTAGTCACTCCCATGAGGGAGTCACGCTACTAATGAGGAAGAGGTTGGATATCTCAGTCATGTAATAACTCATTCAACAACTTCATGAGGGAGTCACGCTACTAATGAGGAAAAGGTTGAATATCTCGACCATGTAATGAAATCCCAACTCTACAGAACAAACTACCTGCATGTGGAATCCTATTTTATATTTAGATGAACATATTATTTAACAATGCCTTCACATCTACGCTAGAGGTGGTGTTGACTGGATGTCATTTTGAAAATACTCATCCATTCTTAGTGGGTTCACTGTAGCCAAGGATATTTGAACATTTCTCTCCTCTTCTACAGCGATGGAACTTTTCAAATTTTTATATTCAATTCTATTGAGCAAAAACAAGGAAACATCAATGAAAGGGAATGGAACCTTGGTTTCTTACTTCCACCTGGCACATCTTTATAAATCCAAGTACAATTTTTTTTTTTTGTTAAAAACCTTGATCTTATGGGCTAGGAATTAAATATGGTGGCATATTCTCATCGTTGTCTCTAAATCAATGGATGAGATTGTCAATATATAATAGGATTAAGAAATTACTTCCTTCACTTATCAATTGCCACGAAGCATATTTTTGCAAATCCAATCAATGTTACTTAACTTCATTTATCATTACTTAATAGGATTAAGAAATTACCGCCTTCACTTATCAATTGCCACAGAGCATACTTTTACAAATCCAATCAAGGTTACTTAAATTTTAACATTTACTTCTTCACTATTAATTTTTTACATTTCACAATTTTGCCTCATGGACTTGGCATAGAGAGAAGTGGAAAAAACTAGCGCTACCTTTTTAATATTTACTTTTTATCTATTAAATTTTAACAATTAATAGGTTTCAAAAAATTCCTTCTCATGGAGTTTGACATGGTAAGGAGTGGACAAAATTTTCTTTATTTCGTAGGGAAAAAATAGTTTATGAAATAATTAGGTACCAAGGATTGCAAAAAATTGTGTTAACTCATGTCACTTGCAATCCCAAAAATCTCCCGACTCATGCGGGTGCTCCTGCATCAACTACTGATCAACTTAATATTGATATAGATATTCATGTCTTTGATCTCTCTCACATTCAATTAGAGGGACTGACTGACGAGGGATTCGATCAAGACTATGAAGAAAACCTAATTCAAAAGATGTTGTGAAGATTGGGGGTGTTTTTGACTTACCAATCTAGAAATCTTTTTTACGGATGTGTTTAAGCTCCTTAGAGAGACCAATGAGAAAAATGTATCCCTACTTGTCATCGACAATTACATCAAAGGAGGATCTAGGACTCCTTTTTACGAGAGCATTGGCATATGACCTGAATTTGAAGCCATACACCAATTCAACGATCTCATTGCTTTGGATTTAAGGTTTGAATCCATACATGAGTTCAACAAGCTCATGTGGCCTCATGGAAACCAAAACTTCTGGTATGACATTTGTTTTGGATTTAGGGTTTGGTTTTTAAGGTTTTAGGGTTTTTGTCTTTTTAATAGGTTTTAGGGTTCTTGTTGTAAAACTAACTAGACATGACTGATCAATTACTATTTATATTTTAATCACGACAGGCAAGTCATGTGAGTATTTTGAGAGGATGAAGGAGTTGTCTCACAGAATCCACAAGATTATCCCGTGGAAGTGAGCAATTACTATGCTTTATCCTTTTCACTTACAACACTATAAATTTTCTCTCCACATGAATGAATACCTTTGGATTTAGGTTTTGAAGCCATACATGATTTCAACAATCTCATGTGGCCTCACAGAAATGAAAACTTCTGGTGTGACATTTGCTTTGGATTTAGGGTTTAGTTTTTAAGGTTTTAGGGTTTTTGTCTTTTTAATAGGTTTTAGGGTTCTTGCTTTAAAAATAACTCGAAATCAATGATCAATTACTATATATATTTTAATCATGGAAACCAAGTCATTCAAGAGTATTTTGAGAGGATGACGGAGTTATCTGAGAGAATCCATGAGATTATTTTGGCTAGTTTGGGAGTGAGGAATTACTACGCTTCGCAATTCGAGCACTATAAATTTTCGCTCCAAGTGATGATCTAGGTGGACATTGGTGGCCACCCACTTATTCCACTGGCTCAAATTACAGTTTCCATCTTGACAGTTTTTCTATAGTTTTTTCAGGTCCCAAACTTCTGGGTCCATTTTGAGGCCCTAAATGATGTTTTTTTTACTTGGCAACACCCATTAGT
Source organism: Picea glauca (assembly GCA_000966675.3). NCBI lineage: Eukaryota > Viridiplantae > Streptophyta > Pinopsida > Pinales > Pinaceae > Picea > Picea glauca. The sequence continues at coordinate 345,130 of JZKD02S1774194.1, forward strand.
GTTGGTCAGTTTTCACAGGGCTTGGTTTTGTCATTAATGTCAAACTTAAATCCATAAGACCGAGAGAAGAAGATGCATGGTGTTTAGCAGAAAGGAACCTTCGGAACTCGAGAATTCAAAAAGGAAGGAGTCAGGAATTCAGAAAGGAAGGAGCATGCAGTAGAAGTGAATGGATCTCGGTCGTTAGATCTGAGCGCAGGGCTCGACCATTGTCAGATCCAGGAGACTCTACACGTTCTTTAAAGTGAAAAGTGAAGGGGGCTTATAAAATCCTGAAAGAAGGAGGACCATTCATATTCGGGCAGGACATGTGGTCACAAATCAACTTTTCGCTGACTGGAAAGTCAAAGAAAGGAGGTGCTCCAACCTTCGATATCGTGATACGCAAAATCGCGAAACACAAAGTCCAGATGAGATCAGGACCGTCTGATCACGGAAGGCCATGGGCTGTCGATCGGAGAAAAGCGGATATCGGGGATCGTGACTTGGAGTGTCTAAACACTTCATCACAAGAACGCCAAAATGCGAAATGCCGAAATGCGGAATGCCAAAATGCCAAAATGCGAAATGCTGAAATGCGGAACGCAAAAATGTCGAAATGCTAAACGCCGAAATGCAGAAATGCGAAATGCACTTTTGGCATAGGAAGTGGTTATCGTCGATGGTCATGTGAGACGGAAGAGCTAGCATGAAGCTACGCTCCATTTCGGGAATTGCAACTTGGAGTGTCAAGACCCTTCGACACAGGATTGCCAAAATGTGAAATGCGAAACGCATTTTGATTAGCCTATGGTCACATCCAATGGGCATATGGTTTAGCACAAGTGTTTTGCCGAAGTGCTTGAGGGTTATTCTATGCTGAAAAGTAAAAAAAAATGTATGTTCATCGAACGATGTTGATTAAATATTTAAATTGATAGTGTGGATACTGTTCTTCTTGATGCCTTGGCCAATGATGATCATTGTAAGGTAGTTATTCAGTTATTGTAACTAAATCTTCGAAGCCCGAGGGTTCCAGTGTACGCTCTGAATGTACTGGGTAAATACGAGTGAAATTGTTTGTAATTATGGTAGAGCCGAAGCTCTGAAAAAACACAGAGGAGAAAATTAAAATTTATTTTTGTAAATTAAGATGAACTGAAATAAAATTATACAGGGACAGAGAGAAGAAATGATGAATATAGAGAAAAGATTAAGGAGAGAAGACATATGCACATATTGATAAATCTAAGTGGTTTGGTCAGGAATGGATTCTGATTTGAATATATAAACAGAGAGGATTTGAATGCTTAATCTTTGATAGAGAAGATAAAGAGTTGGTTTGCAGGTTCTTAGTGATAAAGAAGGATTCCAGGGTGGTAGGGAGGAGCAAGGGGAGACTGTAAAAGTCTATTGTACAAGTTGGTGCTTGTACATATGGGAGTTGTAGCTTACATTCAGTAGGTGTTGAAGAAACAGAGGTAGCAACCTCATCTGGGTTGTAGCTCAGATAAAATAAGAATGTAAAGAAAAGTTGGAGCTTGTATTTCATTCATAAGAAGAAGAGTTTTTTCCCTTTTGGGTTTCCTCATGAAAATATTTGTGTCATTGTCTATTTATGTGAGTGCATATTAATTGATCTGAATTATTTGTAGTAAAGACATACAGTAAAAGGCATAATCTGTGTTAATTGAGTAATCTGTTTTAAAGAAAAGAAAGAAATTTTATCTAACTGATTCCCCCCCCCCCCCTCTCAGTCAGGCTATCATGTTCAACAATTGGTATCAGAGAAGGTTACTTCAAGATTCAGTTTAATCACTGGAAGTTTGATCTTCAATAATGGATAAGAAATCTGATTTTACTAAACATGGATTACCTCTGTTTGATGGACATAATTATGCTTTTTGGAGTATCTGGATGAAGTTGTTTTACAGTCTCAAGGAGTGGATGTTTGGCAAGCTGTGATGAATGAGTATAAGGCTCCAACAACAGTTCCAACAGATGCTGCAAGGAAGAAACTCTATGAGAGTAATTCCAAAGATATGTATGCAATACTTGGAGGATTGGCAGGTTCATAATTTGTTAAGGTAATGCATTGTGAGTCAACAAAAGAGTTATGGAAAAAACTGAAGAAAGTATATGAAGGAGATACTAAGGTTAAGAATGATAAATTACAATCATATAGAATTCAATTTGAAAGTTTAAATATGGAAGAATCTGAAGATATAGATACCTATTTTTTTACGTATTGATGAAGTAGTCAATACTATGAGAGGTTTAGGAGAAACAATTGGAAATGGTATTATTGTGCAAAAAGTGCTTAGATCTTTACCTGTAAGATTTGATCCCAAAATATCTTCTTTAGAAGAAAGAACTGATATTGCTACTTTACTAATGGATGAGTTGCAAGGAATACTAACAACATCTGAGATGATGACATCTATTGAGAATCCTTCCAATAAGGAAGCAACTTTCAAGGCAGCAAAGAAGGACAAGAAAAAGGTTGAAACATAAACCATTAATCATGAGGATTCAGAAGAAGACATGGAAGAAGCTAACTTTGTCAAAAATCTAAAAAGAGGTACTGGCAAGTACAAAGGTAAACTTCCTTTCAAGTGCTTTAATTGTGGTAGAATAGGGCATTTTGCTTCTAAGTGTCCTTTCAATAAACATTTTGATGGAGAAGAAGAAAGTAACATCAAAACCAAAGAATATAAGAAAATGTATAAGAAGCCATTTCAAAGAAATTCTTATAAAAAGAAAATTCTATTCATCAAAAATAATAGTGAGTCGTCAAATATAGATGAAAGTGATGAAAGTTCAGATATAAGACTTTTTATGGCTATGGAAAATCAGAATGATGAAATTATTGAAGAAGAAGAAGGTGAAGTTGACCTGGAAGCTGAACTTGTAAGTGCTTTGTCTAAACTAAAGAAAGCAAGAAGAGAATGCAAACAATTCAAAAGAGAAATTGAGAATTTAGATCAACAATTACAGAAGTCAAACATTTTAATTGAAAACACTGAGATCATGTTAGTTGAATTTAAACTCAAAATAGAAGAGGCTAGATTAACTGAAGAAGCTCTAAATAATATACTTACAGAAAAGGAAAAGGAAAATGAAGGTTTAAAATTTGAAGTAGTTTTATTAAGAAATAAAGTACAAGAAAATAACATGAATCAAATTTCTCAAGTGTTGAATCAAATTATCTGTAGTCAAAGATCAACTTATGATAAGACTTGAATTGGGTATAAGTCTGAAGTTACTAATACAAGCTCTAGTTCAAGTCTTGAAAAAGCAGGTACAAAACATACAAATGAGAAAACCACATACAAGCAAAAGGGATCAGAAAAGAAAAAGATAATCAGGCTTCAACAATGCATAGAAAAAATTATGGCAGTCATCAAAACAAGTTTGAAGGTTACTATTTCTTTTTTTATAAGTATGGACACAAAGAAACTTTCTGTAATGTTTTTTCAAGAAACATAAGTGCACATAACAGTGATGGCATATCTAGATTTGAATATGAAAGAAGACATGATAAATCTATTCATAACAATGTGAACCAATCACATAATAGATTTGATGCTTTGAAATTTGAAGTTGAATGCTATAAGTGTAATAACTTTGGACATATTTCAAGAAACTATCTAATGAATTTTCAAAAATCTGTTATAAACCAATACACAAATCAGAAAACTAGTTATTGGAAAAGGAAGAATGATCATTTAGAAATTGAAAAGTGAAAAATTTCTTTACAAGATGATCATAAAGTTAAGTGGTGTGTGGACAATGGATGCTCAAAACATATGACAGGCATAAAACAAATCTTTGATTCTTTAGATGAAAGAAAAGAAGGTTCAGTCACATTTGGTAATGATCAATCAACTCGAATAGTTGGAAGAGGCACCGTTTGTTTGAACAAAGACATAATGGCTAAAAATGTTTTACTGGTTGAAAATATGGAACATAACTTGTTGAGTGTAAGTCAAACATGTGATAAAGGGCATCTTATGATATGTGATTCTAAACAATGTCAAATCAGGGATGTTAAAACAAATCAGTTAGTTGGAACAGCTACAAGGACATCAAATAACATATACATTTTAGATGAGAAGGATGAAAATTGCTATCTTGGACATGAAGATGAAATATGGTTATGGCATAAAAGACTTGGGAATATTAACTTTGACAATCTGATTCAGTTAAATAAAAAGGAGGCAATAAGGAACTTACCTGTCATAAAGAATCCTTCCAACTCTAATTGTAAACAATGTCAACATGGTAAACAAACTGGAGTCAAGTTTAAAACAAAGGAATATTCTACAACAAAACCTTTGGAAATAATACATGCTGATGTATGTGGACCTATGAGGACAACAAGTGTAAATGGTGAAAGATACTTTCTATTATTTGTGGATGATTTTACTCAAATGACTTGGTTGTTTTTATTGAAAAAGAAGTCTGAAACATTTAGCTGCTTTCAAGTTTTCAAAGAATTGACTGAAAATGAAATTGATATGAAGATTAAGTGTTTAAGGTCAGACAATGGAGGAGAGTTTTTGTCAAAAGAATTTAACAATTACTGTGATGAAAATGGAATTAAAAGACATTTCTCTGTTACAGAAACACCTCAACAAAATGGTGTTGTTGAAAGAAAAAACATAACTGTTATAGAAATGGAAAGAACAATGTTAAATGAGTCCAGATTGAATGACATGTTTTGGCCTCAAGTTGTTCACACTGTTGTACACATCTTGAATATAAGTTTGCTAAGAAATAATACTGATAAGACACCCTATCAATTATGGAAAGGAAGACCAGCAAACATAAAACATTTTAGAATTTTTGGGAGTAAGTGTTACATTAAAAGAATTAATAAAGATCTAGGAAAATTAGACTCTAGAATTGATGAAGGCATATTGGTTAGATATTCATGTTCAAGAAAGGATTATAAATGCTATAATTTAAGATTAAGAAAGATTTTTGAATCTATAGATGTAAGGTTTGATGAGTCCTCATTTTTGAAGTCCAAATCTAAACAAAAGGATCAACAAATACATGAAATATATGACAAACATTAGATGGATGAAGAAGTAAGTGAAACAGAAGAAACTAAGGCTGTTGACAGTGAGCAATTAATTATTACTTTGATACAGGGCACAAATCCATCCAAAAACATGACTCCATCAAAGACTCCAAGCAACAGAATACAAGAAAATCACCCTGAAGAACATATAATTGGTGACTTAAATGCAGGTGTTGGAACAAGAAGAAGAAGGCAAGAATCCACCTCAACTCATGAACATGTATCTATACTTTCTCTGATTGAACCCAAAAGCATTGAAGAAGCAATTAAAGATGAATACTGGATGAAATCAATGAATGAAGAACTTATTCAAATAGAAAAGAATAAGACATGGGAATTGGTTCCTAGACCTTTGAATAAGAATGTCATAGGGGATAAATGGGTTTTCATAAATAAGATGGATGAAGAAGGTAAAATAACTAGAAATAAGGCTAGATTGGTTTGTAAAGGGTATGCATAGGTAGAAGGAATATATTATGGAGAAACATTTGCTCCTGTAGCAAGAATGGAATCCATTAGACTGATTCTAGCTTATGCTAGTTCTAAACACATTAAAGTTTACCAAATGGATGTAAAGTTTGCATTTTTGAATGGTAATTTAGAGGAAGAAGTATATATGGAAAAACCATATGATTTTCAGGTATAAGAAGAAGAACAATATGTTTATAGGTTAAAAAAGGCATTGTATGGGCTGAAGCAAGCACCAAGGGCTTGGTATTCCATACTTGACAATTACTTGAGGTAGCAAGGATTTAGGAAAGGTAACACTGATAGTAATCTTTACATTAAAGAAGAAAATGATAGGATGATCATTGTTGAGATATATGTAGATGATATCATTTTGGGTAGTGATGATGATAGGCTCAGTAAACAGTTTGTTGAAAGTATGCAAAAAGAGTTTGAGATGTCCATGCTAGGAGAAATGAAGTTTTTCTTAGGCATGCAAATTACTCAATCTGATAAAGGTATTTCCATCTCTCAAACCAAATATATCAACAAAATGCTTAAGAAATTTCAGATGGAAGATTCTAAACCAGTTGGCACTCCCATGGTTACTGGCTATAAATTAATTAAGTTTGATGATACTTAAGATGTTGATTAGACAGTGTACATATCTATGATTGGTAGTCTTCTTTATGCTACAGCTATAAGACCTGATATTATGCATGCAGTTTGTCAATTTGGCAGGTTTCAGGCTTCACCAAAAACTTCTCATCTACTTGCAGTCAAAAGAATTTTCAGATATCTTAAGGGGACAACAGAGTATGGTTTGTGGTATCCTACAGGTAATCAGCTTGATTTATATGCTTTCACTGATGCTAACTGGGCAGGTTGTGTTGATGACAGGAGGAGTACTAGTGGAGCATCATTTTTTCTTGGAGGATGTCTTGTAAGTTGGTCAAGTAAAAAACAATCAACAGTGTCTCTATCTACTGCTAAAGTAGAACACATAGTAGATGCAACTTGTTACACTTAGGTTCTATGGATGAAACAGATGTTGGAAGATATCCATATTCATTATGATGAACCTATACCTATCTTATGTGATAATACCAGTGCAATTAGTATTTCTAAAAATCCTGTTATGCATTCAAAAACAAAGCACATTCCCATCAAATTTCATTTTCTAAGAGAGCAAGTTATGTCTAATGTTATTAAACTTGAATATGTTGGCACAAAGGATCATATTGTAGATGTATTTACTAAACCTTTACCTAAAATGAAATTTGACAGTCTCAGGGATCAGTTGGGGGTTTACCCTCTGTAATTTCATTTCACTCTCAAAGTTTGCAAGGGCTTCATAATAAAATTAGATTGCACAGGTTTATTAACTATTTTGATAGGGGGAGTTGCTGCTGAAATGACACATATTTACAGTTGGTTTTCGTTGCTCAGGGGGAGTATGGTTGTTTCCTTTTCCATAGATGTCAAAAGGGGGAGAAGAGATTTAAAGTTTTCCATGTTTTCCATCAATGCCAAAGGGGGAGTTTGTTGGTCAGTTTGCACAGGGCTTGGTTTTGTCATTAATGTCAAACTTAAATCCATAAGACCGAGATAAGAAGCTGCACGGTGTTTAGTAGAAAGGAACCTTCGGAACTCGGGAATTCAGAAAGTAAGGAGTCAGGAATTCAGAAAGGAAGGAGCGTGCAGTAGAAGTGAACGGATCTCGGGCGTTAGATCTGAGCGCGGGGCCCGACCATCGTCAGATCCAAGAGAACCTGCACGTTCTTTAAAGTGAAAAGTGAAGCGGGCTTATAAAATCCCAAAAGAAGGAGGACCGTTCATATTCGGGCAGGACATGTGGTCACAGATCAAATTTTCGTTGACTGGAAAGTCAAAGAAAGAAGGTGCTCCAACCTTCAATATCGTGATATGCGAAATCGCGAAACGCAAAGTCCAGATGAGATCAGGACTGTCTGATCATGAAAGGCCATGGACCGTCGATCAGAGAAAAGCGGATATTGGGGATCACGACTTGGTGTGTCGAAACACTTCATCACAAGAACGTCGAAATGCCGAAATGCGGAACGCCAAAATGCTGAAATGCAGAACACCAAAATGTTGAAATGCGAAATGTTGAAATGACGAAATGTGAAATGCATTTTTGGCGTAGGTAGTGGTTATCGCCGATGGTCATGTGAGAGGGAAGAGCTAGCATGAAGCTACACTCCATTTCGGGAATCACAACTTGGAGTGTCGAGACCCTTCAACACAGGATTACCAAAATGCGAAATGCGAAACGCATTTCGATTAGCCTATGGTCATAGCCAATGGGCATATGGTTTAGCACAAGTGTCTTGCCAAAGAGTTTGAGGGTTATTCTATGCTGAAAAGTCAAAGAAAACTTATGTTCATCGAACGGTGTTGATTAAATATTTAAACTGATCATGTGGATATTGTTCTTATTGATGCCTTGGCCAATGATGATCACTGTAAGGTAGTTATTCAGTTATTGTAACTGAATCTTTGAAGCTGGAGGGTTCCAGTGTACGCTCTGAATGTACAGGGTAAATACGAGTGAAATTGTGTGTAATTATGGTAGAGCCGAAGCTCTGAAAAAACACAGAGGAGAAAATTAAAATTTATTTTTGTAAATTAAGATGAACTGAAATAAAATTATACAGGGACAGTGAGAAGAAATGATGAATATAGAGAAAAGATTAAGGAGAGAAGACATATGCACATATTGATAAATCTAAGTGGTTTGGTCAGGAATGGATTCTGATTTGAATATATAAACAGAGAGGATTTGAATGCTTAATCTTTGATAGAGAAGATAAAGAGTTGGTTTGCAGGTTCTTAGTGATAAAGAAGGATTCCAGGGTGGTAGGGAGGAGCAAGGGGAGACTGTAAAAGTCTCCTGTACAAGTTGGTGCTTGTACATCTGGGAGTTATAGCTTCCATTCAGTAGGTGTTGAAGAAACAGAGGTAGCAACCTCATCTGGGTTGTAGCTCAGATAAAATAAGAATGTAAAGAAAAGTTGGAGCTTGTCTTTCATTCATAAGAAGAAGAGGTTTTTCCCTTTTGGGTTTCCTCATGAAAATCTCTGTGTCATTTTCTATTTATGTGAGTGCATATTAATTGATCTGAATGATTTGTAGCAAATACATATAGTAAAATTCATAATCTGTGTTCATTGCGTAATCTATTTTAAAGAAAAGAAATAAATTTTATCTAACTGATTCACCCCCCCCCCTCTCAGTTAGGCTATCCTGTTCAACAATTAGATCCCTATTGGGATATTTTGGGCTGTTCAAAATATTTACTCCTTGGGTATACCTTTCTTATGGGGTACCGAGAGCCCCAAACGAAGATCATATGCAAAAGGTGCGCCCTCGAGAATTTGATGTATCAACTACCCCCATCGGGGCCCACAAACCTTTTGGTGTTTCATCTTTCGAGGTTAGGGTTTTGGATGTTTAAGGTTTTATCATTTATGATTTATGTTAAAAAGGAATTTGGAGCCTCATTGTAATTATCTTCTTGAGAATGAGTGTAGATGACACATCTCTTTTCAGAGATAAGCTACCACCATTCTAGCTAGCTTGTGTGCTTTGAATTTTACAATGTTTTGTATTCTGGAAAATCATTAATAGAATCTGAGTTTTACTGTATTAATGTGTTCCTTGCAATATATATGTGTATATCATTGTTATATCTCTATTATATTTTTACCTTCATGTAGTTCTCAAAATAATCATGATCAGTGGTATCAAAACAATTTTCTCCTTGTCGTTCTTAGTGCATGTCCCCGACGAGGTCCGGGTTTAGATAGTTGGGCCTCGAGCTTGTTTATATTGAGGAAAATCACTCTCTCCCACTTAATAAACCTCCCATGGTGGAAGAAAAGAGGTACGAAGAAGTAGGAGATCCTATCAAAATGTTTCTCGAGGAAGCCCTCGTGCAACAGAGGAACAAGATGATAGATAATTTTTCCCAGATCCTTTGATGGCTGCTGACAAAAATGGAGGCACATTCAACCAATAGTCACTTAGGAGGTGTGACACCCTTCAAGGTACAAGTTAACTTTGATATTCCTTTATTTTAAGGCTATATAGATGCTGACGCTTTGGAAAAATGGTTAAGTCTACTAGAGGGTTATTTCTTTGTCCAAAATTTTTCCAACAGTAAAAAAATCATCTTCGTGCTCCTTAAGGCCCTTCCCCATGTCAAATATTGGTGGGAGACTTACTATGAGCAACATGCCGAGGATGATTCTTCCATTTTTGGGCTAGGACCCACTTGGAAGGATTTTTTTGATGCCCTCAAGGAACAATATTACCCCATTGGAAACTATGATGATTAATACACGAGATGGACCACACCGTGTTAAGAAAGGGGCCAAATAGTGTTGGAGTTCACAAATACCTTCCATACATTGTGCACCAAGTTGGGTATAAAATAACATGAGTTCCATCTGGTTCTAAAATACTCTTGGGATCAACATAGGTGCATTTAAACCGAAATGGAGATTCTAGACATCTCGTCATTGGGAGTCGCTTATCAATATGTTGTCAAAATCAAGAAAAAATTTAAGTAGAAGAACAGGAAGGAGTTCGGGTCTGCAAATACACAACAATTGAATTATGGTAAGGGTGTCATTAACTCCTAGGTCAAAGGATAGAGAAAGGATAACCAGTCCTAGGACAACCAGTCCAAGCCACCAGCTAAGAAGGGTAATGGGAAGTCGAAGAAGGACATTGGAAAGTGGTGTGAGTTCCAAAAAATACCTTGGCACAATACTGATGAATTTCACTCCAAATAGTCATTGTTGGCTAAGATGAAAGCCAAAGGGTCGAATGCTGACCTAGACTCTAATTCAGAACTGGAAAAGGGAAAATGAATCATTGATGCAAAATCCAGTGTCACCATCGCGTGAAGGGGACCCCACTCCATTTCATTGTTGACATTGGTAGCCAGAAGAACCTAATATCAATAGAGATCATCAAGAGGTTGAACCTGAAAACAACACCACATCCTCAATCATACACCATCGATTGGCTCAACTAGGGACGAGACATCTATGTTAGCTAACAATGTCTCCTGCACTACAACATCAAACCCTTCAAAGGCGAGGTATTGTGTGATGTTTCCCCCTTGAAGTTTGTGATTTTTTGTTAGGAAAACCATATATGTGGAAGGACCACTTATTTTTATGAATCTAGGACCCGTAGTGTCATTATTACTTTGGGAGATCAACTCTACAGGGTACCAGAGGTAGTCCCAACTAGTGCGGTCTCTTTGATCTCTGTGAAGCAGTGTCGAAAGGTGATATCTTAGACTGAGAAATTTATCCTCTTTATGGTTAGTTCAGAAGGTGAATGGAAGGTCACTGCAACTGCCAAAACCTTTGCACGAGGTCTCTCTACACAACAACAACAACAGGTGGAAAATATAGTAGAAGAGCACAAAGGCATATTTTCCTCACCTATTAGGGGCTTGTGCACTATCAAGTAAATAAATAAATTTATTTAACACCTGGTGCTCCTCTACCTAATATCCCTATGTACATGTGTTCAGTTATGGAGAATGAAGAAGTCAAACATCAAATCCAAGAGCTGACTTTGAAGGGCCACATCAGACCAAGCTCCTCACCTTGCGGGAGCCCAATTGTCCTGGTACAAAAGAAGGATAGGACATGGTGACTTTGTATTGATTATAAAGTCCTAAACAATATCACAGTCAAGATCTGGTACCCAATCCCCTGGATTGATGATATTCTTGATCAACACAAGGGAGCCAAGTTTTTTAGTAAGATTGATATGAAGTTAGGCTACCACCAAGTGTCGATTGAGCAAACTGATGTATGGAAGACAACCTTCAAGTATAAAGAAGGTCAATTAAAGTGGTTGGTCATGCATTTCGGCTTCAATAATTCCCCAACCACATTCATGCAGATGATGGATAACATATTACAACCATTCACAAACTTCTTTGTGGTCATATATCTATATGACATCCACATCTTCAACAAAACTTGGGAGGAACATTTGAAGGATATTCAACAGGTCTTGGGAACCCTGCAACAACACAAGTTATATGCCAATTTGGTGGAGTGTTCCTTTGGCATGCAGAGAATCCAATATTTGGGTTACATCATGGATCAACAAGGGGTGCATTTGGATCCAACCAAGATCCAAGTCATCTGTGACTTGCCTGCCCCAAAGACAATGACCAAGGTCTACAGCTTCTTAGGGCTTGCCAACTTCGACAATTGGTTTGATTTGGGATTCTCTCATATCGCTTGGGACCTAAGCCAGGTGACCAAGGGTGGAGTGAAGGTGAAGTTTGTGTTGGTTGCATCCCAATAGAAAGCATTCGAGGATTTCAAATTCTGCCTTTGCTCAACACCAATCCTTATTCTACCATACCTGCAACAACCAATTGATATTGAGATAGATGATTTATATTATGATATCAATGCAATCCTCACTTAGCATGGGAATTCGATAGCCTATCACAGTGAAACACTATTTGATACTATTCACAGATACCTCGCCTATGAAAAATATATGTAATCCATTGTGCAGGCATGTCAACAGTGGAAGCATTACATTCTGGGGAAGGAAACAATCATCCACACTAATCATAGGCCTCTGCAATTCATTTAGACACAAGGAAAGTTACATAATGACTGCCATCACAAGTGGTCCACGTGCCTACAAAAATTCCACTTAAACATCAAGTACAAGAAGGGAAGCACCAACCATGTCGCAGATTGCCTTAGTTGACCCCCAGTTGTGGTGCTACCAACAATTCTTAACTCCTATGGGTATGGTATGTTCAAGTGGCCACAATTATACAACACCGAATTTGACTTTGTTGCTTCCTATCAGACATTGAGCGCAAGAAAAAAAGTTCCAGACTCTCATCTCTAGGATAGATTGTTATGCCATTTGATCCATCTCTATGTTCCTTCAAGAGAGAATGTAAAGATGATCTTGAACGATCATTACAACTGAACAATAGGACGTTTTGGTGTAGACAAAATAGTGGCAGTATTGAAAAATAATTTTTATTGGCTGATGCTTCGACAATATGTGCACAAGTACATTATATCCTGCAGTACCTGTGCCATTTACAAACCCTCCATAAAGAAACAAGGGCTATACACCCCTCTTCCTACTCCAGATAATCCTTGGGAGTCCATCTCCATGGATTACATGTCTGATCTACCTTCAACCAAGCATGGGAATTATGACTGTGTCTTCATGGTCGTTGATTGATTCTCTAAGATGGAATTTTTGGCACTGAGCTAGAAGAGAATCATAGCTGAGGCCATTGCCAAGATATTCTTTGAACATGTTTGGGTTCATTTTGGGCTCCCACGAACCATTGTCTCATATCTAGACAATAGATTCCTGAGAAATTTTTGGTCCATCCTATGGTCAATGATGGACACCAAGCTGACTAAATTGATTTCCTTCCACCCACAAATTGATGGACAAATAAAGGTAGTCTATAAGATGATTGTCCATATCTCGAGGATGTACGATTCCAAACATCCACACAGATGGGATGAAATCCTTCCTTATGTTCAACATAGCTACAATAGATCCCTCCACCCTCTATTGGACACAACCCTTTTCAAGTGTTCTTGGGGTTCCAAACATTGACCCCCACTTACGTAGCTCTTCCCATTGCAGCTACACAGGAAGAGTCCTCCCATGCTCATATCTAGGCTGATCGAGTAGCCAAATTTGTTGAGTGAATCCAACACATCCAACAACAAGTTCATGATATTTTGTAGAAAGCCAATACCAAGTACAAGTAGTGCCACGATCAACATTGGGTATCGCACAAGTTTTGCGTGGGAGATAAGGTATGGTTGCATTTGCAGAAAGAGTGCCTCACAAAACCCCATCAAAAGTTATTCCCACTCCGATACATGCCTTACACCATCACCAAGGTTGTGGGTGAGAATGATTTTGAATTAAGTATTCCTCCTTTCCTTGGCTTGCACCTAGTATTTAATGTGGAACTGCTTCATCCATAGTTTCTACCTCTCCTAAACACTTCAGATGCAATCGAGCACTTGGCCCCTACATAAATCAATCCTAACTACATTGAACAAGATAAAGTTGATCATATCATGGACACCAAGACGAAGGGCACCCATTAACAGAACATCCAACTCTATTGGGTTGTCAAAGCAGGGCAGTTTATTCATCAGGGAAAGTGGCTCACAAGGAGTCAGATTCAGTAAAGGTTTCCCCATCTGATGGAGGAACTTGATGCAATGGAGACCATTTCTTCCTGAGGGGGGAAGGAATGATCCAGGTGGACATTAGTGTCCATACACCTATTTCACTAGATCAAATTAGAGTTTCCATCGTGGATTTTTTTCTACATTTTTTCGGGTCCCAAACTTCTGGGGCCGTTTTGAGGCCCTAAATGATGTTTTTTTTTTACTTGGAAGCATCCAATAGATTAGTTTTTGGATGTATTGGGCCATTCATAATATGTACTCCTCAGCTAGACCTTTTTGACAAGGTACCAAGCTCCCCAAACATAGATTGTATGAAAAAGTTGCACCCTCGAGAAGTTGGCGTATCAACTACCCCTATTGGGGCCCACAAACCTTTTGGTGTTTCATCTTCTAGGGTTAGGGTTTCAGATGTTTAGGGTTTTATAATTTATTCTTTATGTTAAAAATTCCTTTGGAGCATCATTGTAATCAACTTCTTGCGAATGAGCGTAGCCGACACATCTCTCTTCATAAATAAGATACCACCATTATAACTAGCTTGTGTGCTTTTCATTTTATAGTATTTTGTATTCCAGACAATCATTAAAAAAATAGGAGTTTTATTGTGTTACTAGGTTCCTTGCAATATCTTTGTGTATCTCATTGTTATATCTTTGTTATATTTCTTCCTTCATGTCGTTCTCAAAATAATCTGGATCACGTGAATAAATACCTTTAGATTTAGGGCACTTCGAGCAGTGTAAATGTTAGCTCCACATAAATGAATACCTTTGGATTTATGATTTGAAGCCATGCATGAGTTCAACAATATCATGTGGCCTCACAAAAACCAAAATTTGTGGTGTTCCTCACAGTCCATTTGTTTCCTTATCAAATTCTTATTAAGTCATTAGATTATTGCAGAATCCATTAAATTTGCTTAGTATTTGATAAGTATTCTTCATTTGTTTAAATTATTGTCGATTCGATTAGATTATTACTAAGTATTTGATAAGGAAACAAAGTAGCAATGGCCATATTCCAATATATTGGTAACCATAAACATTTACAAATGTATGGAAAAGTAGAAGAAAAACAAAATATTCTATTGGTTTTAGAACTTTGATGCCTAGGAGAAACAACTACAGAGGAAGAAAAACATCATTGTTATCGCACAATTCGTACTTGTCCAAAGCCCAAGATAAGTAGATAAAATTGAAATAACTACAGGATATTCCACCACTATCAACTCAGTGATAAATCCCCACTTTTAGGGATGGATGGAGGCCCAACCCAAGGGAGGCATCCTTGGTAACCTAAAGGGATGGGTAAGCTAAGAATATGGTTAAGATATACCTCCCTCTCACT
>JZKD02S1774194.1:360305-384570 GCA_000966675.3 Picea glauca
GAGAGAGAGAGAGAGAGAGAGAGAGAGAGGTTTCCAAGTACAAGGATGATAATAAGACCTCAATAGACAATATACAATCAAAATATATGTTGGCTGAAGTAAAACTACAACAAGTTGTCCATCAACAATTAATGTTTTATAACAACCAAGAGAATTAGTGCTTAGAATTGCAAGAAAATACAGTGGAAATTAAGCATGTATCAAGGATCAAGTAGCAACTTTCACAAGCAATTTCTAAGTAAGTTAGCTATGAGTTAAGTTAGTGTATGAAACAAATTAGTATGAGTTAGGATGGTTGTAGCAATGTTTTTCAACAACAACAACCAAATTAGTGATCTAGGTTAATTTAGGTCTAGATATTGTTAGTAAAAGCTTGAGAAAATAAAGTTTGAGTGTTTGTTTAATCAATTCTTTCAAAAAAGTGCAAGTAGACAAGTGCCTTTTGGGCTTAGGGAGTCAATTACAACAATAGAAACAACTTGGAGAAATAAATGATAATATTTGTCTAAGGATGAAGAGACAAAGGCTTGAGGTGTTGGCACTTCAAGCCCCCAAGCTTTGAATCTCAAAGAAGGAATTTTATGTTGAGTGTAAGCTCTTTAGGGCTCTAGTGAATTCCTCTTCTCCTTGGACTCTTGAAATATATTATTTGCAACAAGCTAATAGAACAACACTTCTAAGGCGATAACACTTTAGCTCTTTAGAAGATTATCTAGACAATATCTTCTTAGCAATTAACAAGTGGACAAGGATAGAGAGAGGAAGAACCAGTTTATGTCCCTCTCCTAGGGTTTCTAGAAAGCAATTTCATAATCTTAAATATGAACAAGTAAAATTACCACAAGCATTCATTGCATAAACAAATTGCAGATTTTACTTACCTCACCAAGAATAATCAAGCATGAAAACCCTAGTTTGCAGAAAATTCCACCATACATGAGCCAAGAAGCATCCAAAACACATCCTCCAAGTGGTGCACACTAGTAAAATTCAGCCAAGGAGCCACTAGGGAGAAAACTTCAGACTTTCTCTCTTATGAGAGGAAGAGTTATGATCTCCAAATGAATTGAGGCTAGCCATATTTATAGGGGAAATCCTATCCTCTTTAATCCAAAAGTTGCGTCTTTTCACAAAATTGAGCCTACTTCTTAATTTTCTCATTTAAAATTACATAATCCAAAATTTACATAGAATAACCCTAAAAAGGGGTGATGTTATCCCCTCTACGGTGACATCATCCCCTCTAGGGTGACGTTAGGCTCCAAGAAGGTGAATTTGAGGTTGCATAGTGGAATGCTAAGCCTACAAAGGATAATAACCATGTCACATGTGCCAAAAATGTATGCCATACCCTCCTTCCATATGATCTTCATCAAACCCTATCCTTCTTCATGGTGACATCATAGGATAGGTGGGTGACGTGTAATCCTACAAAGGATAGCATCCAAGTGGGAGAAGGTGGGAGCTCTCCATATAGGTCTTCCAGAGTGCCTCCAATGGCAACGACTTCCTGTGCAATGGTGATCACCAACCTACCCCAGACGTGGGGTCTTTGCATCCATCCTTGGGATCCAAAGCCCCATGAAGGTCTGAACAAGTCATCTCCTCATGAATACCTATCCACTGGGTAAGGTCCTACAAATACAAACATGTATTCCCTCCAAGGGTCCATAAGTCACAAGAATCATGCCAAGTAAGTCACATATAATAATATAACCACCCAAACATGTGCAAAAAACCTCCCTTTTCAAACTAAACAAATGCTCAAAGACCTTATACAATTTGTCAAATTTAGGTGTGGGAGGGGTGTCAAGGCATCCTATTGGGTCAATCAATCCCTAAGTCAAAGGTGTTTCCCAATGGAAGCCTATCTAATCCATGTGTGAGTATGAGGTGGAGTGGCATAATAATTTTGGGCTTGGGGTTCATGACATACAAGGGTTCATATTGTCTCATTTATGGGTGCCTTTGTAGAGGGTGTGTTGCCCTTCATTTGCGTTGCAACATTTTCCCAAGCCCATTTATTACCATTAATTAATTAAAATCCAAAAAAATTGGTTACTATAAGACATGGAAAGAAAATAGTACCACAACGTCACTTGAAGCTTAGGTACACCGAGTGCCATATGCATGGAAAGTAAGGGACATCGCATAAATGCACCTCCTTGACAAGTGGGACATATATATAATGTAAGTTTTCTTTTGCAGGTATTTCAATTCTTTAGGAGAAGAAATTCATTGTTCTCAAGACTTCTTGGGAGAGAATATAAAAGGTTTATTATTGGCTTTTATCTTTTACTAACTACATTTACCTATGGGCCTTCAACCCCTTCTTCCCACGAAATGAGGTACAATCCCTTCTAGGGGTAGTGCACCCAAAATTCCAAAAAGATGAGGAGATGAAAGGGAAGAAGTATGGAACGTGATAAGTATGATCGAGAATGGTACGATGAATCTTCAAGGAACCCCCCAATAGAAACCTATTCCTGAGGGTGACCAACTTACTAGGATAGAATGACACCCATCAAGGTTAAATAAGGCAAAGAATACAATTTCCAAGCAAACATTCTGTAATCAAGAAATAATTATTTGCAACATATTCAAATGCTTCAATTATTAGGGTGACACTTACCATGATACCAGACTTATTACCTCATGAATCAAGACCTATTTTCCTCTGGGGCCAAGCTGATGTGATGGACAATGCTTTGTTGTTGGTGATGTATCGTGGTGCATTAATGAATAAGAGTGAGTTTGCGGGGCTATGATAGTCAATCTGGCTCTTGACACTCCATGCATGCTACTTGTGGGCCTCAAGACACGATCTCCTTAGTTACCCCTAGTATGAAGGGGTAACATTAGGTTCCTACTCAAGGAAATGTGCTCACCGTAGAGCACATGATAACATCAACATCTTTGGTACGAAATTTGCCTACACATTCAATAAAAATCATTAGAGTAGCTAGGGTAGTGCATTAATCCCTTTTTCTTATGAAAATGATCAAAATCCAAAAGTAAATGGTAGAATTTTTTTATTCTAACATATCAATCTAAAAATATAAGTATGACATAGGAATGATGCAATATGCAAAGAAAGGAACATGTAAATCATAAGCATGCATGAACATTAAACTAAGGTAAAGGAAAATTATACCACTATGATATGCAATATGCAATATGAAATATGTATACATTGAAATGCAAGATGAAAATGCCTACCTACCTAATCTATGTTAGTAAGTGTTATCACTCCAAGAAATCACTCCCCCACTGTAGAAGGGTGTAAGCTTGGTAACTTTTAAAAGATCAATAATGTGGAGGAAAAGAGGATCAGATCAGATGACATTATAAAATAATATCCATTTAGAAATACATCAGTCTCTTGAAAGACCAAGGCTTTCAACTATGTAACTCAGAAATGTTTAACTTAATGTGTGGAAACATGGAGAAGACCTATTATGCTAACATAAATACCTATACAATAGTATATGTGGATGGCCAGTAATGATAGGTAAAATACTCTTCACACCAGTAGAAACATATATAATATTGCATATAATATATGGCTAGACCCAATAGGTAAATACTTTCAACTTTAGCTTATGAATGCACCAATAGGATAACAACTATCTGGGATTAAAACAAACATTAGAAGAAAATTATTTAAATTTAGTATACCAATGAAGAGATGGGATGACAACCTTCTATCATTGAATATACATAAACTTGGAAAGAAAGGAAATGGAAAACTAAGTAACATAGTGAAAGAAGCTCGATGTCAAGATATATTCATGGACATCTCCAAAGGATGAAATGTACAAGTCTTCAAGAATAGAACCACAGTCCTCAGACTATTCTCCTCCTCTGAAATATGTCTCTGTGGGATTTAAATAATCTTTACAAATCAATATCAAGATCCTCAAAAGATGGATCTGATAACCACTTTTCCTATCTCAAATTCGAATTTGTGAGGTGGTTGGAAAAGATAGAAATTTCTGGAAATATGCTGCTCAAAGATTGATCTATATATCTCAAATAAAAATAGCTGTGTACAAACTGGAAGAGGATTTTGTAGATTGGTTTATTGTGAGAAAAAAATCTCTCAATTCTTTGATATTCGTTTTCATTTGCCCAGGATTTGTATTTCAAAAACATGTGTCAAACAGGGAAATTCTGAGATCTGAAAATTAGGGCTCAGAGATGAATTTGATTCTCTCGATCTATGACACCTGCAAGAAAATCGAGAGAGGTTATTGTTATTTGATGTGTTAGTAAAACAATCCTCCTCCTATTTCTCAAAATGATTCTCCAATCACTCAGAGTCATCATTTGAAAATGATGACCCAACACAGTAAAAACAGACTCTTCTGCACTTTCGACGGCTCATTTTCCCTTAAAAATCTGATTTAGCCGCTGAAAGCCCTGACTTTCAGCAACTCACAACCCTGTAATTTTACCACTTAGCCACCAAAAGCTAAAGATCAGTTTTTGGTCTATTTTGAAATGCAATTTGATTTATGTGTTGGAATGATATAGTTCTAAGAGCTTGTCTCAAAGCTTTTAAGATTTATAAATAATTCTTCTACCTTATAATGATTTATCATGTGATATCAAAATAATTAGCAAGTCATTTTTTATCGCTAACATCTAGCTCCAACTGGGATGGGGACCTCCCTGCAAGGTTTCCAAGAACCACAAATCTAATGCCTTTCCTGAAAAAATAAAATTCATAACTTAGTCTCTAGTGTTCCATTAGGCATGGAGTCAGCATTCCATTGGGCATAGAGTAATTTATTCACCTCTTTCAAAAAATATTTCATGACCTGTGTAAATATCTCTGTACATCTTCAAGAATTCCTTTATTCACACAAGGTAACTGTTGTATTTGCTATAAAGTGAAAGAAAATAAATGCTCGGGAAGCGAGCTTATTTCCTATCCTATCTACCCTAACCAGCTTTTTGATTTGGTTAGGTAAAGGCTGATTTCCATAGCAGCCAGCCAAGCAATTTTAATACTGAAATGATTTCATCATTCTCACTAATCAATACCTGATTTTTTAAATGCAACATCAGTGAATAAAAATCTTTCACAAAACCAAACTCAACAGAAAATATGTGGAAGCTTAAGAAGTCTGAAACTTTCAAATTTTATGAAAGGTATGATTCTATGAAGGCTGCTACTGGATCTTTGAAACTTAAATCAGAAAACTCCCGATCTTTAGGAAAAAGCTACATATCTATGACTGGTCCTTTGTTAGAAGATTGATTAATTTCTTGTTCTTTGGTGATTACCTTGTGATCATCAAACACTATGACCTTCTCTTCATAATAGTGTTCAGTAGATGATGATGGAGCAGGGTTTGAATGATAGAGATTATGGTCAACTCTAAAAATGTAGTTTTCTATACAATCATTAGTTATCATAAGTTCAACATACTTTGTAAACTGATCATAAATTTTACATGAATACCTGTCTCTAGAATGCTCTGCCAATGTTGAAGAATCTGATTCACAATCTAAAACAATTTCAACTACCTGCTGTTGTTCTAAATATGCGACATAATCATTATCTTCCTGTTCAAAATCTGAAATGTTCTAACATTCTACTAGCTTAGGTAGATGATGGTTTTCAAAATCAACCTGCTCTGGGATTCTCCTTGAAGCACAAATGTTTTCCTCCACCTCTAAAGAATCTTCAAACAAAATGTTTAATGACGAAGATTTCCTTTCTAGCAAAAGAAGGGCAAGTTTTGACTGCAGTCCCATCACATAATATATCATGGCAACTGTCTCTGTGGCCCTGATCTCCAAAGGCATAGCATGGTATATGCTACAAAAATTCAATTAAAAGCAGAGAAAGTTTCATTTTGTTCTCTCTCCAAAGCATAGAAATAAGCAATGTAAGAATTTGGTGATTTATGTTCACCCCAATGCTTCACAAAAAAATTAGAGAATTCGATCCAAGAGTCGATGGAATCATCTCACAGACTCTTAAACCAAACAACAACATCTCTGATCAAAGATTTAGAGAAAAATGTCATGATCACATCTTCATGATCAATCTAAAAACGATCAATAAAATCTTCAAAAGATTCCAAATGTCTTTCAGCTGAAGCTTGATTCTCTCCAGAAAACCGGGGTAGATATTCATAACAGTCAAGAGGATAAGGATGAAGAAGAGGAGGGAATTTTAAAGGCTTAAACATCTTCATCCTGATTTTGATTTGAAAGGCTGTGGGTTTATCATGAGAGATATCAATTTGTTGACAAGATTCATAAGTTATGGCAAGAGGAGTTGAAATCTCACAGGGTTTTGAAACAATTTTAATTTCTTCAAGATCACATGTCTGATCATATTTTGAAGGAAATAAAATACAGTGGTCATCTTTATGAGTAGGCCGAGAAAAATGATTGAATCAATATCTACAATGCAAGAAGGCTACAAATATTCTTCTAAAGATGGATATATAAAAGAAGTCTGATAATCCTCAGGATATACAAAACATAGGATAATTCTTTTAACATGTGAAAGGAAAGATATGAAGGAGCTAATATAGAACAACAATAGTTCATGAAGAAAACTAATGAACTGATACCTGGATTTTGAATTCAACCTCTTCATCTTTTATCAACCGAATCCTCCCCAATGAAGTCTTTAATGTGAAGTCGCTAGGAAAATGATTATAGTCGAATATTATGTTTGTCTCTTATCTGCCATCAAGAAACAACTCTATGTAGTTCTCCCAGGGAAACTCTGCTTTCACTTTCATTCCCCGACAACGACATCATTTTGTTATCACTCTGAGAAATCACTCCTCGACTGTAGAAGGGTGTAAGCTTGGTAACTTAAAAAATATCAATATTGTGGAGGAAAAGAGGATCAGATCAGATGACATTATAAACTCATATCCATTTAGAAATACATCAGTGACTTGAAAGACCAAGGCTTTCAACTATGTAACTCATAAAGTTTTAACTTAATGTGTGGAAACATGGAGAAGACCAATTATGCTAATTGAAATACCTATACAATAGTATATGTGGATGGCCAGTAATGATAGGTAAAATACTCTTCACACTAGCATAAACATATATAAGTTTGCATATAATATATGACCAAACCCAACAGGTAATTACTTGCAACTTTAGCTTATGAATGCACCAATAGGATAACAACTATCTGGCATTAAAACAAGCATCAGAACCAAAGTATTTAAGTTTAGTATACCAACGAAGAGATGGGATGAAAACCTTATGTCATTGAATATACATAAACTTGGAAATAAAGGAAATGGAAAACTAAGTAACACAATGAAAGAAGCTCGATGTCAAGATATATTAATGGACATCTCCAAAGGATGAAATGTACAAGTCTTCAAGAATAGAGCCACAATCCTCAGACTGTTCTCCTCCTATAAACTGTGTCTCTGTGGGATTTAAATAATCTTTACAAATCAGTCTCAAGATCCTCAAAATATGGATCTAATAACCTCTTTTCCTATCTCAAATTCAAATTTGTGAGGTGGTTGGAAAAGACAGAAATTTATGGAAATATGCTGCTCAAATATTGACCTATATCTCTCAAATAAAAATAGTTGTGTACAAATTGGAAGAGGATTTTGCATATTGCTTTGTTTTGAGAAAAACCCTCTCTTAGTTATTTGTTATTTGTTTTCATTTTCCCAGGATATGCATTTCAAAAACATGTGTCAAATAGGGAAATTCTGAGATCCAAAAATTAGGGCCCAGAGATGAATTTGATTCTCCCAATCTATGAAACCTGTAGGAAAATTGAGAGAATTTATTGTTCTTTGACGTGTTAGTGACAAAAGCCTCCGCCATTTTCTCAAAATGATTCTCTAGTCACTCATAATCATCATTTGAAAATGATGACTCAACACAGTAAAAACAGACTCTTCTGCACTTTCGGTGGCTCATTTGCCCTTGAAAATCTGATTTAGCTGTCGAAAGCCCCGACTTTCAGTGGCTCACAACCCTGTAATTTTACCACTTAGCCACCGAAAGCTAAAAATCAGTTTTTGGTCTATTTTGAAATGCAATTTGATTTATGTGTTGGAATGATATAGTTCTAAGAGCTTGTCTCAAATATTTTAAGATTTATAAATAAATATTCTACCTTATAATGATTTATCATGTGATATCAAAATAATTAGAAAAACATTTTTGATCGCTAACAGTAAGAAATTCTATGTATAATCATATGACCAATACAACCATGCTAGCATTGTATCACAACACCTACCTTTGTGCTTCATCATAAACTAAAACAAGCATAAGTCAAGCACAAAAGGAACATGAGTTAGAGGATGTAGTATATCATAGGTAATTATAAAATCTAACTCATGGAGGCGGGAGGGAGGGACAAAATATTTCCAAGAGGTATCACCGCAAGTCTGCCCCATACATCCGAAGGCAAGGCCAAGAAAATTAGATGAAGGCAGATCCTCATCCTCAACTACAAAGTTGTCACCAAAAGGTTGAGAAGAAGGGATGAGAAGGAACCTATGAAAATTTATATGGTTGTCTATGGGAAAATAGGGTGCATGGTAAGGGATGAAACCGGGCCTAGAGAAAAACAAATTCTCCCAACCAAAGGATTGTTGATTTTGTGTGCGAAACTGAAAAGGGCTACAAGAAACCAAAGTGGAAACTTGTATGACTTCATAAAATGGAGGATAAACCATCAACACTTTGTCTTCATGAGGATCCTCTTTGCAAAAATATCTTCCTTGGGTTCTTGGTTTTTAGCATGATACACCTCTCTGAGTTCTTCTACAATATTAGTAGTGAACCCTTCATCATCCAAGATTGTTGTGAGATCTTGAAGAACATATTCATATGTTTGTAATATGGGTGCAAATACTCAATAAATATGATAATGAGGTCTATGAGAGAAGATATGCCCTTCGAATAACAACAATCCTTGATCCAATCTCAAGAAACCTTGGAATATGAAGGGCATGAAAACCCCCTTCAAATTTTGGATATTCGTTCAACCATATTTTTTTCAATTTTGAACTCATTTGGATACCCATGAATATTCTCAAAATTAATGGAAGGGAATATTTCATGGAGAGCCATGATTCCATTGCTTGGAAAATATCTCAAAACATATCAATGGAGTCGCCAAATGATCATTCTAGGATTATCAAAGGAAGTGAGGGAATCACCCTTAGTGGAGTCACCAGGTAAGCTTGTAGGATAAGGGCTTTGGGAAAAACCTTACCAAAATATGTGTCGTTGAGGAAAACTGACTCAATTTTCCCTGACAATGGCGCCAAAAATGTTATCACACAATTGTACTTGTCCAAAGACCAAGATAAGTAGGTGGAATTGGTGTAAGAACAAGATATCCCACCACTGTCACCTCAGTGAGAAATCCCCACTTTTAGGGATGGATGGAGGTCCAACCAAAGGGAAGCATCCCTAGTGACCTAAATGGCTTAGTAAGCTAAGAATATCATTAAGATATACCCCCCTCTCACTAGTCACCTAATTCAAGAATGTCCATGTACGAGGAATTGAGGCAAAGAAGAATATTGGTGTACCTGCCTAGAACAAGAACAATATAGCATATATATAGAAATTTACAAGTACAAGGATGATAATAATATCTCAATAGACAATAGACAATCAAAATATATGTCGGCAGAAGTAAAACTGCAACAATTTATTAGTCAACAATTTTTTATAACAACCCAGAGAATTAGTGCTTAGAATTGCAAGAAAAGGCGGTGGAAATTAAGCATATATCAAGGATCAAGTAGCAAATTTCGAAAACAATTTCTAAGTAAGTTAGTATATGCAGAAAATTAGTATGAGTTAGTATGGTTGTAGCAATGTTTTGCACCAACAACAACCAAATTAATGATATAGACTAAGTTAGGTTTAGAGATAGTTAGTACAAGCTTGAGAAAATAAAGTTTGAGTGTTTGTTTAATCAATTCCTTCAAACAAGAGCAAGTATACAAGTTCCTTTTGGGCTTATGGATTCAATGGAAACAACAACAACAAATTGGAGAAATAAATGAAAATATTTGTCTAAGGATGAAGAAACAAAGGCTTGAGGTGTTGGCACTTCAATGCCCCAAGTTTTTAATCTCATAGAAGGAATTTTATCTAGAGTGCAAGCTCTTTTGGGCTCTAGAGAATTCCTCTTCTCCTTGGACTCTTGAAATATATTGTTTGAAACAAGCTACTAGAAAGAGACTTCTAGAGAGCTATCAATTTAGGGATTTAGAAGCTTATATATAGCAGTTCTTCTTATCAATTAACAAGTGGAAAAGGCTAGAGAGAGGAAGAATCACTTTATGTCCCTCTCCTAGGGTTTGTACCAAGCAATTACATAATCTTAAATATGAACAAGTAAAATTACCACAAGCATTCATTGCATAAACAAATTGCATATTTTACTTACTTCACCAAGAATAATCAAGCATGAAAACCCTAGTTTTTAGAAAATTCCACCATACACAAGCCAAGAAGCATCCAAAACACATCCTCCAAATGACACACACTAGTAAAATTCAGCGAAGGAGCCACTAGGGAGAAAATTTTAGACTTTCTCTCTTATGAGAGGAAGAGTTATGATCTCTAAATGAATTGAGGCTAGCCATATTTATATGGGAAATCCTAGCCTATTTAATCCAAAAGTTTCATCTTTTCACAAAATTGAGCCTACTTCTTAATTTTCTCATTTAAAATTACATAATCCAAAATTTACATAGATAAACCTCAAAAGGGGTGACATCATCCCCTCTAGGGTGACGTTAGGCTCCAAAAAGGTGACATTGAGGTTGCTTAGTGAAACATTGGGCCTCTAAAGGAAAATAACCATGTCACATGTGCCAAAATGCTATGCCATATGCACCTTCCATATGATCTTCATCAAACCCTAGCCTTCTTCATGGTGATGTCATAGGCTAGGTGAGTGACGTACAAGCCTCCAAAGGCTAGTGTTCAAGTGGGAGAAGGTGGGAGATCTCCATCTATTCCTACCAAAGTGATTCCAAAGGAAACAACCTCATGTTCAATGGTTATCACCAACCTTTCCTAAATGTGGGGTCTCTGCATCCATCCTTGGACTGCAAAGCCCCATGAAGGTCTGAACAAGTCATCTCCTCATGAATATTTGTCCATCAGGAAAGTGATACAAATACGAATAGATATTCCCTCAAGGGTCCATAAGTCACAAGAATCATGCCAAGTAAGCCACATCTATTATAGAACCACCCAAACATGTGCATGGAACCCCCCTTTTCAAACTAAGAAAATGCTCAAAGACCTTATACAATTTGTCAAATTTAGGTGTGGGAGGAGTGTCAAGGCACCCTATTGGTTCAATCAATCCCCAAGTCAAAGGTGTTTCCCAAGGGAAACCTATCTATTCCACATGTGAGTATGAGGTGGAGTGGGGTAAGACTTTTGGGCATGGGGTTCATGACATACAAGGGTTCTTATTATCTCATTTATGGGTTCCTTTGTAGAGGGTGTGTTGCCCTTCATTCGCGATGCAACATTTTTGCAAGCCCATTTATTTCCATTAATTAATTAAATGCCAAAACAATTGGGTACTATAAGACATGGAAAGAAAAGAGTACCACAATGTCACTTGAAGCTTAGGGGACATCTATATAATGTGATTTTTCTTTTGCAGGTCTTTCAATTCTTTAGGAGAAACACTTCATTGTTCTCATGACCTCTTGGGAAAGCATATAGAATGTTTGTTATTTGATTTTATATTTTTCGAGCTACATTTCCCTTTGGTCCTTCAACCCCTTCTTCCCATGAAATGAGGTAAAATCACTTCTAGGGTCAATGCACTTGGAAATACAAAAAGATGAGGAGACGAAAGGGAAGAATTATTGAAAGTGATAAGCATGATTGGGAATGGTACAATGACTCTTCAAGAAACCCATCAATAACACCCTGTTCTCGAGGGTGAACAAATTACTAGGAGAGAATGACACCCACCATGGTTAAATAAGGAAAAGAGTATAATTTCCAAGCAAACATTCTATAATCAAGAAAGAATTCTTTGCAACATATTCAAATGTTTCAATTATTAGGGTGAGACTTACCAAGATACTGGACTTATTACCTCATGAAGAAAGACCTGCTATCCTCTTGTGCCAGGCTGGTGTGATGGACACTGCACTGCTGTCGGTGATGTATGGTGGTGCATTAATGAATAGGAGGGGCTCTACGAGGCTATGTTATTCAATCTGTCTCTCGACATTTCATGTCTTCTGCCTGTGGGAATCAAGACATGATCTCCTTAGTTACTCCTAGTATGAGGGAGTAGCAATCACAATTATTACTATCACAACATGAAGGAGGTAAGTGGTTTATAAGTCATTTAAGGGTTTATTTATATGCTTTCATTCTAATTTTAAATTTAATTTTTAAAATTTTCAGCTTCAAGGGAGACTGGTCTTTGGGCTCTAGAATTGTTAATGAACACATCTCCCATATTAGTACCAACAACAGTGGTAAGTACATATTAAGTAAAAAGAAGTTGATATACCTCAATCGGTGCCATTTTCCACCTTTCAAAACTATTGGTTCCTATCAACGTACATCAACCACTTTTTACTTAAATGTTGTTGTGCTAGTATATAGAAAACCAAACCTTATCAACAATTAATATTTGCTATAAGAATCCTGGTCAAAACCACTTCATAGTGCTCAGTCGATCCTCCTACTATCGGTTGAAACCATAGCCCGAGAATTATTGATCAATAAATGTAACCACACTACTCATAAAACAATGATCTCTTGACAATCAATTCTATTACCAAAATCCACTCCATAAATTCTACTTCTAGTCGGTAAATCGACAACTCTTTGAATTAGTGAAATGTCTTTCTTTACCACACAAATTTATCCTTAGACTGGGCTACACAACTTGTCAAATTGTTGTCTCCGGTCTAAATTTCATGTCATATTGTACATTGAGCAAAGAACTACTCCCAAAAATTATCCTTGCCATTACTAGACATAATGATCCACAATTCGTTGTGACAATTGATTAGTTGACTACACTTTCGATGCTACAATTCATTCAATGGGATAGAGAATGCTCCGTACTAATCAAACATCCATATTACTTTCCATGAACCCAATAAAAAAAACATTATGTATGAACATGGAACCACTAGAGGCTAGCAAGGATATTTTACATTGAGAATTCACCCATGATTGGAATCCAACGAGCAAACAACCATGTACAACTGTAAAAAATATTATAGTCTTCATTTTTAATTTTTTTGAATAACAAGCTTCCAAGCTTCTTTAATTTGTAAACCTTCATCTCTTTGATTGTTAGTATTATAAAATTCTATTTCAAGAGACTCATAAACCTTTATTTTACCAAGATAATTAGATGGGATGTACCAAGATAATGTTTAGCCAAGGCACACCTTTTAACCCGATTATACTTTATATCTGCACAATTTTCTTTGAGAGATATCCCTATCTCACTAATATAATATATGGTATGGTGTAAACACCTTTATGACATTTCAGATCAATGACGTATTTCAACCAATCTAGCATGCCTTTGAGAGTGTTAGGGGGGAGTGAAGGTAACTCTAATATTACCTTTCTTTAAAAACATTGCAATTTTGTCAATAATTCCTTTTATATAAGGAAGCATGATCTTCTTCATTTCACCAATTCGTTCATGAATGATCTAGTGTCCACCCCTATCCCTTGGGACAACCTTTTTGAATTGATATTCTTTATATCCATTGTTCCTGAAAACATAATCCAAGTGACTAATCACTTTCTCTACATGATCACCATTTGGAACCTTGATTGCTTGAGTCACCATTGTATAGAATACCTCAAGTTTCTGTGCAAGGTGGTGATGAGACTCAACATGGAGATATATATAAGTGTGTGTCTTCTTCTCATATATTTGATGTGATAAAAATCCATCATTTTTCTTAGAGATGAGGATACCAAGGAATGGGATGCAGATGTTGTCCTCTATTTCCATCGTAATTTTAATGCCCTATGTTTGTATATTAAGATGATCTTTGAACCTATCAAGGATTTTTCTACCGTGAGATTATATTATATAGGTGTCATCTACGAATATTTTCCAAAGCTTCGGTTTAATCATATGGGTTTTCATAGATTTCTTTTCAAACCCTTTTATGTATAGATCTGCCACAACAACTGACAATGGTGATTCGATTTCTACCCCTTCAATTTGCTCATAGATATTACCCTAGAAGCTGAAATATGTTGATTTAAGGCACATTTTAAGCAAGGTTGTAGTTTCCTCATCTTTGATATCCTTGATAACATTGATGGTATTGTTTACTGGAATTTTGGTAAAGTCTAGTGAGACCGTCATTTTTCTTAGAGATGAGGATATCAAGGAATGAGATGCTATTGTTTTCCACTATTTCCATGGTAAATTTAATGCTCCTTATGAAATCAAGTATATATGAAGAAAACACATACTGACAGGTATCTCCATGCTGAACCTCATCACCAAACTTCTAAAGAAAAACATTGATAGGATTGAAGCCATATGGTTGAATAATTTGAGGAAGAATAAGGAAATAATGGTAATGAAATTTTACAAAGACAACACCACTATAATATTGAACATATCATATTATGAAGACAATGATTTGGATTATTTTTAGAATGAAATGAAAGTAGATATATTACAACAAAATACACATAAAAATTGCCAGAAACAGAGAAATACAAAAATACGTGATTTCTATTAATGAAAGAAATGTACAGAGACTGTAAAAATACAGAGTGCAAGACTCACTAGAATAGTGGCAGATTTATCTATGAGAAGAGATGTGACGACTATGCTCATTTGAAAGAAGATAATTACAATGAGGCTCTAAAGGAATTTTTATGATAAGCATGCATGCCAAAACCTTAGACATCCAAAAACCTAACCCTAGGAGATGAAGTGCCAAAACGTCATGTGGGCCCCATTGGGGTAAGTTAGTACATTAATTTCCCAGGGTCGTAACTTTTTCATACAATCTCCATTTTATGCGTGTGATATCCTGTTGGAAAGGTATTTTTGAGAAATATACGTTATTTTGTCAAACTATAAATCTATCTACAATTTGACAATGGCAAGCCAATAAAAAACTATTTAGAGCCCCAAAACAACCCTGGAAGTACAGAAAGATGGGTTGTACCAAGATAATGTTTAGCCAAGGCACACCTTTTAACCCAATTATACTTTATATCTGTGCAATTTTCTTTGAGAGATATCCCTATATCACCAATATAATATATGGTATGGTGTAAATACCTTTATGATGTTTCAGATCAATGACGTATTTCAACCAATATAGCATGCCTTTGAGAGTGTTAGGGGGGGTGAAGGTAACTCTAATATTACCCTTCTTTAAATACATTGCAATTTTGTCAATAATTCCTTTTATATAAGGAAGCATGATCTTCTTCATTTCACCAATTGGTTCATGAATGATCTAGTGTCCACCCCTATCCCTTAAGACAACCTTTTTGAATTGATATTCTTTATATCCATTGTTCCTGAAAACATAATCCAAGTGACTAATCGCTTTCTCTACATGATCACCATTTGGAACCTTGATTGCTCGAGTCACCATTGTTTAGAATACCCCAAGCTTCTGTGCAAGGTGGTGATGAGACTCAACATGGAGATATATATGAGTGTGTGTCTTCTTCTCATATATTTGATGTGATAACAAGCCATCATTTTTCTTAGAGATGAGGATACCAAGGAATGGAATGCAGATGTTGTCCTCTATTTCCATTGTAATTTTAATGCCCTATGTTTGTATATTAAGATGATCTTTGAACCTATCAAGGATTTTTCTACTGTGAGGCTAGATTATATAGGTGTCATCTATGAATATTTTCCAAATCTTGGGTTTAATCATATGGGTTTTAATAGATTTCTTTTCAAACCCTTTTATGTATAGATCCGCCACAACAACTGACAATGGTGATTCGATTTCTACCCCTTCAATTTGCTCATAGATCTTACCTTGGAAGATAAAATGTGTTGATTTAAGGCACATTTTAAGCAAGGTTGTAGTTTCCTCATCTTTGATATCCTTGATAACATTGATGGCATTGTTTACTGGAATTTTGGTAAATTCTAGTGAGATCACCATTTTTCTTAGAGATGAGGATATCAAGGAGCGAGATGCTATTGTTTTCCACTATTTTCATGGTAAATTTAATGCTCCTTATGAAATCAAGTATATATGAAGACAAAACATAATGACATGTATCTCCATGCTGAACCTCATCACCAAACATATGGTTGAATAATTTGAGGAAGAATAAGGAAATAATGGTAATGAAATTTTACAAAGACAACACCACTATAATATTGAACATATCATATTATGAAGACAATGATCTGGATTATTTTCAGAATGAAATGAAAGTAGATATATTACAATGAAATACACATAAAAATTGCCAGAAATAGAAAAATAGAAAAATGCGTGATTTCTATTAATGAAAGAAATGTACAGAGACTGTAAAAATATAGAGTGCAAGACTCGCTAGAATGGTGGCAACTTTATCTCTGAGAAGAGATGTTAAAACTATGCTCATTTGCAAGAAGATAATTACAATGAGGCTCTAAAGAATTTTTTATGATAAACATGAATGCAAAAACCTTAGACATCCAAAAACCTAACCCTAGGAGATGAAGAGCCAAAATGTCATGTGGGCCCCATTGGGGTAAGTTAGTACATTAATTTCCCAGGGTCATAACTTTTGCATACGATATCCATTTTAGGCGTGTGATATCCTGTTGGAAAGGTATTTTTGAGAAATACACGTTATTTTTTCAAACTCTAACTCTATCTACAATTTGACCATGGCAAGCCAAGAAAAAACTGTTTAGAGCCACAAAACAACCCTGGAAGTACAAAAAGATGTACTGACATGAAAACTTCCAAAATAAGCCAATTGGAATAGGTGGGTGGCCACCAATATCCACTTGGATGTTGTGTAGGGATTCAGGACAACCCCGTAAGTGCATAACCCATAATTGCAAAGAAATGCCCCCATTGCAGAGAAATGCGCTGAACTGAAAACTATCCAGATGAGCAAGTTGGAATTTGGAACATGTGGGTGGCCACCAATATCCACCTGGATTAGACAAGATGTTGGAAAATTTATAGAGTAACATGAGTTACATAGAAATAAATATAGATCCCAGTAATAAAATCTCAAGGGAGGTGAAATTGGATATAAATAACACTTCTCTCAATGATAATTTGAAGGATAAACTAACCCCCCAAAATTGTGTAGTTATATGAATATATGGGAATCCTAAAATTCACAAATATAATTCTCAGCTAAGACACATAGATAATACCATTGGCTCTCCCACATACAGATTGGTGAAATATCTTGATAAAAAACTTAGGAATCTAGTTGGGATAACACATTCCTATGTCAAAGAATATTCTCATGTGATCAATGAAGTCAGAAATATAAGTGTTGTTGATCACGATCTTCTAGTTAGTTTTGGCATGGTATCACTCTTTAACAAAATTTTGGTAAACAATTCCATAAATGTTATCAAGTATATCACAAATGAGGAAACCACAACCTTTGTTAAAGTGTTCTTTAAATCAACATATTTTAGCTTCCAAGGTAAGATCTATGAGAAAATTAAATGGGTAGGAATGGGATCACCATTGTCACTTGTTGTAGTACTTCTATGCATGGAGTAGTTTGAAAATAAATCTACTGAAACCCATCCTCTTAAACCAAAGCTCTGGAAAAGATTCATAAATGACACCTACGTAATCTAGCCTCATGGTAGAAAAATATTTGATAGGTTCAAAGATCATCTAAATAGGAAAGTAGATATCATCAAATTTACCATGGAAATAGAGGACAGTAACAACATCCCATTCCTTGATATCCTCTTCTCTAAGAAAAATGATGGCTCATTATACATCAAGTATATTAGAAGAAGATGCATATTGATAGGTATCTCTTGAGTATCATCACCACCCCACTAAAAAACTTGGGGTCATCAATACATTGGTGGCTTGAGTAGTCAAGGCTTCAAATGGTGATCATGTAGAGTAGGATTTTAGTCACTTCGCTAATATTTTCAAGAACAATGGATATAAAGAATATCAATTCAAAAAGGTTTTCTTAAGGGATAGGGGTGGACACCAAGTCATTCGTGAACCAATTAGTGAAATGAAGAAGATCATGCTTCCTTATAACAAAGTAATGACAAACAAAATTGCAAAATTTTAAAGAAAGGTAATATTAGTGTTACCTTTACTCCCCTAACAATCTCAAAGGCACGATGAATTGTGCAAAAGATTTCATTGATATGATTCATTATAAAGGTGTTTATACCATAGCTTTCCCATGTGTAAACATTATATTGATTAGAGAGTGAGATATCATAATCAAAGAACATTGTGCGAATATAAAGTATAACTAGGTTAAAAGATATTCCTTGGATGGAAATTCTGAGGATATTGTCCATCTAATTTTCATAGAAAGTGCTAATATAATTAAAAGGATAGACCACTATGGTAAAATAAAGGTTCATGAGGTCCTTGAAATAAAATTAAATGATATAATTAACATGGATGGATGTTTCAAAATTAAAGAAGGTCGGGGGCCTATTATTCAAAGAATTAAAAATGAAGAGAATAATAACCAGGAATAAAATTTATGATTGTAAAGTTTGGTCTACTCACTCATTGGTTATCGTTGACTATTTATTTATAGATTGAGATGTCATTAATATTTGAGCTTAACAACCTCTTTATTATAATCCTATCTTGTGGATTGAATTGTCAAGCAACATCTAAACATGAACGTAGTTTTCCATCTCTTTAAAGCACTATACTGCATAAAATGAACAATTTAACCTTAATTTTTACAACTTTGGAAAAATAAGTACATTTCCTTGGTTTAGGTCATGAGTGTAACTATTCCCCCAAAAGTTATGTACAGGGCATAGGATATTAGCCAATACTCACATGCATGCCTTAGAAAAGGTCAAATTTGATCAGCACGCCCTCCTAAGTTGATTTTCCAAATATTGATCATGGTTGATACAGTTGCCAAAGAGTGGATATCTTATCTTAGTATTATTCATGAACCTGATTTTTTTTTCATGGAGTTCATATCTTCATTCAAGTATGCATCAAAATTATGACATTGTGATCTTAGGATCTAGGATCTTGGTTATGGATAGTGATTATTGATACTTTCTTTCTAACATGGATAAGGTTTCTAAATTTGCATCCTTCTTTTTATTATCCAAATTTTCTTATTGAGGTTTGAATAGAAGAGGATTGGTAAAGATATTGAAAACCATTGGACATAAGAGAGCCTTGAAGAGGAATGAACCAAAAAGAGAAGGGACTTACATCCATCACATCATTTCGTAGGTAATATGGATCTTGTTGATGTAATTGTTATTTATTCTTGTTAATAGAATCTCCTTCCTCCCCACCCCCCCAAACTTACTTAATACACACTTAACTAGTTTAATATTATTATTTGAATGCATATGCTTTGGTATCATTGAATCTTGAAACTAGATTAAAAGGGTTTCTACTTTATCATATGAGTAAATATTCTAGGGTTACACAACCTTTAGAGTCCTAAGGTTTTTTTCCCGTGTCTTGTATGTAGGACTCATGGGGCTAGGACCTCCTCTTCTTACACATCAATTAAACCTTCAAAAATCCAAAAAATGATGCAATTCCATAGCTTCCTCTCTTTCCTTCTCATTTGAAACCCCATGGGGCTAGGACCTCCTCTTCTTACACATCAATTAAACCTTCAAAAATCCAAAAATGATGCAATTCCATAGCTTCCTCTCTTTCCTTCTGATTTGAAACCCTAGTTAGATCTCCTTATTGTTGGACATAGTAAAGTAAAACCTATTATTTTTCACCAACCTCCCAATTAGTTAGTGGGGATCAAGTAATACACCCATATGAAAAATCTTGTCAACAAAATGGTGAATCCATCAGGAAGTAGCTTCTTTTGACTTTTAAACTACTTTTGAAATTGGCTTTAGGGTTTTCTTTTGAGATCTTCTCTCTGCAGTTTACTATATTTGTCCTTCCGTGATCTATGAAAACACCACATTGCACTTGTGTTCTTCCATTCATTTTTTAAATTTTCTTGTCTTTTTCTCTATGGGCATGATTATTTCAACATTTCTTGTACCTTGAACATGACTAGAGTGAATCAAAGCCATGATGAGGCTTCCTTGAGCATGGTTTCCCTTAATAGAACATATTCCCAAATTGATATTTAGGTGAAAAATATTAAAAATAGACTTAGAAAAAACTTTTTTATCTAGACTAAATATGTTCCCCACTACCTGTGTTGCCTATTGCCTATTTATTTCTAAAAATTTCATAGAAGAAAGTAAGAAAAAAAAAATTCAATTTCCAAGTGTCTTTTTCTTTTAAGTTTTCTTTTCTAGTATTTATTTCCTACAATTTACACATCAAGGTGCATACATTACACACCAAATTAACCAACAAACACTCAAATTAACCAACTTAATTAATTCAACCCGAATTTTTTACTTTGGGTATAGAACACCAACTAAATTAGACTAGGTGCTTGGGATTTAGGTGGGGTGGTGGTTTTAAACTCTCCAAGTCATATAAAAAACAAATACTTAAAATTTATTAATTGGGAAAATACCTTCATAATATTATGTTTGATCAATAAGACACACATCTCCTGCTTGACAATAGTTTGAAAAATTGAGGCAAAATTGTGTGGAGTGAGAATTTATCACATTTTCCTTTCACTTCATTTAATTGATTTAAAAAATGCTCACCTAATTTCGATAACTTACTTGATGCCTAAGATTTCAAGATGTCAATTTTAAGCATCTTTCTTAGGTACAAGTAACTATATCTTTCTTGACCACATAGTGTTAACAGACACCATAGTGGCTTGAATTTAGTTTTTGTTACAGAGAAATCCCCCTGCAGACA
This sequence comes from Picea glauca, assembly GCA_000966675.3. Lineage (NCBI taxonomy): Eukaryota > Viridiplantae > Streptophyta > Pinopsida > Pinales > Pinaceae > Picea > Picea glauca. The sequence goes on from JZKD02S1774194.1 coordinate 381,338, forward strand.
AGTGGATTCCCTCTTGGGCTCTAGACTCCTAAGACCAAGATATAAAGGGTGCTAACATTGGTCACTGACATCCTTTTAAATATAGATAAACTAATGTATAAAGAAGAGGAAGAAAGCTGTACCTTTTTAATGATGTTCGTCCTCACACAGTCCGAGTTGAGATTTGATCCCCAAGCTCCTCGTTAAGTCCTGCAAACCAAACAAAGATAGAAAAATCTTTCTATTCTACTAAGATTAGCTTGAAACCAGATCTATCTAATAGAGACAAGTTCATTTAGAATAAACAAAACCTTGAAAGAAACAGGCCAAACACATATATATATTAATGAAAACAAAGCAAAGTGCTTACAACGATGATGTAGATGCAACAACTTCGCCAAGCTCTCCTTGTACAAACCTTTTCTCAAGTAATCCAAACACAAACTGATTATGCTTCAATGATATCTCCCTTATGAGATCATAAGTTTGATGCCTTCAATCTCCCTTTCTTTCACCATGAGGAGGCCTCCTTATATAGGCTTGGAGAGGCCTAACCACTTAAGAGATTCTTGGGATAGGTTGAGGATCCTTGTCCTTCAGTTGTGTATCTTCCCTAAGATCGAGCCTTGGCCTCAAATCGAAATCCAACCAACTCCAGAGATGAGGGGGATTCTTCCCTGATTTTCCTCAACAGTCCAAAATTCGCTCAAAAAGGGCCATTTCTCCCTCAAAATGGGGCACATAGTGTTGCAACACTCCCCCAAAAGAGGGTACAGAGTGTTGGCACTCCCTGATAATGTATAGGGGAGCGTTGCCTTCCAAAATTGATTTTTGAGTGGTTTTTTCCATGGAAAAAGACTTGTACTCTTTGTCAAATGATTTCTCCTCTTCAAAACCAGTATTTTGAGGTGTCTTTTAAGTGTTCTTGATAATGTTGTCCGAGACATGACATAGGCAAGATGAAAGTATGATATTTGTGACACTTGCAACTAAAATGTGACACTTGCGACATTGGTAATGACGACACTAGGCCATCATCGTAATGAGTAATTTTGATGTGTAACAGATTGCCCCCCAAAGTGAGAAGTTAGAAGACGAGATCTGATGACTGAATTACTTTGTAGAATTTTTCGAGCAAGGGTATGGACTCAGAGAACCTGGAAGAAGCTACACAGAACCATTAAACAAATATTATGAAATGTTTCAAACCCAAGGCAGACATACCTATGCTTGAGTGATAAATAATTTCAAGGTATGGACACCATAAAATACACTGTGGATCCATAATTATATTGACAAAAAGGTATAGCCACTGAATATACAATGTGGATCTATACTCCTATGACCTAAACTGATTGTAGCCATGACGAATACACAATGGATCTACAAGACAATGAGACATAGCCATGACCAATACAAAGTGGATCTATGTGACAATATATGTGTCAATGTTCAAAAGAAACTCCGTCGCAACCTAGGAAAAGTACATATAATAATGATGAATCAACCCAAGGTCTTCTTACTGATCCCTATGTAGTACAAATCTAACCATGTGAATAGATGTCCTGATGTCAAACATGGAAGAAACCACTTGATTACCGGTCAATGAGGTAAACCGTTAACAAACGTGAGAGAAATCACCATTGATGTCAATGATTCCCAAGGTACTCTAGTCCATTCCAATGAATGTGAATGGATGAGCTGAAGTTGATCATCCATGGAATCATTCGATCAAAGGTCAATGATGTAAACCCACTGTCGGATGCGAGGAGGCCTGCCATTGAGGCATGCAGTTCCCAAGGTACTAACTGGTTTCTAAGTCTAGTTCTTGGATAATGTGATGAAGTCGACGAGAACATACTCTTCGAAGGAGGGCCTTGATGTATCCCCCATCAATGAAACGAAACTGACACAGAGATGTAAATTAGTGGATCAAATGAACATGGACTGACACGAGTATTGAAACAGAAATTTGTGATGGTTTACTCTTGAGACAGATACTTCCCTTGAACAATGAGGCACGACAACAGAAATATGACATGGACCAAAACACGATAAGGTAGTGGATACTGTGACTTTCATTGGGTGACCCAAAGGAGTAAGAAAACTCAGAGGATTGGTTCAATGTAGAGGTTCAATGGATTAAAATGTGTGCAAAGACAAAGTGTCGTGTTCAAGGGTGAATGTAAGAGTTACTTGTAATGTTTTAAAAAACTGTTTGGCTTGCTTCCTTTAAATTTTTCTCCCATCCAGATAGATGAGTACCTCTTTTTGATTTAACGAGCTTGAGGAGGGTAACAGATGCTCGATATAACTCACCTTTGGTAAGTCCCTCTTCCTTTGTTTAATGAACTGGAAGAAGTAAGGGTTCGGTCCCGTATGGGCCCTTCAATGTATGATTGTTTAACGAGTCCAAAGAAGGTAAACTCAATGGTTTTTCATATTTAGAGAGTTTGAAAATGACTTAAAGACGACTCCAATGTTTTCATTTTTCGTAATGTTAGTCTCGCGAGGCCGAAAAAGATATAAATTATCACTCGAAAGACGCCCTTTCAAACCTTTTAACGAGTGGGAAAGGAAGCATGATCACTCGTCAATCTTTTCATGTTTAGAGAGTTTGAAAAGAGCTTAAAGAAGACTCCAGGGGGTTCCTTTTTCATTTATCCATGTGTTAGGCCCCAACAACTCCCTCTAAATTTTTACAAAATCTAAAGGGCCCCGAAGAATCTTGATAATTATAATGAGCTACATAATCAACCTTTTCAAATAGTTCCATACCTTGGCTTGCTTTGAGACAAACTTAAGACATTCACTATAGTATGAGACATTCATTACAAGAGTATATGTCAAAATTTAGAAACGAGCATAAAAATCTCAATTTAAATAAAAACGTTAATTTTTATCAATTGTTTACTTTCGTTTAAATTATGATTATGTGTTCTTTCTTTTGCTCATTAACAAGTTTGACTATTTTGAATAATGGGTTTAATACTTAATCAAATAATATCTTGGCTGATTTCTCATTTTCATAAAATCATTTAGTGATATTAATTAATTAAATTCTTTTTCATTTTGCATCTCATTTCAAAATAAAAGTAATAATAATAATAAAAAATAATTATCTATCATTTGTTTGATTTTGTAAAAAAACAAAATTAATATTTTTCTTTTCTCTATTAACTTGAAGCTTCTAGAATTTTAAGATCATATTTGAAAGGAAATTATAAACAATGTTTGTTTACAACTTATAGTTA
>JZKD02S1774194.1:442794-457603 GCA_000966675.3 Picea glauca
GAGATCTATGAAGATGACTTCTGAATAGGAGCTTAGCATCTCTTTCACATTCAGCCTTAGAATAGTTGGATAGGTCTTAAACTTCCTTTTGAATGCTTACTGTTTTTACTCTTTAAAAAAACAAGCGATGATTACTGTTATGAGATCTATGAAGATGACTTCTAAATAGGAGCTTAGCATCTCTTTCATACTCAGCCTTAGAATAGGTTTTTGGTTTATCTCCATTTAAGATAAAAACTATCTCTAAATCCATATACTTTGGACATGCCTCTAAGCCTTACAAACACCGGATTGATAATAAATGCACTCTAGTTTACTTGGGTAGATTTGGAGCTCAACATGCACTACAAGAAGCAGTGTAGATCCAAAGTTGAGAAAAAGAAGGGATACGAAGAATATCCTTCTACAAAAGAAAATACCTCCAAGGAAGGAGGGGATGTGTACTTGGCTTCTTCAAGAACACATGTAGATCATGAGTCATGGCTGATTGACTCTGGTGCATCCTTTCATATGACTCCCCACAGGGAGTGGTTTTGTGAATATGAAAGGTATGATGGAGGTAATGTTTTCTTAGGTGATGATTCAACAACCAGAGTCATAGGATGAGGAAAAGTCAAGTTGAGGCTCATAGATGGAAGTATTAGACCACTACTAGGTGTTCTACACATCCCAGGTTTGGCTAGAAATTTGATTTCTACAAGCAAAATGGACGATGCAAGGTTAAAAACAATATTTGAAAAGGAAACCTCCAGGATGGTTCGAGGAGCAATTGTGTTGCTGAAGGGAATTTGGTTCGAAACTCTGTATAAGCTGCAAGGAAGCACTATTAGTGTTGGGTGTAATAGTTCCATTGTTCCTGATATTGGAGTTGAAGAAGAAAGAAATCCTACAATATCTGGAGAAAAGGTTATGTTGTGGCATCAAATACTGGGGCATATCAGAGAGAAGGGTCTTCGACTACTACATGGTAAAGGTATGGTTTAAGGTATGTCTAACTGCTCTCTGGATTTTTATTTCTGTGAACATTGTTTATATGGGAAGCACAATCGGGTAAGATTCCCCTCTGGTGTAATGAGGGTAGAAGGAATTTTACAACTAGTTCACAATGATGTTTTTGGACCTGTGCTGGTCCCATCATTGGGAAAATTTGTGTACTATGTCTCATTTATAGATGTCTTCTTGAGCAATACTTGGATATATTTCCTCATGAAGAAATCTGATGTCTTTGACAGGTTTAAAGAGTTTAAGGCTCTTGTTGAGAATCAAACAAAGAAAAGAGTTAAGGTGTTGAGGATAGATAATGGTGAAGAGTTCTGTGAGAATGAATTTGAAGAACTCTTTAAGAAGTGCGGTATAGCAAGGCAAAAGACAACTCCATATACACCTCAGAAGAATGGAATTGCAGAAAGGATGAACAACACGTTGATGGAAAAATCAAGATGCATGCTCAGTGGTTCCGGGTTAGGGAAATAATTATGGGCAGAGGCAGTGGGTATTGCATGTTACCTGGTCAACAAATCACCCTCAGTTGGATGAAAAGACTCCACAAGAGGTATGCACTGGTAAGGAACCTTCTCTCACACATCTCAAGGTATTTGGCTGTGATGCATATGTTCATGTTCCAAAGGAAAACATGAGTAAGCTAGATAAGAAGGCTGAAAAGTGTATCTTTATTGGATATAAAGATGGTCTCAAAGGTTATAATCTTTGGAACCCCAAAACTAAGAAGGTAGTGTATATCCGAGATGTGGTATTTAGAGAAATAAAGGATGTTGTTAAACAAGATGTCCTACCAAGTAAGGAAGAACCAAAGAAAATAGAGTTTGATTTAAGTGATGATGAATTATACTCTATAGAAGAACATGAATCAGAAGAAGAAGATCCTCATACTCCAATATTGAGGAGATCAATTCAAGAAAGAAGGCTACCTGAAAGGTATACTCCATCTGATTTCCATTCAAATTTTTCTTTGTCTATTACTAATGATGATCCTAGAACTGTCAGGGAGACAGTGGATTCAGAGGATGGAAATTTTTGGAAAAAGTCCATGGACGAAGAAATGGCAGCCTTGGATAAGAATGAGGTTTGGGATCTAGTGGAGTTTCTGATTGGAAGAAATCCCATTGGAAGTAAATGGGTATTTAAAAAGAAGCTGAATGCAGAAGGAAAAGTGGAGAAATACAAAGCTCGGTTAGTAGCAAAGGGTTATTCTCACGTTGAGGGAATTGATTTTTGTGATATTTTTTCCCCTGTTGCCAAGTTAACCTCTATAAGATTTATGTTATTTGTTACTGCTACATTTGATTTTGAAGTAGAAAAGATGGATGTGAAGACAACATTCCTACATGGGGATTTGGAAGAAGAAATCTATATGAAGCAACCAAAAGGTTATGCTGTGAAGGGAAAGAAGGAGTTGGTATGCAAGCTGAAAAAGTCCCTGTATGGTTTAAAACAATCACCAAGGATGTGGTATAACAAATTTGATACTTATATGTTGGGGCTTGGCTTCACAAGAAGCAAAGAGGATCATTGTTTGTATTTTAAATTAACTGGTGATCATTTGATTTATTTGGTCTTGTATGTGGATGACATGTTGCTGGTAGGAAACAACAAGGAGATTATCCAAGATGTGAAAACTCAGTTGGCCTCTAAATTTGACATGAAGGATATCGATGCTTCAAATTTCATTTTAGGCATGGAAATTAAAAGAGATCGGAAAAAGAGGAAACTCTAGTTAAATCAAATAAAAAATGTCGAGAAAATATTTCATAGGTTTAATATGTAGGAATGTAAAACGATCAAGGTTCCTATTCATTTTGGTGTAAATTTATCTACGGATTAGTGTCCCAAGACACAGGAAGAGGAGGAGGACATGTCTCGTGTTTCATATGCGAGTGTAGTTGGCAGTTTGATGTATGTAATGGTATGTACTAGACCAGACATTGCACATGCAGTGGGAGTTTTGAGCAAGTATATGTCAAAACCAGGGAAGGAGCATTGGACAACAATAAAAAGGGTTTTCAGGTATTTGCGTGGCACTACTAGCTATGGATTGTGCTACCAAGGAAGACCAGGATTGGACAGAGTGTTGGATATACATGGCTTTGTAGATGCAGGCTGGGATGGAGAATTGGATCGTAGGAGATCTACAAGTGGGTATGTGTTTAACCTATTTGGAGGAGAAATAAGTTGGATGAGCAAAAGGCAGGCTGTAGTGGCACTTTCAACTACAAAAGATGAATACATGGCAACCACTCATGCAATTAAGGAAGAAGTATGTTTACAAATATTGTGTTCAGGTATTGGGTTGGTACAAGAAGCTATAAGGATAGATTGTGACAATTAGAGTGCAATTTTTCTAGCGAAGAACCCGACTTATCATTCAAAGACAAAGCATATTGATATTCAATATCACTTTGTGAGAGACATGATTGAAAAAAAGAAAGTATTGTTGATGAAGGTATACGCTTTGAAGAATGTTGCAGATTCATTAAAAAAATTTGTGAGCACTGAGAATTTCTCTTGGTGTAGAGGATCCATGGGCATTGTTGCCCTGGATTGTTGACTATGTAACCTTGTAACCCCCTGTATGCAAAGAAAACAAGTGGGAGAATGTTGGGTATGTGTTATATTCTTTGCATGTGTATTAGTGTCTACGTTGCATCGAGCGTGCAGGGGGGTTTGAGGGGGGGTGCAGGGGAAACGCCCCTGAGACATTTTTTTGCCTCGAGAAACGTGTCACATGTTTTCCTCGTTTTTCGTGCTTCCTTTATTTTCGTGTCCATTGTTGGGTAGTTTTTCAGCACATGGTTTTTGATGATGGTTTTCTATTTCTGGTTAAGGAATTAGGGTTGTTGACTAATCCAGGTCATTGGGTTAGGGTTTTGGATGCCACTGGCTCCTATATGTATATTGTATTGCAAACAATGTATCACCATGAATGAATATAGAATATGTTGGTTTTCCTGGTTTGGTTTTCCAGGGGAAAAATCTTTGTGTAATGTTTGTATTTTCCATTGTATCTTTTCTGTTCTTTTACTGAAAATCTATTTGCAGTAAATATTGTACAAGGTTAAAATCTATAGATAATATGAGGCAGAAAGAAAAATAGGGTACGTTTTGCATGAAAATTTTGTTTGAGCACTGTTATCGCACAATTTGTACTTGTCCAAATCCCAAGACAAGTACGTGAAATTGGCATAACAACAAGATATCCCACCACTGTCACCTTAGTGAGAAATCCCCACTTTTAGGGATGGAAAAATTCCCAACCCAAGGGAGGTGTCCTTGGTGACCTAAAAGGCTAGGTAAGATAAGAATATGGTCAAGAAATACCCCCCCTCTCACTGGTCACCTAATTCAACATGGTCTATGTATGAAAATTGAGGCAAATAAGAGAAATTTGTGTACCTTCCTAGAACAAGAACAATAATAACATATATACAACAATTTCCAAGTACCAGAATGATAATAAAGCCTCAAATACAATAGACAATGTAAATAAGTAGTGGCTAAAGTAAAAATGCTGTAAATTATCATTTTACAATAATAATTAGTCTTTTGTAACAACCACAAGAAACACTACTCATAATAGCATGAAAGTACAATGCAAACTTAAAATTTATTCCATAGATCAATTAGCACTTTCCTAGAGAAATTTATGAGTGTGTTAAGTCAATGTTAGTTGATTGTATGCAACAAATTACAAGGTTTAAGATGCCTGTAGCAATATATTTGTAACAACAACAACAAAATTAGTCAATTTAGCTAAGCTATATTTAGAACCATTTATTGAAATCTTTGAAAAAAGAGTGCAAGCGTTGTTTTGATTAATTCCTTTAACAAGAGAAAGTAGAAATCAATTCTTTTTGGGCTTATGGAGTCAATTATAACACACAATTAACTTGGAGAAACAAATGATAATAGTGGTAAAAGGATAAATAGATAAATGATAGAGGTGTTGGCACTTCAAGGCCTCAAGCATTCAAGTCTCAAAGATGAATTCGACTAGAGAGTAAGAACTTTTAGGCCCTAGCGAATCCTTCTCTCCTTGGACTATTGAAATATATTATTGCGACTAGCAACTAGAATAAGGTTAATAAATTGATAACACTTTAGGGCTTTAGAAGCCTATCCTAGAAAATATATCCTTGACAATTTAACAAGTAGAAATACTAGAAAGAGAAAGAAGCAATTTATGTTTCTCTCCAAGGGTTTTAAGCAAATAATTTCACAATCTTCAATATGAAACAAGTAAAATCACCACAAGCATTTATTACATAAAAAAAATTCCATATTTTTTACTTACTTCACCAAGATTAACTAAGAAAACCCTAGTTGAATACTTTCCACCACAAAAATAGTCAAAAGACATCACAAGAAGCTTCTCCAAGAAGGTGCACAATAGTAATTTCAATCAAGTAACCCAATAGGGAGAAAATTTCAGAATTCAAGTCCTCTAGCGAGGAAGAGTATGATGAACAATTATTTGAGCCTAGCCATACTTATATGGGAAATCCTAGCCTCATTAACCCAAAAGTTGTGTCTTTTCACAAAATTGAGCCAACTTCTTAATTTGCTCATTAAAATTACAATAAATTTATTTTTTACAAAGAATAACCCTAAAATGGGTGACATCATCTCTTCTAGGGTGATGTTAGGCTCTCAATGAGGGACATTGAACTAAGAAAGTGCAGTGCTAGGCTTCCAAAGTCCACATTCCATGCCCACATATGCTAAAATCCTCATCAAGCCTCTCCCACATCATCCATCCATCAAACCCTATCCCTAGATGACGTCTTGGGCTATGAGGGTGACATCCAACCCTCCAAAGGCTACATTTCAAGTGTGGGAGGATGGGAACTAATATTTTGGGCCATGCAAGAGTGCCTCCAAACGCAATGACCCCCTTTCTTCACTATGCAATTGGTGATGACAATCTTTCCCTAGATGTGGGGTCTCTGCATCCATCATTGGGCTCCAAAGCCCTCATGAAGGTCTGAACAAGTCATCTCCTCAGGAATACATGTTCACCGGGAAAGGTCCTACAAAGACAAATAGATATTCCCTCCAAGGGTCCATAAGTCACAGAAATCATGCCAAGTAATCCATGCCTAATAATTAAACCAACTGAACATGTGCATCAAACCCCCCTTTTCAAACCAAACAAATGCTCAAAGACTTATGGACCATTCAAGGGTGTTTCCCAAGGGAAACCCATCTAAGCCATGTATGAGTATGAGTTGGAGTGGGGTAAAACTTATGGGCATGGGGTTCATGAAATACAAGGGTTTGTTTTTTCTCATTTATGGGTGCCTTTGTAGAGGGTGTGTTGCACCTTCGTTTTCAATGCCACCTTTTTTCCAAGCCCATTTATTTCCATTAATTAATTAAAGTCCAAAAAAATTGGGTACTATAAGAAATGGAAAGAAAAGAGTACCACAACGTCACTTGAGGCTAGAGGTACATAGAGTGCCATATGCATGGAAATAAAGGGACACTGCATAAATGTACACACCTCAACAAGCGAGACATCTATATAATGTGAGTTTGATTTTGTAGGTCTTTCAATTCTTTTAGGAGAAACACTTCATCGTTCTCAAGACTTCTTGGGAGAGCATCTATAAGGTTATGATTTGGATTTTTTCTTTTTCTAGGTACATTTCCCTCTAGGATTTCAACCCCTTCTTCCCATGAAATGAGATACAATCCCTTCTTAGGTCAGTACACCTGAAAATCCCAAATAATGAGGAGATGAAGGGAGGAATCATGGAAATTTATAAGTATGATTGGTAATGGTATGATTAATCTTCAAGGAACCCCCTAGGAACACCCTATTCCCTAAGGAACCCCCTAGGAACACCCTATTCCCAAGGGTGACCAACTTACTAGGATAAAATGACACCCACCAAGGTTAAATAAGGAAAAAAGTATAATTTCCAAGTAAACATTTTGTAATCAAGAAATAATTACTTGCAACATTTTCAAATGCTTCAATTATTAGGGTGACACTTACTATGATACTGGAATTATTACCTCATGAACCAAGACCTGCTGTCCTCTAGGGCCAAGCTAGTGTGATGAATGCTGCTATGTTGTTGGTGATGTATGGTGGTGCATCAATGAATAAGAGGGGCCCTGTGGGTCTATTCTAGTCAATCTGGCTCTCAACAATCCATGTCTACTACCTATGGGCCTCGAGACATGATCTCCTTAGTTACCCACAACTCGAGGAGGTAAAAATACCCATAGATAATTTTAGTGAAAATGACTTAATGTTGGTGGGGCTACATAAGGATGGTTATATGATATTAGTTCATCTTGATTGGTATGGTCTTCAAGGTAAGGAAGTAGTACATAAACCACCTTAGTTCCTTATTAAATCACTCATTTCTCATTTCTCATCTTAAGCATAGGTATGTATGCAACCATTATGGGATGCTCAAGCTTTATAAGGAAACTGACCTCTTTAGTTGTAGTAATGCATATACTAGAAGGAAAGTTGACATGGAAATTTATGAGAAATTATTATAACTTATGACCATGACCCTCTTTATTATTGCCATCGTCATTCTTATTATTACTATTATTGAAAAATGCTTCAAATTTATATTAATATAACACTATAGTAAAATGATCACATTACAAAAGAAAGGGTGGAAAAATGGCATGACATAAATTAGCTCATGTGCATAGTGTCAAAAACACTACTTTTGAGGCTACAACTAGAATGAATAAGATGCATAGAGTTAGAATCAACACTAGCACACACAAACAAAACAACGTGAAGAAAACTATTAAGAGGCTTTCCTTTGGAAAAATATTGAGAGTAATGCAAGGGTTATGGGTTAAGGAAAAGTTTTGAATGATTTGTAAAGGTTACCAAAGTATTTAAGGACAAATTACCAAGCATAGTCTACACCTTGAAGTAACCACAAATTATTCCAAAGATTGATGACTACAAAGGTTTGTTAAGGTAAGTAAAATCCTCAAAGCAATGAAAGAAACACCTCAAGATCCCCTATAGACTCTTAGAGGAAATATTTCCACATGGAACCATTAGAGGAAATCATGCTTGTACCCATGTGACCATTTATCTCCAATTTCCCAACTATATAGACACTAATACTAAGTACTTGTGGCAAATTTTTATCATGACATATCATCTTGGTAACATAATAACGGGGAGATGGAAGGGATAAGTAGAACAATATTGTAATGAAATGTTGTAAGGTTGCATCATCATTTATCCAAGTGGTAAGCTACAATATCAATGACTAATGGTATTTAGAGAAAAGGGACATGTGGTAGAAAAAATGACATGAATATAACGTCATAGGCCCTTTATTTTTACAATTTACATAATATTTTTTAATTTTTCAGTTTACATAATATTTTGGGTATTGGGAGGACAATAATAATGTCCCTCGTGTAGCTTTATTATCTTTAATCTTAATTCTTTCCTTAATCATGTTGTATAATATTTCAAGTTTGTAGGCCTTGGATCAATCTTGCACTCTATGTTTATATATACACACAATTCTTTCATATGTCCAGAATTGATTAAAACTCAACTTATATATAAATAGTCAATTGAGTGGATCTCCTTGTGGACTCATAGCCTCAGCTTAGAGGTGGCTTGTTGTTGAGAGAAAATGAAAAGAAATGCCTATGGCTGGGAGGTTCATCCTTTGTATGCAACCAGTTGGTAAAATATTAACAGATAAGTGTTTTATGTTGTGTTTATTATGATTATTCCACTATCTAAATGTTTTATTTAAATGTTGTGTAATTCTTGGGTGTTTACTAGATGCATCTATGATTTTATAAATGTTGTAGGTGAATTGGTAAATCAACATGTTGTTGCAGTGGTTTTTGTGGGCCTGCTGCCCCTTAGTTTTTCGTTATATGTATGAGGCATTTTTAGAATTGTATTTAGTAGGAAAAGTCATTTTTTGCAGTGATGGGAATCATCATGGGAATTGTATTTGTGTTGGTTCCTTTCCAACACAAATTGAGGAAATTCATGGTTGCAGATTTCTCCCTATGGCGAATTTGGGGGGAAAATGGTGGAACAAAGTGAAACCCCCAAACTGTGAGCATATTTTTGAGTTTGAGTGCTTCGGAACAGTCGAAGGAGGTAATTCATGGTGTCAACTTCCAGAGTCTATTTTTTCCTAATAGGTTGAAATCTTGTAAGTTTCAGGGTGGTCATGAAGTTTAGAAATCGACGTCCCAGATTAATTTGACTAGGAGAATTAGAAGTCGAGATTTAGTCATAGGAGGATGAGAGCTAAGCGTTCTTGAAAGGCCTTTGGGAAGAAGGTTTCAAAAATATTTGTAGTTGGGAATGAAGTTGAGTCTAAAGGGAGGAGTCTGATGGTATGATCCAAATGAATGAGGACCATTAATCAAATTGAGGGTCAATCCTAGCCATTCATTTGGTGTCAGGTTTTGGAAAATTCCTGAAGTAGAGTGTGATTTGAATTCTGAAGAAGAGAAGCGTAAGGGAAGAATATTGAAAGAAAAAGAGTTGTCATATCAATTAGGGTCATTCTCAACCATCAAATATCAAATATGTTCTTGTGGAGAAGTGTTTTTGAAGGTCTCAAGGAAGGTTTCCAATAGGAATTCCAACAATGCTTCAGGCTATGAATTCGGAGGGAGTTCGACTGTGTTTTGGGAGATCTTGTTTGGATGGTTGGGCTTGTTTCGATGTCCGATGAATTCATTCTGACTAAGGTAACCAATGCACAATTTTTGGAGCCTAATATGATTATGGTTGTTGAGAGGCACAATTTCTTACCATTTGATCTATCAGACGAGCATGTTTCCTTGGAAGTTCCAAAGGTGAAGGGGAATTCCATGTGAGTTTCCATGTCATCATTCCATGTTAGAGGAAATGTCAGCAAGGGCAAGAAAATTTTCCAATGCCACGTAGAGGTCAAGTGAAAGTATTCGGAAGGAGGATGTTAGAGGGTTCATTTGGGAAGTTTCGACAGAGAGGGATCGATAGGCTATCAGAGCTTGGAGTTTGGAAATATTGAGGATCTAGGAAATCTAATTTTTAATGGAGCTTTCCAGATAGGAAGAATCCAATAGTGTTTCGGACTACGGATTTCAGAGACATCCTCGTACTAGAATTTTGAACTTCTGATGGGAAGGGTCTGAGAAAGAGCTTTCGACAAGCCTGTGGAGGTCTAACGATAGCTTGGAAAGGCCAAGAAGATCAATGATTAGGATTAATTCTTAATTTGAGATTAATGTTTTGTATCTAAAGACTGTTACAATAGTATTTTAGTGAATTTTCCATGAAAATTATGGTTTTTGAAGGTCTTCATTTTGTGGGGCGATTTTGAGGCCCTAAATGACGTTTTTGGCTAATCAAAACCCATAAAAACAAAGTGCACAAAGGTACACTTTGTCTCTACATCTCAAATAAAATAACTTGGAGAGATATTTCCAACGAACTAAAACAAAACAAAGCTCGTATGAGAAAGTTATAGCTAAAATAGTTAAGGTAAAATTTCGACACCAATTTACTTCAAGAGGGAATAACTTCTTGCTCGAAAGTCCATTCGGGCACATGAGTAGTCCGTGGAAAGATATTGAATCATATAATGCAACCATGGAGCCATATTTCAGATATGGGTAAGTAACAATGTGTAGGATGAGAAATAGGGCACCTATATTGTACAAGGATAAAACTGTAAAACAATCGAAACTTCTGTGGGTTATAACTAAAATTATGAAGCCCAGTTAAGGGTGAAATTGTGATAGATTGTTTAGAACATAGTCATGGACTTACCCAACTTATATTCTATCAAAATACCAAAATATTTGGTCTAGGGATGCATAAATAGGGTTGAAATTGCTAATCCTGGCAAAAGTGAAAAGGGGCAAAGTTGTCATTTCCATATTGTTGCACTTTTTTACCAGAGCACCCATTTGACAATATGAGAGTTGTTGTGATATCAATGTTAGTAGTATTATCTATGCCATACATAAAAAAATTCTTGTTTCTCAATGGATTTACCTATGTAGGTGGCCAAAGTTGGTGTTTAAGATTATTTTGCACTTGGGAAAAGGTGTACAAAAAGGTTAAATTGATAACATTAAATTGACAACAAGTTTATGCGTGTTGCTCATAATGGAGAAAGAAAGTAGTCATTGGAAAGATATTGCATAGTGGAATCTAGGTATCCACTCAAAATTTATTCATGAGCCAAATGATTCTCAAGGAATCAAAAGGAATTTTTATGGTGGACTTAGAGGACATCATTGAGCGGAATGGAGTTTCAGGAAGCCATAAATTTTGGCCCATAAATCAGATTGAAGCATGGGTATGGTCATTGGAAATATAATACATAGGATATCATAATAGAAGGAATAATTTTTCCATGGGAGTGTCAGATTTCTCCATAAATTTGTAGACGGAATTGGAATTGGATTCCATGAACCATGCAACCACTTGATATAAAGGATTTTTCCAAATAATGCAAAAATTTGGAGAAACACTTCCAACTAATAGATATAAATTCTAGAGGTGATTGTCGGGTTAGGAAGAGTACTTAAACTCATTATAGTGTCTATGAATAAGTGTATGGGGATATTTGAAGTGTAGTAGTTTGTCAAAGTAAAAGAGGTGGAGCTATTAACAAGGCATTGAATAATAAGTAGATGAGCACTCTAGTGGAGTGTGTTCTTTGAAGAACTGCTAGAAAGAGGATAAGAGTTCCACCAATGAGAATTGTGTTGCTCTATTCTGAATTAATTCTAGGGTCCATAGGATGGGGAATATTAATATTTAGGTACTATAGAGTCTGAATGGGTTGCAAAGGAAAATCAATGGAACCTCTCACATAAAGCATGAAGCCAATAGGTAAGAAAGATCATTGCAAGCACAAGAAGTTAAGAAGAGCTCAATAGCCTTGAAGGTAGAAATATAGTGAAGGCTGCCATCTTGCTACAAGATAAGGAAAAAGGATGTCATGAGATGAGGTGTGACTCATGGAGTGGATGAGTCATCTCTATGTGAAAATATAGGAATGAAGGAAAAGGTATTGTTAGATATGATCTAACAAATTTTGTTTAAAAGTACGCAAAGCAAGGAAGTTGTCTCTATTATGATAGTGCATAGTGGAAGCAAGGTGCAGGTGCAAATGGAAGAGTGTAGCATTTCATTTGGATAATAGTGGTCTTGAATGGTCAAGTAGTGATTCACAATGAATCACTTATTGAAGTGAAGAGAGATATGTAAAATTGAGCAAATCCATGGATGGAAAAGAATAGTAGAAAGATGACACAAAATAATATTTCATAATGTTCAAATGTCAATTAATGATAAAGGTATTTCAAGACTGGTTTGGTAAAAAAAATGGCAAGTGGCTAATTAGATTATAGTGATAATGTTCAGTTGGAGTAGTGCATGTTACAACACTATGAATATTGAGGATTTATCCAAGAGATGTTGGGACAATGTTTCTCTTCATAAAGAAAGCAGTTGTGAGATGACAACACTAGTGGATCTAGTGGTTGGAAATGTGGAATGGCCAAGTGGTGTCTTGGCTAGCAGGTTTAGAATAGGGGCTAGTGATGCACAATTGAGAAGAATGATAGTGCACAAGGAAGAAAGGTTTTACAAAAATTTAAGGACAAACATATACAACAATAAAAATGAATAAATAAATATGCATTGGAGTGCATGAAAGAAGTGATGCACGATGCCTACGATAAACATATATTTCATGTGCATGAAGTGGGCATATTGATATGTACTTGTGCATATGGAAATGATTGAACATGATTTTGGTAAGCTTGTATCCAGGAAATTGATTATAGCATGGCTGAAGATGTTGATGATGTTGTTGCATATGAAAACCATCCACATGAAGACAAGTGAGGATGGAAAATGTTTGATAAAGAGGTCAATAAAAGGGAGCCTGCAAGTTTTTACAAGATATCAGCTGAGATGGTAGTTTCAATTAAATGTAATAAAAACCAGGAAGGTATGAATTTGGGGTTGTTTATGATGCATAAATGCTGAAGGGAATTGAGGTAAGAGTTAAATCAGCTGAATTTTAATATTGAATTGGTGTGCAAAGGAAGAGGGCCTTGAATATGCAATTCTTATGGATGTTTGGATAAATTTATGAGAAATTTAACTGCATATCGTGTTATGTTAGTTATGATATCCTAAACAAGTGAATAAATGAGACATAATTCTATTGTAGCAATGAATGTCGTTAGAAATGGTCATGTGTGAGGCCATGATGTGGTTGGAAATGGAAAGGCTATAGTGCCATCCAAGTGCAAACTATTTTTTCCCTATATAATCGATGTTAGAATACAACCTTTTTTCCTACACTAAATAACACTAAGGGATGGAATTCCTAGTGTTGTGTATGGGTTGAAGAGGAAGGTATCCAAAGGATCAAATAGGTTGTGGGGAAGAGTTTGGATGATGTATTGAATCATGGACTGTACCTTCCAACTAACATGGTGGAATGCATGAAAATAACATATGGTATTCCAGAGTCAATGCAAAGATGCATTGTGTATATGTGAACATGATTATTGACACATTGGTTTTGTTTATTTGTAAGTTTGATTTCATTATGAAAATATTGGTGTGTTGATAATGCATTTGCAATGAATGATAGTTTCTTTCTAGAGAATATTATTAATGGTTGAATGCCTTTTTCAATGTGAATAATGGTTGGAAATGATTGAATTGTTGGTAAAATACAAATATGGAGTGATAGTATAGAGTCTGATTAGGTTGCAAAGGAAAATCAATGGAACCTCTCACATAAAGCATGAAGTCAATAGGTGAGAAAGATTGTTGCAAGCATAGGAAGTTAAGAAGATCTTGATAGCCTTGAAGGTAGAAATATAGTGAAGGCTACAAGATTGCTACATGATAAGGAAAAAGGATGTCATAAGATGAGGTGTGACTCATGGAGTGGATGAGTCATCTCTATGTGAAAATATAGTAATGTAGGAAGAGGAAATGTTAGATATGATTTAACAAATTCTATCTAAAAGTACCCAAAGCAAGGAAGTTGTCTCTATTATCAAAGTGCATAATGGAAGCAAGGTGTAGGTGCAAATGGGAGAGTGTAACATTCCTTTTAAAGAATAGTGGTCTTGAATGGTAAAGAAGTGATTCACAATGAATCACTTATTGAAGTGAAGAGATATATGTAAATTGATCAAAGCCATGGATGGAAAAGAATATTAGAAAGATGACATAAAATAATATTTCATAATGTTTGAATGTCAACTAATGATAAAGGTATTTCAAGACCGGTTTGGTCAAGAAAATGGCGAGTGACTAATTAGATTACAATGCTAATGTTCAGTTGGAGTACTTCATGTTACAACACTATGAATATTTAGGATTTAGCAAAGAGATGTTGGGACAATGTTTCTCTTCCTAAATAAAGTAGTTGTGAGATGGAAACACTAGTGGATCTAGTGGTTGGAAACGAGGAATGGCCAAGTGGGGGCTTGGCTATAGCAAGTTCAGAATAGGGGCCAATGATGCATAGTTGAGAAGAATGATAGTGAAAAAGGAAGAAAGGTTCTACAAAAATTCAAGGACAAACATATACAACAACAAAAATGAATAAATAAATAAGTTAAAATAAATATGCACCAGAGTGCATGAAAGAAGTGATGCATGATGCATATGATAAACATAGATTGCATGTGCATAAAGTGGGCACACTGATATGTATTTGTGCATATGGAAATGCATGAATATGCTTATGGAAAGCTTGTAGACTAATAGTGGTCTGTTGAAATA
>JZKD02S1774194.1:457666-483335 GCA_000966675.3 Picea glauca
GGTTATAGCATGGCTGAAGATGTTGATGATGTTGTTGCATATGACAACCATACACATGAAGACAAATGAGGATGGAAAAATGCTGATAAAGAGGTCAATAAATGAGATCCTATAACTTTCTACAAGATATTAGTTGAGCTGGTAGTGTCAATTAAATGTAATAACAACCAGGTAGATATGCATTTGGGGTTATTTATGATGCATAAATGTTGAAGGGAATTGATGTAAGAGTTAACTCAGTTGAATTTTAATATTGAATTGGTGTGAAAAGGAAGAGGGCCCTGAATATGCAAGTCTTATGGATGTTTGAATAAATTTATGAGAAATTTAATTGCATAGCATGTTATGTTGGTTATAATATCATAACCAAGTGAAGAAAGGAGACATACTTCTATTTTAGCAATGAATGTCATTATAAATGGCCATGTGTGATGCCATGATGTGGTTAGAAATGGAAAGGCTATAGTTCCATCCAAGTGCATAATGGTTTTTCCCTATATAACCGATGTTGGACTGCAACATTTCTTCCTACACTAAATACTGCTAAGGGATGATGTTCCTAGTGTTGTGTATGTGTTGAAGAGGAAGGTATCCAAATGATAGGATAGGTTGTGGGGAAGAGTTTGGATGTGTAAATGTGTTGAACCTTCACATAATAGATCTAGATAGCAAATTGCATACATAGTTTGCAAAGAAAATATGAGAAAAGAAAAGCAGGAGAGAAACAATGGAAGAATTCTCATTAACCAAATGAAATGAATGATAATTTACACATGATATATTATGTATAACTCAACTAATGCGCAATGGAGGAGAATATAATTCTCCATAGTGGTGGTATAGAGTGATTTGGACACACACTAGCAGTTACGAGAGTAAACTGCCACCTAGTCTAGTCTCTCAGGAAGATATGGGAGTTAACTGTCGCTTAGTCTGAGTTAACTAGTCTCTCAGTCTTCAATTAACTGACTGAAATATATTGAAGTGAAGAGGATATCAGGGAATCATGAGTAATGCACTAGTCTAGTGACGATCCCAAGGAAAATGCACTTTAGTTGGTGATGATCCTAATGATGCATGGTGATGATCCCAATGTTTTATCTAGACTCCACTCAACTAATCAAACTGAAGTGTAAACTGAAGAGAATATTATCCTAGAGGAATATTTTACCTAGACTATAGGAGACTAAATAATGACTAGTAAACATAGGGAAAACCTTAGGAAAAATAATTCCTAGGTGTGTGTGAAGTATCTCCAACAAGATGATGTATTGAAGAATGGGCCATACCTTCCAACTCACATGGTGGAATGCATGACATGAACATATGGTATTCTAGAGTCAATGCAAAGATGCATTGTGTAGATGTGACCATGATTATTGACACATTGGTTTTGTTTATTGGTAAGTTTGATTGCATTATGAAAATCTCGGTGTGGTGATAATGCATGTGTAGTGAATGATAGTTTCATTCTATATAATATTATTAATGGTCGAATGTCATTTTTAATGTGAATAATGGTTGGAAATGACTGAATTGTTGGTGAAATACAAATTTGGGATCATTTCATGAATTGCTATAAATGTACATGTATGATAACAATTTGTTTGGCTGAGTGAAAATTAAGAAAATTTGTAGGTAGAGTGGTCTTTGATATGGAAAGGACGTAATCCCATAAGTAACTTATATCTACAATTGCAAGGGACAAATATAATGAGTAGAAAATTCATGTTTGGAAATTTTGTTCTCCTGTATAAAACATATTTGAAGATTAGAATAAAAATTTTTATGATGATATCTCATATTGATGGCGTGCATATAATGCAGATGGGATGGTTGCTACAGGTTACAAATTGCTAGTGGAAGTATATCAACAAGTTGGCATTCGTCTGCGTAAGAACACATTGGCAAATGATGGATTGCCTAAGGAATTGTATAACATGGAAAGGAATTCCAGAGCCTAGAGGGTGAGTATGACATGAAGAAGAAAGTTTTCAGTCTTGTAGAAGAAGTGATTTGTCAGGCTTGAAGAAGAATCAGGTTGTTAGGCATGAAGAGTGAACACCTATGTGGGAGTTGCACTGTCAAAAAACCAGGTTGTCAAGCCTGAAGAGTGAACTTCTATGTGAGTTTCACTGTAAAAACAAGGTTGTTGTTGGTTATTGTACTGCTAATTTTCTTAGCAATGAGTTACATTGAGTTCCTAATAGTGATATTCCCAGTCACTTGTTCCGAAAAGACCTTGATAAATGAATGGTGCAACCTCATGGACTAAGGACAATGAAGGGGCACATTCCTTGGGTTAGCCTTGATAAAATAATGGTACATCCTGATGGACTAAGAGTAACGAAGGGGGTACATTCCTTGGGTTGGGAAAGTTGGTGGAAGAGAGCTGGTGGAAATCGTGATAATTTTAGGAGAATTCTAATGGGTTATGTATCTATTTTTGTGGGTCATAGTGCCTATGTATTTATGATTTTTGAGGTTGGAGTGCCTATGTATTTATATTTAGGTTGGAATGCTTATGTGATGTTAGGAAAGAGAGCCTATATGTCGATTAGGGTTGAAGACCCTAGATTTGTAATTATTTGTACATAGTGTGGTGTTATGCACCGAGGACAGTGTGAAAATAAGGGGGAGGGGAATGTAAAATTCTCAATATAATCCCCATAAATTGTAATATAATTTTATACATGTGAATTAGGCTGGTGAACCGATATGATTGGGGAAAAGAGCCCATATTGATTAACACGGCTGGGGGCCAAATGGTATATTGTGTACCTTCAAATAATTGATAAAATAGTAATCATTGGTTCTGATATGAAAGGAATGAAGAATGATGGGGGCCTATGATTCCATAAGAGAGAGGTGGGTCCAATGGGTATTTATTCATGGGTATTAATCCAAACCACATTCTTGAATTATTATCAGTGTATATAACCTTTTAATTTGATGTGGAGTGTGTTGAAATCCAATCATTTAACTCTTGTAAGAGGGTGGGTGTGAGGATTCACATCCCATATTTATTGGAGAGCATGAGCATGCATACAATCAACTTGGGGAAGAGTGTACATCAAGTCATGCAAGAAAATAAAGAGAGGAAATTTGCATGGCCAAGGGGGAGTTTTTGGACAGTCATGTTTTTTAATAGAGAGAAATTTTTACATGCAGTTTTTGGGAAGCAAAGGAAGAGCAGAGGCTTCGGAAGAGGACCGTCCATGGTATACTTCAAAGTATCTATTGTTTGGCTATTTTGAAGTTGAGAAAGATTCCCGTGTGTCTGTAAAAACGGGTTGTAATCCTATAGTGCATTTTCTTGTTGAGGAAATGACTCCAAAGCGTTGTGAGGGATACTATGAAAACTCCTTGGGAAGTTAAGAGTTCTCGAGGGTCCCCAGCTGAGTGTTCCTATCCAGCTGAGTGCACTGAGGGCCCTAATAAATGAATGGTACAACTCAAGGGAATATGAGTAGTGAAGGGGGTACATTCCTTTGGTAGTGCAAGTTGTGGGAAAAGAGAGAGTTGGAGGATTGGAATTGTTGTAGGAGTAGAACCTGGGTTGGGGGTTGTTGTGCATGTGGAGAGTGGACAGTCAATGGACTGGATATCCTTGTGGCACTAGTACATTTTCCTCATTTTCCAACGTCGTTCCGAGTCCCATCCGATGGCCACCCATCTAACTTCCAACAAACTCCCTCCTCATTTATTCTTCGATCCACTTTCGTCGTACTAGTGATGACCTTAAACATATGTCAGATATATAATGCAATGGACTGCCACATGGCAGTTGTGGAGATATTTTGTGAAACACATGTTCATCACATAGAATCGTCGTAATTGCAAATATCATAAAATGGTGGTATTGTGACAAAACTGATATGCCACGTGTCATTTTCAAAGAAACCGTTTTATCGACAACGACATTTTTTACTATGACATAAGTGTGCTTAAGGACCGTCAGAAAGCCAATGCAGATTCCATCCAAATTGTCAATTTATGTACGACGACCTACATCAGCATCGTGAATCTATAAAACATGTAGTCCATAGACGATACAATGATATGGAATGATGGAATCATCGGAGGAGAGATGCAGGAGAATTCCAAGCCCAGATAGGAATGCATCAGATTGTCATCGAAAGTCTGATGACTGTACAATAAAATTAAAAAAAAAATCAAATTTTGTTGGATATAGGGAGTAGGTTGAGCCAAATTTAGATGACAATGTTCTTGATATATGATGATATAGAAAATGAGGATTCCGATCTCTATTTTAAACCATAATTTAAGCTTGTTAGATCCTAAACAACTAAAAATGCACAATCACTCTTAGGAGATACATGTTTTTATTTTAAACTTTAATTAGTTTATTCCCTTGTGAAAAAATGCATGCCAAGATTCACTAAAATGCATGCCTAGGTATTAACATACCTGCAATTTGAGTGGTTCAAGTTTTTGAGGGTGTCTTAGATAATTTTACACATGTCTACATATTTAAATTTTCATTTGCAAACACAAAAGTGGTTGTTGTGTAAAAGGTTCAAATTTTACCTTGTAAATTGAGAGATCAAAACAATAGAAAGTGACGTAATGAAAATGCATGCCCATGCTCCTATATAGCTCCAAATTTAGTTATCTAATTTTTGAGGTGAAATTAATAACATTTAGACTCTTTTTTTTAATAGGAATTGAACAAGAACTTTGTATTAAATGGTTGTGCCTGAAGTAAAGCAACCATCAAAATTTACAAAAAGAGTCTTGAATGAAATAAAGCACTACTCTATGAACTGTCTGATATATAAAACATATAGAAACTTATAATTTCGGGCAACGAAGTTTCCATATACTCTTATATATTTTCCTAATAGTAAGATGCATTTAAAAAACTTCATTACACTATATTAAAATGATACCCATCCTTTCTTCTAGTTGTTCTCTGAGTATTTTCTTCTATTTCTATGGGAAATACTTCATGTCCTCCCTGTGATTAATTTAATTGATCGACTTTATTAATAAAATCTAAGTTTGATTCTTGAGGAGAAGTTTTGGCTTTGAAATAATTTTTTTCCTATTCAACCATGTTTAGTCTTTGTAGAATCTTTGTAACTATTGTTTCCAGCTCCTAAATTATTTTTCTTTCAATCTCTCATTCCTGTAGATGTCTTACTTCTTATTCTAACTTCTCTGTTTTCTAGATGAGCATTAACATTGCCTGTTTCAATGCATTGGTTTTTTGTCTTTCATGGATGATGCTTTTAGTTATTCTAAGAAGAAGGGACACAATACTTTCCATATTACTAATTATTTTTGCATTCTCGTCATATTGAGCCTATATTCCTTTCAAAATTACTTCAATGCACTTCAAATACACTTTTAAACCATTCCAAAATGGGTCCATTATTATAGAAATTCCCCAACTTGTTTTTTTGTTGTCTTTGATCTTAATGATTAGAACACAATGACACGGATGCTCAAAAATATTGACAAACAGGGGGATACCTAAAATGATTAAAACCAAGGCTTGAAAGGTCCACAAATCAAATATGATAAGGACACAAAAATGAGAGGTCTTGTGAACAAGAGACAAGAAATACCAAGAAAACCCTAAAGGTTCTGGGAAAAAGGGTTTAGAAACACCTCCCGAAGGAAAATTGGGGAGAAGGGGAAATGAATTAGGATTTGGGGGAAAATATCAAAGGATGAGAGGAGAGGGAAACTAGAGAGGGAAAGAGAAATAGGGCAGAGGGGAGGCACTAAACAAACTAGACAAATCAAACCTGAAACAAGAAAATGAGAAAAGGGGTTGAGAAGGGGAAGAGAAAGAATCGAAAAGGGCTTCAGGAATCTCTAACAACTCGAAAATTCTTATACCAAGAAACCTAATGATGCCAATGCCGAAGATCTTCCTGATATTAAATGTGGTAACATTCTCATGAAAATCCTATGGGTACCTAGAGATTGGAGATCGATGGACAAATATGGGAGCCTGATTTAAAGAGGAAAATCCACTTGACTCAGACCAGTGACCAGGGTCGAGCCTCCGAGACCAGAACGTTGAACTTGTTATATTTCCCATTCTTGGGTTCATAGATAACCACGATTCTCACATGCTTGGGGATTTTTTCACGTAACTAGGTTTTAATGTTGAGATTGTTGACAAGACTGCAACACCTTTCCCAATGAAATAATCTTTTCCATGTTGCATCATAACCGTCATGGTATGGGATTAGTCATTAATTCGCCATTAACATCCATTTGGACTTTAATTAAACTGGATCCCTTTTTCTCATTCTTATTTGAGACTCTAGAAAGACTAAAATGGAATACCCAAATGAGCAAAATACTTTTTTTTTCTTTTAAACTTCAATTTATGCCCTTATGTAGAAATGCATGACAAGATTAAAAAAAATGCACACCTAGGTCTTTACACACCTGCAATTTGAATGATTCAAGTTTCTAAGGGTGTCTTAGATAATTTTACACCTGTCTACATATTTATATTTTTATTTTCAAACATTAAAGTGGTTGTTGTGTAAAAGATGCAAAGTCTACCTTGTAAATTGAGAGACCAAAACCGTAGAAATTGACCTAATGGAAATGCGGGTCCATGATTCTATATAGCTCCAAATTTAGTGATATAATATTTGGGGTGAATTTAATAACATTCAAAATCCATACCATCCAAAGTGCATTTTAAAAAGACTAAAGACTTCTACCTTGAACCGACATTCAAGACCTTTTGTAAAATGGAGGGTAAATCCGTCTTACTGTAAAATGCATGCCTAATACTCATATGACATCCAAATTGAGTGGTTCAAATTGTGGATTTTGGATTTTATCATTTTACATATATTCAAACTTTAGTTGTGCAATTTGAAACCTAAAACCATCTAGTGTGCATAAAGGCTAAAATTTTCCTTGTAAATGCAAGACAAATGCATAAAAATGCATGAAAACAAGACATGACGAGAAATGCATGCCCTAGGAAGAAAAATGCATGTATGGTGTTGTTAATTTACAAGTTACAAGTTACAGTACTGTAGATTGGTTTTAAACCCTAAAGAATGCATACTAGGGTGATTTGTTCCTAGGTTTTAGTAAAGGGTTGAAATACACATGAATCTTTGGCAACTGTGCGCACACACTAAATAAAATGGAAAAATGAGTACTAAATACCTTGGTCCATGAGCTGGATGAGGCAAGAGCAAGATCTTGTACAACCACATCAGATATAGGCTAGTTAGTTGCCTTTCCATTGTGAAGACATGTGGAAATAATAAGAGAATACAATGTTATATGACTGAATAATAATTAAATAAATAAACATACATATCAACATGTACGAGACTCTAGAAATACTAAAATGGAATACATGAATGAGAAAAATACTTGTTTTTCTTTTAAAAATTAATTTATTCCCTTGTGAATAAATGCACGCCTAGGCCTTTACACATCTACAATTTGAATGATTCAAGTTTATGAGAGTGTCTTAGATAATTTTACACATGTCTACATATTTATATTTTCATTTTCAAACATCAATCTGGATTATGTGTAAAAGAGGCAAAGTCCACCTTGTAAATTAAGATACCAAAATAATAGAAATTGACCTAATGGAAATGCATGTCCATGCTTCTATATAGCTCCAAATTTAGTGATATAAGTTTTTTGGTGAATTTAATAACATTAGAAATTCATATATTTCATTCAGAGTGCATTTTAAAAAGACTAAGGACTTCTACCTTGAACCGATATTCAATAACTTTTGTAAAATGGAGGGTAAATCTGTCTTACTGTAAAATGCACGCCTAAGACTCATATGACCTCAACATTGAGTGGTTCAAATTGTGGAGTTTGAATTTTATCATTTTACATATATTCATACTTTGGTTGTACATTTTGAAACCTAAAACCCTCTAGTGTGCGTAAAGGCTAAAAGTTGCCTTGTAAATGCAAAAAAAATGCATAAAGGGAAAAATGCATAAAACTGCACGAAAATAGGGCATGATGAGAAATACACACCCTAGGAAGAAAAATGCATGTGTGGTGTTGTTAATTTATAAGTTACAAATTACAAGAATGTGGATTTGTTGTAAACCCTAGAGAATCCATACTAGGCTGATTTGTGCCCAAAATTCAGTAAAAGGTTGAAATACACATGAATCTTTGGCAACTGTGCACACACACTAACTAAAATAAAAAAAAATTAGTACTAACTACCTACATCTATGAGCTAAGTGAGGAAGGAGCTTGTACAATCACATCACACAAAGGATATTTGTTAGCTACAAGACTCTAGAAAGACTAAAATGGAATACCTAAATGAGATTTTCTTTGTTTTGAGATAAATTTATTCTCTACTGAATAGGGCCAACCATGTGAAGGTAGAAGCTCAATATTTGACCCCTTCTCCCCTGCATCACTCTCAATTCCCCATACCCAAACTATCTACTGGAAAATAATTGAAAGTGGCATATTATGATTCATGCATAGAAAGTAGCAAAACAAAATTTAAAGGTAAATGAAAGAAAGAGTGTGTGTATATATATGTGGTTTTGTACATACACAACACATAACAATTGTTCATAAGAAGATAGAAACAAATACTATATGTGTGATAAAAAATCTTTTTAAAATAAGATGCTTACCCCATTTCAAAGAAAAAAAATATGATTCTTTATTCCATAAACATCCTAATATGTCATTCTTTATTATGTAGAAATATCATTATTTATTCTGTAAATTCTCTGTACGCCATTATAATGATGAACCATGAAGCCAAGAAAGACAAGTGACGATGAAATACCAAAGAGATGAATATTTGTTTTTGAAACCAAGTCATTGTTTTCATTTCCCTTATAGAACATAGTATAGGCATCTATAGAACAAAGTATAGAACAAAGTACATGCATGTATAAACAAAAGTGCATTTGGAAAAATTTCCCAACAAGGTATGAGCTTGGCTAGTTCCAGGCATTTTTTCTTCAGGATTTAACCATTTTTCTAGAAGCTATATAAAGATTTGTACTAGGAAATAAAGTTTTGATTTTCCATAATAAATGAAAATCATCTATTAACTTGCAGACAATATTTTGACCTTTCAAAACACCATCCATAACTTGAAATTTATTTAAATATTCCCTTGGTTTTATTATCATATCTTTATATTCTTCATGCTGAATAAAATTTCTATTTTTATCCCAACATGAAGGTAGTGCCATTTCAACTAAATCCTTGTATCTTTTCATGAAGGCTTCAATACTTCTTTGAATTGAACTTTATTTAATTTTAGGATATTGAACCAACTTCTTCTTTATTAATAATTTTTTAGCATCCATAATTATAGAAGTATGAACATTGACACCTAAAACCTCTAACTGATTTTAAGTCTTAACGCTAATGTTTTCATGAATAGATGTCATTTTTGTAATAGAATTGACATTGATATAGAATATAATGGACCCATTTTTAGATACCACGACCCTTTTGTCAGAAATATAGGCTTGGGGAATTATGAATTTACCCAAGTTCGACTGCCATATATGTAAATAATCATGCAAATCCCTAAATCTATCACAGTTTAACTTACTCAACTCAGAAGGATCAAATTGCGATAGAACAATTTTAAAATTTCATAATCATGGTCAATTAGGACTTTTTCATGAGAGGTTGATGGTTGGACAGACTGACTACCTTTTTCCATCTATCCTTATTTTAAAAGATAAGAACATATTTGAAATAAGGAAATTAGAACACTACCCAAACTTATTTATTGAAGGAGAATTTGATTGCTTTAACTAGAGTCTACCGTACTTGTAACATAGTTTACCTTGTGCATTTACCTTCGAGGTTTATTTTTTAAATATTAAAAAAAAACTTTTAATTACATCGACATGATGCCTTTTTTATTTGCCTTACATCACAGTGCGATATGCCATCCATTTGTGCATTTCAGGGGCAAGATAAAGTGGTTTGATAATACCACCCCTGCATACCAAAATGAATAAGGATATGACATGTTATCATCCATTAATAAAATGGTTTATAATTTATGCCTCTGACCCCTTTTTTTTCCAGCATGCACTTTCACCAACCAAAATAAAATGAGACCATCAATATTGGATCTATATTTTTGGTCTGATTGTGTCTATTGAATTTTCATTTCAAAACCTATTTGCTCTCAGTTGCATGTACAAAAATATGGAAAAAATATGTAGTATACATGGTATGTTGGTGCATAATGGATCAGACCAGGGTCCTTCTCAGGTTACCAACAAAAGGTATTGAAGTAGTCTAGAGCGTTGGCATTTTCATTTTCCTTAAAGGGAAGAAGTCTCACCCGAAGCACAACCAAGACAAGGAAGATAGGGAAGGGTAAGAAGAATACTTAGAAAAATCCATATGATCTCAGGATCGTTGTTAGTCCTACATAAGATAGATTAAACCCAGAAATTTCTGAACATTCCTAACCCATATTAAAGAAAACAGAGTTGCATTGCATTCATAAAGAATCTATATCCAATTAAGTATATCTGACATAAATATAATACAAAGAAACATTCAAGATAATCTGAAGCTAAAAAGACACAATAATTTCAAAATTTTGGTCTCTCTTTGTATTAGCATCATATGGCTCTTCTCAATTACATGATTCAACTAAGTTACAGACACAACTCAGTCATTCCAAAGCTAACAACAAAACTCTAGAATACTGAGAGACAAGGTTATCCCAAACCCTTTCTCTTTCAACATTACAACAAGACATGACTCTATTACAGTCATGGTCTGGTTCCGAACCCAGACTCTAGAACTCTAGCTAACATTTACCCAAAATGGACAATCACAACATAGAACTCGTACCACTTCCAATGACCATCTAAACCCTTTACAATTATTTTCATCACGTATATATAAACCAATTGGGATCTTCGGGTTTTAGTCTTCGAATTCTTTCTTTTCTTGTTCTTGTTGTAACTTATTTCTTCTAGATGGTGTTGTGCTGTCCTTCCAACCATTTTCTATTTATTTCTTCATTCCAATGTCTAGCTCCTCTGTAACTTGCACAACTTTTGTTTACCAAAACTAGGACTATAACATTCCTTTCACAATTTATATCAACAAAACGAAGGGCCCAATAGTCCGATCACAATCCTTAACTCATCCTCGAGTCAAATCCTTGGTTCTTCTGTGGTCTCTAGATTGTCCCATTGCTTTTATTTTTCTTATGTCTCTGCTTTGCTTCCAGTTTCTGCTTGAGTTCTTTTCTTTTTCGCTTCAAACGAAGGGCCCAACTTCGGGACCAATTTTAGGGATCTCTTCCTTACTCCTTGGAAATTGACAACTTTGTCCTACCACTTTTTGGCAAGGAGTGAAGCTTCAACATGAACTGTTGAGTCATGTCTGTAATGCATTCCTTAGGATTGGACATGAATAGAGAGTTCCACTCTAAGTTGGATGTAGCATCTACCTCATGCATCTGTAGATAGGCTGTCTGAACGATAGGTCAAAACTCCCGTAGCTCTTTCTTAGCTATTGACTCTGCTTTGAATAAGGAATTTAGCTTGTTTTCTTCTTGCTGTATATTTTTTATTTTTTCATGCTTCTCCAGTGGATCCAGGTTGATGGAAACTTTTTTGTTGAGAGATTGGATATTTGCACACAAGTCCTCCAGATTTTGGTTGTGACTTGAAATAATAACCATCTAGTCGGTAACTTCTCAAAATAACTTTATGCATTCTGCAATCTGTTTGTGCAAGGTTTCTCTAGCAGTATTCTCTTCAAGCACGACTCTCTCCATTTGCTCTTAAATCTTCTGGGGTTGTTGTTCTACTTAACGCTGACTCTCCCATAATTGTGCTTCAAGGTTCTCCATGTGAATGGACAACTCTGACCATGCTACCTAGAGTAGCTCGATTTGTTGCAGGCTCGCCTACTGCACTGGATTTAGGAAGTTGTGGTGTTGTCCTTCAGATCATTGTCCAAGCTTCTGCAAGATTTTCCTGGACCTTTTCCACTCTTTTCTCTTCCTAGATCTTTGTGTACTCCTCTTGCATCCAACGTTCTTGTGTAATGAGTCTTTCCTCTCTCCGTAAATTTGCGTCTCTTTCAGCCTGGTGAATCCTCTACTCCAGTTGTTTGGTTGAGGCTTTCATTATTCCTACTAGGTGGGTTGTTGGTAGTTGTGCAATCTTGTTGGATGAATGGGTGTCATCCATGGGTACTCAAACTTGCAGTGGAAACCTATTGACCATTGATTTTGTAGAAGGTGTCTCCACCTCCTCTTCTCCTTGGGATGGACTTTGCAATTGGTGTGCAAGTCAAGCTTTCAATTTTGCTGTGAATTGAGGAAAGGCTTTGGTCTTTTCCAAACAAAGCTACAACAACTCCACACATAGCTGTGAGTTCTGGAAGACTAGTTCCAGTTTCTCTTGCAACGATGTTGCACTCTGTCCTAAAGTAGTTTTAGGTTCCTTCTGAACCTCTTGTAATTCTACATCTTTATGGAACACAGTTTATGTGGTTCTCTTTTTGTGGATGACACTCTCAACATTAACTATTGAGAGAGAGAGTTGAGTGCTTGGGGCTTGTGGTATTAGAACAATTTGACTCTCTGTTGAAGGAAAAGTGTCTTGAATAGGTATAAATGGAACAAGTGACTAGCTCGAGACTTCAGGGGTTAGACCAGTGAGTTCTGGTACATGCTTGGGTAAGTCGGGGGGGTCCAACTACATGGGCTTAGGTATAGTGGTTTTGGGTTGGATGGTAGTTTCTTTCAGTGGTGATGGGGGTTGTGGGGTGATTATGGTAGTGGATGCAATGGTATCTGGTTTGAGGTCATCTTGGATGTCAATAACTATTTGGTTCACTCGAGTACAAGGTATGGTCAATGAGATTGTTTGAGGATTCAAAATCTTCACCGGGGAGAGCCATGTCCTAGGTTTCTTAACTAATGGATATCCAATGAAAGTAGAAGCAAGGATATCATTGACATATTTACCTGAAAACACAACTTGATCTGGAAGTTGTAGGAACATGGGAAATTTCCTCTTCTTGCATCCCAAAGGTTGCGTCTCCTCTTCCTCTTCTAAGTCTATATGCATCGAGACATTTTTCTTTTTCTCCTCTAGGCCAGAGGTTGACCCTACTCTTGATTCCTACCCCTTTTTCTTCAGGATCTCCGTAAGTAGGAGGTAGTGCATTCCATACTTGCATGGGTTGCATTTAACTCCTATCCATGACATGACTTAATTGTCAAAGACAACCTCGTCTAGATAGAATGACAACATTCGGGAGTGTAAGTCTTCAACTTTGACATGCATGGGCCAAACAAATGTGTGTTGGCTATTCAACCTGAATGCAATGTTCCTCGTGTTCAGGTTGAGCATCTCCTGTGGTATGCACAACCTCTGAGTTGTGTCTAATAGTTGGTTGTACCACTTCAAGAACGTTGCATTGTTAAACTCTGTTTTCTCTGAGTTTGACATTGAGTGCCAAGGCTCGAACATCTTGGCTAAGTGACCCTTATCCTCTAGTGATAGTGGTATTCGTGAGGGTGGAGTCCACTTTAGCATTGAAAATGTAACGAGAAAGTATCCATAGGTGAAGGTTAATCCCTTCTCCTGAGCTTCCTCACATGCTACCAAGATTTCTTCGAGCAGATAGATACACCAATTAAATATCACTCCATTGGCACAAAAATCTGCCATTGACAGGGAATCCAACATGCACTTACCCTTGTAATAGGATCGCATCACCTTGATAGAAATCACATAGCAGGTTGTCCTCACTGTCTCTAGTAAAATGGGGTCAATCTTGGTTATGCGTCCCCCTCTTTGTGTATGACATCTTTCATACAGACTGGGTTCTCCCTTTTTCTTCCCATGCTTACTGGGGCCTTGGAACCCTTTTGATACATCCTTTCCTTTGAGGGATAGGCCTGTGATTTGAGGGATATCCTCTACATGAATCATATACTGTCTATTGAGCCATAAGCTCATGTCATCTCATTCAAGGATATAGTCAACATCCTCTCCTCCATTAAGAATACCTTAATCCACAAGGGAATTTCTCTCAATAGTATTCCCCATGCGTATTTCTTGAAATCCACTTCTTCCCTTGAAAAGGACTGGAGGTTCTCAACTGCAAACTCAATAATGTATCCTTCCAGAGTTGTATTGACCCAAAAATAAACTTCTCGCATGATTGGGTGATCCAACCGATGAAGCGCTACAATATTTTCGATATCGCAAGTACAACTCTTCTTGACTCGTTCTTGGAATTTCAGAGCTTCTTGGAGCCTATATATCCAATGGAATAGTTCTTCTAGAAATTTAACCCAAAATATATTGTACTGGTCACTTGATATTTCCGAGTAAAAGAAAACCTCTCTTGTATCTTTCACAGATTTACCTCCCAACTCCGCTTCTTTCCATATGAAGGCATCGAAATTTCTCTCCCACCACTGGTGAATATCAGATCGGTGGATTCATGGAAGCATTCTCCCTATTGGTTCCCTTATGAAGCATGTCTCGACAATGGAACCATTTTGTTGGCGTAGAATGGATCAAACCAGGGTCCTTCTCAGGTTACCAACAAAAGGTACCGAAGTAGTCTAGAGCATTGACATTTTCATCTTCCTTGAAGTGAATAAGTCTCACCCAAAGTGAAACTAAAACGAGGAAGATAGGGAAGGGTAAGAAGAATAATTAGACAAATCTATAAGATCTCAGGATCATTGTTAGTCCTATGCAATATAGATTAAACCCAGAACTGTCTAAACATTCCTAACCCATATTAAAGAAAACAAAGTTGTGTTGCATTCATAAAGAAGCTATATCCAATTAAGTATATCTGACATAAAGATAATACAAAGCAAAATTCAAGATAATATGAAGCTAAATAGACACAATAATTTCAAAATTTGGGTCTCTCTTTGTATTAACATCATATGGTTCTTCTCAATTACATGATTCAACTAAGTTACATACACAACTTGGTCATACCAAAGCTAACAACAAAAATCTATACTAATGAGGGACAAGGTTATCCCAAACCCTTTCTCTTTCAACATTAAAACATGACATGACTAAGTTACAACCATGGTATGGTTTTGAACCCAGACTCTAGAACTCTAGCTAAGATTTACCCAAAATGGACAATAAAAACACAGAACTCGAACAACTTACAACGACCATTTGAACCCTTTACAATCATTTTCATCCTGTATATATAAACCAATTGGGATCTTTGGGTTTTATACTTCGAATGCTTTCTTTTCTTGTTCTTGTTGTAACTTCTTTCTTCTGGCTGGTGTTGCACTGTCCTTCCAAGAATTTTCGATTTCTTTCTTCATTCTGTTGTCCAGCTCCCCTGTAACTTGCACAACTTTTGTTTACCAAAATTGGGACTGTAGCATTCCTTGTGTAACTTCTATCAACAAAACAAAGGGCCCAACAAGGTATCGAACCTAAAGATAAGACTGAATGATAGGGAAAATTTTATTTGAATTTAACATAAACACAGCCATTGTAAACCATTTCATATTGAACAAACAACTACATGATTTACATTCTCTATCTACATCAACAATGATGCTACATACTGAAGACATTGTGGGGTTGATCCCTCCTTGTACACATAGGTGGGGTCGTTCTCTCCTTGTACAAGTCTACTCCTCTGTGCACTCTTTGCAATAGTAGGGGGCTATATTAATGTAGTGGTCAATAGGTTTGGAGTGGGTTTAATTGGTCAGGGGTTTGGTGCCATAATCTGTTTTTTATTTTTGTTTATTTTATATTTATTTTGTTTTTTGTTTTTTGTTTATTTTTTAATTTTTGTTTGTTTTAAATATAATTTATATTTACTAATAGTTAAAATCAATCAACACATGCTCAAAATGGTTTAGGAGGTTATAGATTGGTGGGTTATGAGAGAAATCAAGGTCATTGACTTCTAACCAACCAATGATACATACAAGAATATGGAATAAAACTTAATAACAAACAATTAACCCATATAAGAAAATACATTAAATACAATAAATCATAGAAAATATATAATCAAATACCTCGACCTACATTTCAACAATTCAATATCATTGATCTTCTTCTTCTTCCAACTCCAAATATTTCTCATCTGGTCCAGAATCTAGCTCAGAATGGACATTGTAAGGATTGGGAATAGAAACATCATCATCAATTTCATTTTCAATAATTTTGTCGTCCATATGATCATCAAGAACATTTCCATCTACATCTATCTCAACTTATTCATCTTCTTCATCTAACATGTTTACCTGCTCCTCTACATCATCTTCCTCTTCTTCAATATCATATTATTCTGCTACATTATACTTTGCATGCCTTCCTCTTAGATCATATCTAACAACATAGGACCATCCCTCTTTACCTAGAA
The DNA here is from genome assembly GCA_000966675.3 of Picea glauca. Lineage (NCBI taxonomy): Eukaryota > Viridiplantae > Streptophyta > Pinopsida > Pinales > Pinaceae > Picea > Picea glauca. The sequence goes on from JZKD02S1774194.1 coordinate 474,080, forward strand.
CATCTAAGTAAAAGACCTGCTCATATTGGCTTGGAAGAACATAAAGCTCAGTACATAGCTCAAGTGTCCTTGTATTAACCATGGTAAATCCATTCTCATGCTCAATAACAATTCTTTCATGATCACGTTCATTCATTTGTAACCTGTAGCATTTTACCTTGAACATGACTAATTTAAATGATTTTAAGTCACATTTAAGTATATCATTCAAACACCCATAATATCTATTTTCAAATACCTCTGGATGCATATCACTTCTAGATGAAACATTAGTGACTTGAAATACTATAATTATGCCATAGTCAAAGGTTTTTTTCTTGTCATACAACTTTTTGATGCGAAATTTACAACCATTGCACCACATATCCTTGTGGTTTTTCAACTGCATTATGCCCAACACGTAAAAAATGTATTGTCAATTAATTAACATATTTAGAATTAGTAAATATTTTAAGAGAATAGCATACAACATACATTAATATAATAGAAAATAAGTAAAAAATGTGGGTGAATATGCTGGCTTGTTTATCATTTAAACCATATGCTAAATCAATTTCCCTTTGTGTAATATTGGTATCTTGATTACAATGAGCCTGTTTAACCAATGTAGCGACCCCTTCCCATGATAACCTACCATAAAATTGTATACATCGTTCTATCCATACCTTCATCCAATCAATATTGTTTGCAATGTATAAATGTAGTTCATCCCACTCTTGACAAGCTATATGAAAAAATAACAATGTATCAATAATTAGGTACCATGGAAAAACTTAATAATTTTTGTTTTTGTAAATTCCAGAACTATTCTATTAAAAATACAGTGAAAATACAGGAAAAAAATCAGCGATGAGCTGTGGGGAGATCAGTCTGAGAATTTTGATAGTAACGATTGGGAAAATTAGGTCTTCCCAAGCTCGGAAACCAGGCTTAATGAAGCTTGACAAACATGCCTTCCCTTTGAAGGGGAACTGATCTCACAAAATTCATTTAAAATATTTGACGTTGTATTTACTGTCATGAAAATAGAGATTAAACTAGACCGTAAAACCTGAAAAATAAACAAGAGCTTGGTAATTAAACAAGCTTTCTAGGGACACTTGGAGGGTGGTCTAGAGGGATCTCTTCCACAATGGGGCAGCCATGGAAATCACTGTCACTGGAAGATGTGGTGTTGTATGAACTTTCTTGTTTGATTGGTGGACCGACGATTTTGATGGCGAGAGCCATTTCAACGCTTTGCTTGTCAAGCTGAGCCTTTGCCACAGACTTTCTTTTGTTCTCTAATGGAGCCAATATGTTGTGGGGGACCTATGGATGTGGAGATGGGGCTCTGGGGGAGCGAGGTGAGTTGGAAGGGCTAGAGACAAACACACTAGGAAGGATAAGGCGAGAGTGAGCAGGGAGGTTTTTCACGACCCAGTAAATGCTGTGATCATTGGGAATGTGTTGAGTGTCTAGGAGAGAGCTAGTTAATTCTTCTTCCCAATCGTCTAACAATTTTCAAAGATAATTTGGATCTGTGTGGTCATAACCGTCTTGGTTAGCCATGATGGAAGGGGGATTTTCTATGGACGTGTGACCTCCATGGCCACCTCTACCTAGGTTGGGGGTGGAACGCCTTCAAGGTGGAATTCTCAAGAGTTAGATACAGAGGGTGAGCCACCACCACCTATGGATGGCAGGGTCATGATTGACTATGGTAGAAAAGAGCTGCCAGTCAGAGAGAAGAACTGCAAACTTGAGGAGTAGAGCTGCGAGCCTGAGTTTGAGTTGACAGGGGTTAGAATGACCGTTTCCATAAGGATATAGGAATATTCGAAGGGCATTCAATTCCCACAACTCTTTCATTCATGTGATCTGGGCCATCATCCTTTGTCTCTGTAGGGGTGACCTAGAGTGGGTGGAAAATTTAATTCCCATCGCCTCAAGGTAAGCATATCTTTAATGCACATGATGGGAGGGAGAGGTTGAGTCCTTGTGTCCATTGGAGCATGCATCAGAGAGGGTCGTGATGGTTACCAGGTGGAGAGCACCTGCATTCGGGTTTGGAGAGTCCGAGTGAGAAATTCTGATACAATATTGTCTGAGAGGGTGATTGGGAAGCTCATCCAGGGTGTAGTTCTGTAGATAAGATTTTTCCATGATTCCTTCATTCACAATTCTATCCGCTAGGGATTTTTCCTTTTGGTGGACATGGTGGAAAGAAATGGAGTCTCTAGAATCCATAAGTTGAGTCAGATGATGAAGTATCTAGTCTAGTCTCTAGCTGGGAGAAATTTTTTCTCTTTGAGATCTATTTTGTAGAAGAATTTCCATGGAGATGATGAGTTGAGAGTCACCTTCAAACATAAGAGGGAAGATAACTCTTTGATGATAAATTTGGATTCCTTGGAGAAGACCTGAGAGTTCCGTTGCATTGTTTCTATAGTACCCTATAGCTCCATAGAAGAGTTAGAGAATTACACGATAGCTACCTATGAAGACCCCTCCAAAACCAGCAGGGCCAGGAGTAACTTTGGAGGATCCATCAAAGTTGAATTTGAAGAAACTAAGGGGAGGGCGGCTCCAGTGATCCGGACTAGAGGGAGATCTTGTGTGGGAATATGGAGTTGGAAAAGGGCCCACGTGGGGGTAAGGGGTGATGTCCCATAGCTGAAGTATTGTTGCCTCACTTTGCGACGCCTTAAATTCTTGGTCAGACTAGGGGTGGAGATGAATCATTTCCAATAGTTGTTTTCTTCATGTTGCCCAATGGATGTATTCAGAGGATGAGTTGTCTTCGAAGATTCCTTGATTGCACTCTTTCCAAATGTTCCAGAAAATGAAGCCTGGAATTAGTTGCCATAGATGGTTGAGTATAGGGTTATGGTAAGGATTTTCGGCACAAGTTTTTAGATATTGGGTGACATTACCATGAATGTGATCAGATCATATACAAAGAATCATCATATTGTCTCATAAATGATTGGAGGTAGGGAAGTTGTCAAGGAGGTGATATATGGATTCCTCATGGTTTAGAGAGAGGCAACAACAAGAAGGTCTTGAAAATTCTCTTTTAAGAATATTGTCCCAAGTTGAGATGCGCCTGTGCTGAACTAGCCAGAGGAAGATTGAGATCTTGGGCCAAGTTCCAAGAGACCAAAGTTTGGACCAGCTAGGATCCAGTGGATCTAACAGAGAGGAATTATAATTTGATAAGCGTTTTTTACTGTAAAGACATATTTTGGATAGTACCCCCATCTGAGCCTATCATGGTCTTGGAAGATGTGAATTCTTCATTTATGCACCTCTTGTTCGATGATTTTTCTAGTTTATGTTGGAAGATGTAGAAGTCACCCTTGAAGCGGCTACCAATTCCTGAAATTTTGATGATTTGTTGTTTTCTAGAAACACTTGACCTTTGTGTTTCCTTGTGGCGGAAGATTGTACTGTCTTTCAATACTAGGGAGTTGTTTCCAAGAGTCTATCTCGAAGTTGGCATGGGATCCATCCCTGATTTTCCAAAAGTTTTGTTGTTGAATGAGATGACACTCGAGTTTTGTTGAGTTCCAAATGAGAGAACCTTGAGAATTTTGAGTGAAACATATCAAGTTATGGAGATCCCAATTACGTTCATATTTTTTGTACCAGAGTTGAGCCCATAAACTGGAGTTGTTAGAAACCCAATTCCACTAGGTTTTTCATACTAAGAGTTTCATTGCTCTTGATTGGATCCCTTAAGCCTAAACCTCCCAGGTGTTTTGGCAAGCATATTTTGTCCCATTTAACTAAAGCCCATTTCTTTGGTGTTATTATCACCACTCTAGAGGAAAGTGCATTGGATATTACATATGGATTTGAGAATGCATTTGGGAGCAGAAAGAATAGAAAAGAGGTACAAAGATATTGCTTGCAAAATGACTTTTATGAGAACTAGACGCACAACCATATTCAGGGTTCTAAAAGTCTAGGAAGAGATATTTTCGGTCAAATTATCAATAAGTTCCCACCAAGTGGAGTGTTTGAGGGCTGAGGCAATCAGAGGGGTTCCCAAGTACTTGGAGGGGAGAGAGGAGGTGGAAAAACCCAAAGTTTTGGAAATGTTCCTTTGAGTAGTGGGGGGAGTGTTGAAAAAGAATATGAGAGATTTTTCCATATTGATAGAGGCTCCAAAGGCATTAGAAAAAGTTTTGAGTATGCCCATTTGGGTGCGAGCTTATTGAATTGAAGGGTGGGCCATGAGAAAGATTTCATCAAAAAATTATTGGTGGGTCAGGGGATGATTTTTTTGAAGACATAGGCCTTTTAGAGAGACAACTAAGCAAGCATTGTTTAGCATACGACCTAAACCTTCAGCCATGAGGATGAAAAGGAAGGGGGAGAGGGGGTCTCCCTAAAGGATACCTATGGAAGGGGATAAGGTGGGGGAGGGAGAGCCATTGACCAAGAAAAAGAAAGAAGCTATGGAAAGGAGAGAGAGGATATAGCATACCCATTCCCATATGAATCCGAAGGAAAGGAGGATCGTTTCTATGTACTCCCAGCTTAGGCAATCAAAATCCTTGGAGAGATCCAACTTGATAAGAATGCATGGTTTATTGGTGGTTTTTAGGGCGTGGATAGCTTCATGAGAAGAATGATTCCATCAAGGATATGTCTTCCCTCAACATAACCCATTTGTTCAGGGGAGATGAGAAGGGGGAGGAGAGGTTTTAACATGTTGTCTATGACTTTGGTAATAATTTTGTAAATGATATTGCAGAGAGATATAGGTATGTACTTAATTGGAGTGGCTTTGTTTTCTTCTTTAGGAGTCAAGGTGAGAAAGGTGGCATTGAGAGATGGAAGTAACCATTGTTTTCTGTGATATTCCTGCATGATTTCCATCACCTCCAACTTTAGCAGATCCCTACAAGCATGAAAAAATTTGATCCTAAAACCATCTGGCTTGGGGGTAGTACCTTCCTTCATTTGGGTGACCTCCTGTTGAAACTCTTGTAAAGTGATTGGGAAAATTAAAGAGGAATTATGATGATCAATGACCAAGTGAGGGATGTGGCTAGTTATTTTTTGTATGGCTTCTCCCCTGGACTGGTTCTCCTCTGAGAGGAGATCTTCAAAATAGGAGAACAACTCTTTTTCAATGTATTTGTGGGTTTCCAATCTAGATCCATCTATTTTTTTTAGGAGCGAGATTCTATTGTGCATTTTGTACTAGATGGAGGAGTTATGGAAGAAGGAGGTGTTAAGATCTCCTTCTTTTAATTAGTAGATTCTCGATTTTTGTTTCCATAATATTTCTTCCTACATGAATCAATCATCTATTTTAGATTGAAGCTCTGCTTCCTTGTTGGAGAGTGCCTCCGAGCGCCCATCATTGATGATTTTCAGCTGAAGAGATTCCATTTCCTACTCCAAGTTGGTTTTGGCAATGAGGATGTTCCCAAATGTAGATTTGTTCCATATTTTTAGATGTTGTTTCAACATTTTTAGTTTTTGTTGGAATCTATACATTTTGGAGAAGCCCAAGGGATGGGTTGAAGACCACCTGTTTTTTAGCATTGGCATAAATTATGGGTGAGTTAACCAATTTTTTTCAAATCTGAAGGGGATAAAATTATTTTTATTTATTTTATGCAAGTGCATGCAAACGAGCCAGTGGTATGATCCTAAGGAAGGGAGGATGGTGGTGGAGAGTTCTGCCTCTACCGTTGCAATTTCTTCGGAGACTAGAAATTTGTCCAAGTGTGAGGCTATGTGAGAGGTGCCTCCTCATCTATTGTTCTAGGTGTAGATTTTGTTGGTGGTTTCCAAGTTTACCAACTTGTTACCATCAATGAATTTCTTGAACCTAATGTCTTCTGGTGAGAGAAAGCGACGACCCCCTTTTTTCCCGAAGATTGGTGATGAGATTGAAATCGCCTCCAATGATCCAATTATGTCTGGGATGCTCTTGCATATACCAATCCAGGAATTTCAGAAGATTGATCTTTTGATATGAATATTGAGTACCATAAACATTAGTAATGAAGCCATGCACATAAGTGCCTATGGGATGAAAAGAGACTAAAATAGAGTTTCGAGTAGTGGTTAAGTTGTTGAGAGTGATTTCTGAAGGGTTACATGAAATCGTAAGACCGTGTGAGGCCCAAGATGCATCAACTGCAATGGAGCTGCTATTTTTCCAAAGATGTGATAGCAACGCCTAAAGATTATCATTGTTGCTTTTGGTTTTTTGGATCAAGAATATTGTTGGTTTTTCTTGTAGAATCTTCCTACGAAGCATTATGTTCTTGCTGAGACCATTGATTCCCCTTACATTCTAAGATATGACCTTCATTGAGAACATTGAGGGTTGGTGGGGAAGAATTCCATGAGCTAAGTGTATTTCCCCAACTCAAATAATATGGATCCCAAAGTGGCGATGCGTTGTAGATCTGTTTTACGTCCTCTCTTTTTGAGATCTTTGATTTCTTTTTTTGGATAATTTGGGGGTTTGGTTCACATTTTATCTTTGTTGAGAACTTATTTGAGTATATGGATATACTTTGGGGCTATTGTATGGAATGATCACTTCTTGCATGCATCCTCTAGACCTAGGAGATCTATATCTCCCATGTATTCATCCATTATCACATCAAAGTCCTGGTTGGGTGAGCATATCGAGATTTCTTGTGAGGGTGTTGAGGACAGATTGGGCTAAGTGTTGATCTCAGAGATGACTAGATTTGGAGAAAATTTATTGCTCTAGTTCTGCATGGGTTCCTAGTGCTGCTTTTTTTGGGCTGATTGATCTTCCTCGTCATTGTGGTTTGCCTCGTCCAATTGTTGGGAAAGAACCTGCAAGTTGTTGCTTATTGATGGATCTGAGGGTTTGGTAGTGGAGTGGGATTTGCGATTAGACCATCGCCAGTTGGGGATAGTCCTAAATCCTTCCTCATCTATGTGTGTTTCTCCTTTGAGGTCTATGACTGGTTTATTTTGAGGGAAGTCTCTGAAAAGGTGCCCATGTTCATGACACTTGCGGCATATGAAAGGAACATGATCATAGTCTAAATTCTGAATCCACTCTGTGTCTTCAAGCACAAGACAGATGGAGTTCAATAGGGCTTTGGCTATGTGCATGTAGACACAGATCTTAGCATAAGAGGTGTATTTTTTGGTCTTAGTTTCCTCTTCTATTTTGAAAAAATTATCAAGGGAGTTGCTTATGTATTTAATGGTTTCATCATCCCAGTAATCTTGTGGTAGTGAGTATAATCTGATCCAGATGGGAGCCCATGTGAAATATTCTTTTTCTGGGTTGAAGCATTCATTCCAGTTCCAGAGATATAAAATTGCAGTGTTGAAGAAGTAGGGACCCCCTTCTAGGATTATGTCCCTATCGTCCAACCGACTGAATATGATCGTGAAAAATACTTTTGAGCCTAGTTGTATGTCAAAGTGAGCCTTCAGTTTCAATTTTAAAATGATCCAACTTAGAAGAGCATGCTCCATGGGCCATATTATGATGAAATTGCCTATGAGAGCATAGGTTTTGATGTGTTCGATTCAGGAATTGATTCAGGTTGGGGGAAGCTCAATCCACGGTATTTCATCAGATTTAACTATGCATGTTATTTCTTTGGTAGCATCTGATACTGGGTTGTTTAGAGGCGACTAAGTGACTATAGGCTGGTTCAAATTATTCTCTACAGGTTCATCTTCTTGCATGGGTTCTTGGCTTTTACCGGCACCTTGAATTAGGACATATTTGTACAAAAGGGAGGAGCCCCAGCTCCTCCCTTGGGGGAGTCCATGGACATTTGGAGCAGGCTCCCCACATCTATAGAGGCAAGGGCATGGATGAGTGCATACAGGGGTTCGTGTAAGGCCGAAGTTTCATGCATAAACGAAAAACGTGGAGCACTCAACCAAATTGCATGGGTCATCTAAATCCTAATGTTACATTGAAAAAAATTAATAATTGATAGAAGAATAAAAATTAAATAGGTATGATATAGATAAAAATGAATAAACAAAATTATTGTAGATCTCTACGATTTAATTGCCTTTCACTTTCCTCATTCTACCTTTCCTCAAGAGGACATCCCCTTCAAATTTGTTGATGGACTTGTGTTGACAGCCGTAAGTGACACACCGTCAACTGGAAGGTCAAATATGGACTGGGGTTGTCTAAATAACCCAAGCCATTTGGAATGAAATGACCCGACGGGTTTAATGGCTCCTTTGGCCAACTAAAGTCCTAAAAATAATAAAATAAATGAAAATAATCTAAAATCTATGATTCTAACAAATGATATATTACTTACTAATGTTTGTTAAAAAGAAATGTAAATATAAAAATGATTATAAACAATCTATATACAGTTTACAAGGTTTACGTGAAATCTCGCGAAAATGAATGTTTATAATAATGTTTCAAAATAAGATAAAGTAAGAACATAAATCTTTTTGTTTTTTTTAATGTTTAAAGATTTTAAACTAATAAATACTAAGTAAATACAATTGGAACAATGACACAGAAACAATCAAAGATAATTAATGCAATCATCATCTCATTCATATATACACAAATCTGAATAAAAGAAAGCAATGCACTTACTAACCTCTCATTGATCAGCAGTACTAAGCTAAATTAATCTCTCTGTATTTGTATGAGCTCCTCTTAACCCATGTCAAGTATAAAACTATGAAAAAAGAAAAAATAATACTTCCTGAAGAAATTCAAGGAAGTGTTTCATATTCTGGAGCAAGTTTATAACAACTGAAAGACAAATAATTATATATCTTGTGACCTTGAAATGTCCAATAACTGAAAATGAAAGAAATTCCAATTCTCATAAATGGTGTTACCAACTATCTAGCATCATATGTAAACTCAAAATACTTGAATAGATTATCAGTCACAGATATAAACTAATCCAAAAGATAATGAACAACATAAAGAAAAGCATGATATAAAAAATTATATGCAGAATAGTCTAAAGCTAATTCAATACAAATAAAGTTTCATATTCAAAAATTATATGAGAAACAATATTAACATTGCACAATCTACAAAAGAACAAAAGTCAAAGAGTAAATTGTTTTCTCATATAGTTTCACCAAAATATGTTCATCATATGGTCTAGGAAGAACTTTTGGGATAATAGATTATTAAAGATTGAAAAAATTAATATATAAATGATAGCAATTAACCATGTATTGATAAAAAAGACTAAAGCTAATTTAAATCAATGCATAATCAATTATTCAAAGAATATAAAGATAT
>JZKD02S1774194.1:483427-502464 GCA_000966675.3 Picea glauca
ATTAATTAATATCACCAAATGATTTTATGAAAATGAGAAACCAAACAAGATATTATTTGATGAAGTATTGAACCCATTATTCAAAATAGTCAAACTTGCTAATGAGCAAAAGAAACAACACAATCATAATTTAAACGAAAGTAAACAATTAATAAAAATTAACGTTTTTGTTTAAATTGAGATTTATATGATCGTTTCTAAATTTTGACATATACTCTTGTAATGAATGTCTCATACTATAGTGAGTGTCTTAACTTTGTCTCAAATCAAGCTAAGGTATGGAACTATTTGAAAAAGTTGATTCTGTAGCTCATTATAATTATCAAGATTCTAATGGGGGCCCTTTAAATTTTGTAAAAATTTAGGGGGAGTTGTTGGGGACCAACAAATGGCGACTTACTGGGTGAAGCAGTTATCTTTGATCTGGTAAGATTTCATCTCAGGAAGAAAATAATAAGACTCGAAAAATGATTTAAGCTCCTTGAAATAAATTCACTCACAGACCATATAGTATTAGGATAAGCTCAATGTTATAACCAGACAATAGAATTTTCTTTGTAGGGGATTATAACCTGAAATAATGTCTTAATTAAAGAGTCACGATGTTTATAAAATAACTTCAATACCGTTGATAGAGCCACTACTACCAGCAGACGTGCATATCCTCGACATGGATGTCATTTAACCCACTCAAATGATTTAATCTCATCCAATAGTTGTATCCACATGATGTATACTTCCATAAAAATTAATTTAAAAACATATACCTACTACCTCTCGACCCGACATTGCTTCCCTGCCAGCAGGACTGTTCAGTACCCTGACAAAGTTGTCTTGGTATTATGTGTGCATTTACCCACTGCTAGCGAGCCTGTTCAGTACCCCGACAGGTTTACACACACTTCCCACACTTAAGTGATTCCAACCCTCTTATGCCACTTTTAAATAATAATACAATTATTGATTTCTTGATGACAAAGAGAGTGGGGTGATACTGGAGGTTAATTGCAATACATGTGAATAGTTGATCATGTTATTTATTTGCTTTCAATCCTGGAAGTTTTATCATGGTTTAGAGATTTTAGATTTCCTTTAAGAAATCATCTAGAGAATGGAGAATCACTTAAAAGTGATTCCTTAAGAATATGGATGGCGTAAAAATTTTAAAGATCATCATAATTCTCAAATATTTAAACCATATCTCTGGTGTAATACTCTGGAAAAGACAATTTGAGGACAAAATGAAAGTGACAATTGACTTAAAAATCAATTGTTTGAGCTATATCTTAATATGAGGACCTCTTTGAACTATTTCAATTTGCTTGAAAACTACAAGTCCTAAAATAAATGCTTCCTTCGACAATAGCTCTTTGATAAAAAAATATATTGATTCAAAAATACATATAAGAAGAAAACTTAATCAAAGCAATCAAAGAAAACAAAAAACACACAACAAACCAAATCAAACTTTATTAATGGGATTCAAAATCAAAAGTACACAAAATCAAAACAACAAAAGAAAACTTTTCAGGAAATGATTTTGGCCAAAGATAAAATTGAGCTTTTAGATCCACTAGCATCTCACTATAAAATAAAGGAAGAACTAAATCATATAAAATATCATGTGCGAGCAAGTTATTTTCTTAAGATAGTGATGCATGAGATGCTACTTTGACCAAGAATTATTATTAAAAATAAAAGAGACTAAAATAAAATAGAAAAATCCTTATTAAGATGAGTGCAGTACTACTTGTGGCATCTTGGGTCAAGATTGAATTGATAGTTCAAATTTACTTATCTATTTACTTTCCATTTAAAATTTTCATGATGATACTGCATTTTTGAAAAGAAATATTCAACGAAAAGCAGAGAGAAAAAGATTTAAAGTGGACTTCTCTGACAACATTCATATTATGGTTCTCTTGGTGTACCCACTTGTATTCATAACTGAATTATTACACAAAGAAATATTGAGAAAGAAAACTAAATGAAACCTACTCTAAACTACTAAATAGATCAAAACGCTAAGTAAAATTATATTTCCAATGCAACCACAGAAATTCGAAAATCAGAATAAAAGAATGTAGCATTTGCAGATACAAAAGAAATATGTCATGCTTACCTCCTATATATTATTTTAAAAACAAAACAAGCATGACCTTACCATTCTTTTGAAACTTCTTGATGTATGAATCCTCCAACCATTCTGCAATCTGGTTGTGATATGGGTCATAATGGCATGAAAGAGTGTAAGTAAGTTTGGAAAAATTGTCAATATTATGGGAACCTGACATAACCATCAACCAAGGTCGAAGTGCCCCATCCTTCTGATAATTCTCCAAGTGTTCATCATTTTCTTCACATGGAGAACCTAAAACAATCATGTAATGCTTACTTCCTATATATTTAGGTAGAAACAAAGAAAGAACAACTTTATCTTTATTATGAATATTTTATAGATACAAATCTTCAAGACATTCTAAGATCCTCTAATAAAAATTAGGATGCAAACTATGACTTTGATGAAATGGATATATCAATGGGGAACACATCATAAGAGGATTCATGACATCAATTAGATTATTGGTTTGAACACTTCCTTTGATGATATTGATTGTTTCAAACTGTGAAGAATAAACATTAAAATTTGAACTAATCAAAGAACGAATAGAATATTTGATTTCCATAAGAATAAGTGCATTTTCTTTTTCAACAATAAATCGTGTAAAATCATCTTGCAACATGTCATTTTTCCATGTGAGTGACGAAAGTGAAAGAGCATCAAATCCAACTTCATAAGTGTTATGTTTGGAATTAATTTCACCAAATTTTGGCATATCAAAAAGATTTGATTGTGATGTGTAACATCCCGCACTGGCGCACTGAGCAAAATTATTCTTTGAGGACACTTACTCGCAAGTGATCTGGATTTTTATGCTATTAAAACTTTTGATTTTGACTATGAGGCGTTATGGGTTGATGACATGTTGTTTTACTACATTGACATAGATAGGTGCTATTGACTCGGTTTTACTGAGTGTGTAGGGTTTTGGACCTTGAGGATGCAGAGGCATCGATGGAACCCCTTGGACTCCGGATCAAGTCAGGGAGTGTAACATTGGGGTTTGATTGCTTTTACTATGATATTAGCGCATCTGATTAGATGATATGATATGGATGTATTATGACATGATTCGTTGATGATGGAGGCTGACAATAGCTTGCCGACCAGACTCACATATGGAGTAAAGGGGTCATGCACGACTACTAGAGATGTTGAGGGAGAGGTGTTGACAACATCCCTGCCACAACCTACTAACACTTCCACTGTGGCTCGAATTGTAGGTTAATGATTACCTAGTTCGAGAGGACCCACGATGTCGTGAGGGCAGACTATGACAGTTGCTCACGATGATTATAAGGGGCGCGCAATAAGGCGGGGGCCTTATTCCTTAGAAGCCCTTAGTCTCCCACAAGTTCACCTGGCGAAGTGTTGACTCCAGGGGTTGTTGATGTCTACCAAATCAGTCAAGAGGCGAGTGGCACCCTTGGAGCATGTAGTGTGTCCTAAAGGGCACGTCGCGCAAAGGAACAGATGAGGCAAGTGGCACCCTTGCAGCACGTAGTGTGTCCTGAAGGGCACGTCGCATTGTTGATGATAGAGGGATGGACCTAGATGGCCCTAAGACAAACAACATGTTAAGTAATTTTTAAAACAATTTCCCTAATTAAATGTTGCCCAATACGAAATTTAAGGCCTAAGTCTAAATTACGCTAGTGGTAAAATTTTGTCTTCTATAAAAAAAATAGTAATAAAAATAATAAAAATAAAAAACAACTTAAATAATAATTATGATCTTCGTTAAATCTTGTAACATGAAGGGAGTAAGAAATTTAATTTATTCAAAAAAAAAAGGGTAAAATTATGTTGGATTAAAATTTAAAAGGGGAATTAATTGTTTTATTACCTTAATAAATTAAAGTATACTAATTAAATAAGAAAAGGGAAAAAGGGTTAATTTTCACACCTGCCTTTTTGAGTTCTAAGGAAAAGGGGAAAGAGGGAAAATAAAAAAAATTAGAAAACTAGGGAAAAGAGGTAACATAAAAAGGGAAAAAGGGGAACTTAAGGGAAAAAGCGGAAAGTCAAATTAGTAAAGAATCTACCATTTAAGAGCTTTCTAATTTTAAACTGAATTAGCAATTTAATAATAGGGAAAGCCTTTAAAACCTGTAAGGGAATTTGGGGACACCTAGGAGTGATTCTAGGAGTAACTCTAGGTGGGTGAGGGAAATGAGGTAATTAACTAATTAAAGAAATTAATTAATGGAGGAATGTAGGGGATGGGGGACGCTTGTATGGAGAAGAATTTTTAGGAATTTATTTTTAAAACTTTAATTAAATGAGATTTTAGGAAATAAAGGAAGTTTGAAACTCTATAAAATGAAGGAAGGAGAAGGATGAAGGATCATCTCCTGTTTGCATAATGTTACGCTGCATAAATATCGACTTGACTGATTTACTTGTGGGAGTTGGGATACACAGCTCAGAGGGGAGTGGTAGCTCGGCCTTGTGAGGCGAGGTAGGATCTCGACGAAATCTCTGGTTAGTGTGCGTGGTCCCTTTGTGGCTCGGGGGGCTAAGGGGGAAGAAGAGTGCCCCTAACATTGGTTGGAAGGTACCGGTGAAGTCTTGACGGTCGACGAGCGAGAGTTGCATGGAGCGCGTGGATGTCACTCGGAGCGGGCGAACAGGCAACAATACGCTTTCTTCATTTGAATGATAGACTGTTGTAGGTTTTATGGTTGGATCTGCATGTTGATTTTGTAAGTGGATTGGATGTTTAGATTGATAGCGGAATTTTTTTCTTAGCCTAGCTGATTGTTTGGTTGATTGATTTCCCATGGCCTTCATCCCCGCATGACTCGATAGCCCTATGGTTTGACTATGACCCATGCGATTGTTTTTCTTTTCATCCCTAGCTCGCCAATCCTTGCCTCAGCATTCGGCCAAGAGCCTGATCCATGGTCATCGCTATAGCGTTAAAAGACCTATGGATATCAATGTCTTTCTTTTCTGTGCAAGGATGATGAGCGAAGGACGCACTTGTTAGCTGTCTACCTCTGTTATTGTCTTTGGTTGATTGTTTGACTTGCACCTTCTGGAAAAGTTCCCTTGCGTATGGATTCCTTGCGTCCTTGTTGGTCTAGTTATGCGCTTGATTGATCCTCCCTATCTTGTCTGCAATTGACCTCATACCTGCATTTTAACTTGAGACAACGATTTTATGCTCTGCTTGGGATATCAAGGATTTTATTACTCGACGTTTCCTGTCTTGACCATTACAAATATATTAAAAATGATTATTTTTGACATATGTTTATTACCATTCTAGTAGTAGCGATTTGAGTGACATAAATTTATATATAATGACGTGTGCTATGGGTATTCTGGCAAAAAGAAATGACTTCATGTCGGCATTTTTCTTTTACATTTGGTATCCTGGTGTTGGGCAACCAATGGATTCCTGTCTACATTTTCGTTTGGCATCCTGAAGCTGGAGAAACAATTGAATTCTAGAGTCTACGTTTTGTTTGTACACTATTTTGGATAAATGCTTGGTGTCAGAAACAATTAAATTTTAGAGGCTACATTTTACCTTTTGTCTGCGTTTTTATACATGGAGGGATAAAATTTCTCTGCTTAATGAATATTTTAACTCTGTGTTACAGTGCATTGAGGGGTACATTTAACCTTACATTTGTATTGATGGATATTAAGCTCTGAGCTCGCAATTCAGTTTCCAACAATTTTTTTTCTTTAACTATTGACGGTAATGTAAATTCCCATCTGGGCATTTGCCCAACAAATTTTTTCTTTTAAATACAGACAACATTGTGGTTCCCTTCCAGTGATTTGGCATGGCGAACTTCCAGTAGAAGAATTTCTTGGATCTCTTCTTGTATATGCTATTGGGTTGTGGAATGAATCGAATTCTAAATATATATATATATATATATATATATATATATATATATATGTATTTGTTTCTTTGGACTTACATATCAGATTTTAAAATTCATACTATCCTATTAATCCATGGGGTTTTTGCAAAATGAAATTCAAATCCCGACATTCACATATCTATGTGATCGATGTATTGAGTTTGCATGTCAGAATTTTTATTTATATTGTCTTGTTAAACCTCCTTCCCAATACGAAATTGTAGATTCATATTCACTGTGTAATGGTTGAATTTCTTTTTCTGGAATAAGAATTTCCGTGGAGACGCTATAATTTAGATCGAAATCCATTGTGACTCTGTGTCACTGATTTTCAAGCTTTTTCTTTTTCCGAGAACCCAAATTCGTATGGGTATTCGTTGCCATTCCAATATCAAATCTGATTTTGATTCTTCGGTGAGCATAGTTCCAAGTCTGCTTCCAAAGAAATTTTTACAAGGACTTTACAATAATTTAATGCAAGTTTGTAAATGTTGTTTGATATTTTATTTATATATATGCTCCAGGATTCCATAGTTGAGTTCCTTGACTGTGTAAAAGAGAATTTTATGGGATAGGTTAGGTATTAACAATTCTGAATACAAATTGTGTTTAGTCATGAATCCCCTTGATCCTGAAGAGCTGAATAACCTTTGCAATCACCGAGTTGATTTATAAAACTATGAGTACAATGATGTCAATTTTTAATCATGATATTTTATTCCTCTTACTTCGTGGGATGATCGGTATTTCTTAAAATTATTTTAACTAATGCATGGAATCTTGAATCCCATTATTATGATTTTGTTATTATGATTTCTTACATATTTGGTTATTATGATTTCTTATAGATTTATAAAAGAAAATTATAGTAGTATTGAATCTTTGTGTATCGCTTAAGAATATTTGTGATCTTCTTATGGTTCCCTATAAATGGAATTATATAAATTGTACTGAATCTATATGTTGCTTAAGGAATATTTGATCCTCTTGTGGCTTCTTATAAATGAAGATGTAATTTAACATTAAATTCTTCATATGTTGCTCAATTAAGATAATTTATAAATAAGATATGTAGTTAAGCCTCATGAAGGTTGTACCTTGTTACTGTACCTTGAAGCAATTGATACATGATGCTTGACTTGAATGGAATTGACTTGGCAAGTACTAATGATGGGTATAAATAGATATCTATATGTGACTAAGGATGTACTTATGTCTTTAATCTCAACGTTAATTGGGTTAATGGGATTTACATACCTCCTTGTTCATCAGAACAGTCACCAACCTTGAGACCTTAAATGGTCAAAATCGATGAGAACCTGGGCTTGAGCATTGCCTATGTGTCTTGGAGGTTGTAACCATTGCAGGGTAGGATGGGCCGGTAGTCCTTCTTATTCTTCGTCGGTTGAGTGTCGTACATTGCTTCCAGTTGCTTGATGTGCTTTATGTTAGGTCACTTTTTTGTTGTCGCATGAGTTGCATGCATAATGTTCATCATCGTATTGCAATGTAGAGTATAATGTCTTTATTACCCTTCTACACATGCACACATAGAAAAAAAAATACTGCACTTGTTATGAGAGGCTTTTTGTCATAACTGAATGGGAGGTTTGTTACATTTGGTATCAGAGTAGGTTCAACCTGCGATTTGGGATCACTACGGATTTCGTTGGTATGATTTGATTATACTGTTGCTAATCGAGTTGACTTGTATTCATGCAGGTAATCATGGTTAGAGGACATCGCAGAGGCAGACGACGAGGTTCTACGGGAGGAGGCGCGATGCCTCTAGTAGCATCCACGCTTGAGGGGTATAACCTCCAGGGAGACGAGTAGGTTCTTGGACAGAAGAAAATAGTAGTTGGTGATGTAGGTGGAATGATGAGATCTTTTCAGCACATGTCTGAGGCATTGTTCATCTGTTTGGACAGAGATGAGACTAGGGCACTGACACCCGCTGAGGTTCCACCATGTGCTCCAGTCGGTACTGGTAGCATTCACTGTGAACTCGAGAAGGTCAAATTTCTCGAGTTCATTGGTGCCCTGGATGGCACAACCATCGAGGCATGGTTGAAGAACATCGCGATGTGCTTCACACTTCGCGATTATACCTCCAACATGAAGGTTTGCATGGCGGTATTTCAACTAAAGGGGAGTGCTCTTCTTTAGTGGAAGATGCTCCTACCACAGCTAAACATGGCCGTCAAAGACGTGTCATGGGAACTTTTTGAGGAATGGTTCAGAGAGAGGTACCTTTCAGAGGAATTCATTGAGCGTCAGCTCAATGAGTTCAATGCCTTACGACAGGGAGGCCGTACGGTGCCTGAGTACTAGGCCCATTTTATGGAGCTGCTCCAGTATGCTCCACACCTTAAAACTGAGAAACTTAAGGTCAACGAGTTCGTGTTCGGCCTTAACGGTAGCCTGTGTGCAAAGGTTAGGATTTTGATGCCTCAAACCTTGCATGATGCCATCCAGAAGGCCCTCATAGCAGAGGAGGAGCTGATCAGTGGGGGCTAGACTAGGACTCCAGTGAGACCAGCAGGGCAGGTGTCATCTGGAGCACAACATCATTAGACACCTCCTAGACATACACCGGGATATTGTGGCTTCTAGAGGGGATCCACTTTCACTACACCTCGACAATCGACGCCTCAACAACGGACACCTTATCAGGGACCACAGCATCAGCAGCAGTGTTGACCACAGCAGAAAAAGTTTAGGCCTGTTCAGTAAAATAGACCAAGGTTCCAGGTCGGTGGGCCGTCATTTTCTACTTCGGGTACCAGGACTACTGGGCCAAAGAAGGGGTGTTGGACATGTGGGGAGCCACATTACCAGCACGACTGCCCTGTGGAGAGGACCAGAGCATCCAGATCAGCTGGACCCACTACCATGGGAGATATGGGCAAGGCCCATCGGATTCATGCAATGGTGAAAAACTTCCAGGCAGAGAATCAATCAACTCTGCTCGAGACGACAGGTACCATCGCTGACCAGACTCTTAGTATTTTGATAGATCTCGATGCTACCGATAGTTTCATTTATGGTGCAATGCTAAAACGGATTAAGGTAAAGGCATTCGAATAGGATGAGTTTAGCTTCGTAGAGATGGATTTGGGAGCCAAACAGAAGGTTGGAGGAAAGGTTACAGGCTGTATCCTTAACCTAGGAGAGTTTGTCACAAGGGCCAACCTGTACATCATGATCCTAGGATCTTATGATGTCGTGATTGGTATGGACTGGTTGGAAGCGCATGAGGCGATACTCAACTATAAGACGAAACGATTGAGCTTGGTCGATGACGAGGGATAGAGACGTGCGATTGTATGATAGAACCAGGGATTTTCCCTGAGGTTTATCTCTTCCTTGCAACTTTGAAAGAGCATGCGCAAGGGCTGAAAGCTTTATGTGATCCTTGCGTTAAACGAGAAGGGAGTAGCGAAAGGTATAGAACACCTTCCGGTGGTGAGAGAGTTTGTGGATGTGTTTCCGGAGGAGTTACCTGGGATGCCACCGGAGAGGGAATTGGATTTTACCATAGACCTCAAACCAGGGACTGAACTGATAGCAAGAACACCTTATCGGATGTCGACCCCAGAGTTACAAGAGTTGAAAATGCAACTGAAGGAGTTGCTGGAGCTGGGATTGATACATTCTAGTGTGTCATTGTGGGGTGCACCTGTTATTTTCATATGAAAGAAAGATGGATTATGGAGGCTTTGCATTGACTACCGTCAATTGAACAAGGCCACAATCAAGAATCAATATCTATTGCGGAGAATTGATGATCTGTTCGATCAAATGAAGGGCGCAATGGTGTTCTCCAATATCGATTTACGATCAGAGTATCACCAGTTGCGGATCAAGGAGGATGACGTCCCTAAGACCACCTTTAAGATGAGGTTTGGACATTACGAGTTTATCGTTTTACCATTTGGACGGACAAATGCCCTAGGGGTATTTATGAGTTTGATGAATGGGGTGTTTTGCAAGTACTTGGACAAGTTTGTCCAAGTATTCATTGACGATATTTTGATCTACTCTCAGATGAAGGAGGAGCATGACGAGCACTTGTGCTTGGTACTACAGTGTCTGCGAGAGAACAAATTGTATGGGAAGTTGTCCAAATGCTCATTTTATCAATCACAAATTCACTACTTAGGGCATGTCATCTCCGACGAAGGCATCATCATGGATCCAGCCAAGGTCGAGGCTATTATGGAATGGCCTGCACCAAAGAATGTCCTGGAAGTGCATAGCTTCATGGGTTTAGCAGGATATTATCGATGGTTCGTCGAGGTATTTTCGAAGATAGCAAATCTGATCACGGAGTTGCATAAGAAGAGCAAGAATTTTGTTTGGACCGAGAAATGCGCGGAAGAATTTTGGAGGATCAAGGAATTGTTGAAAATAACACCGATACTAAATGTCCCTGACATGGATGCAGACTTCTTGGTATGCACTGACGCATCTAAGGAAGGCTTAGGCAAAGTCCTGATGCAAGATGGACGAGTGATCGCTTACATTTCCAGGAAACTGAGAAGGCATGGATAACTACGCGACGCACGATTTGGACTTGTTAGCCATTATATATGCCTTGAAGGTTTGGAGGCACTACCTTGTTGGAAAAAAATTGGAACTAAAGACTTACCATTGTGGACTACAACACATCTTTATGCAAAGTGACCTGAATGCGTGACAACGACGTTGGTCGGAATTGCTTAGCGAGTATGACTTCGAGATTACTTACATAAAAGGAACAGTGAACCGAGTGGCGGATGCATTGAATCAGAGATCACGTATATTTTCGGTGTTGTCACTTCAAATGAATCTACGTGAAAAGATTATAAATTTACAGTGTGACGATGACTGGTAGAAAGAGGTCGAGGGTTTTATCGGACAAAACACAATGATGGTACCATGATTTAAGGGATTTTAATTTGATAGCGATGGTTTATTGAGGTTTAAAAGTTGGATATACGTACCGCCAAATGACGAGTTGAGGATGTTGATCCTAAGCGAGGCTCATAGAGCAGTATACATGGCTCACCTGGGAGTCACGAAGATGAGGGCAGACCTTAAACCCTTATTCTTCTGGAAGGGAATGAAGGCAGACATAGTCAACTATGTGGCTAGAAGTCTAGAATGTCAGTAGGTAAAGGCTGAACATAGACACCCAATAGGATTACTACAACCACATTCTATTCTTGAATCGAAATGGGAAGTTATTTCGATGGATTTTATTGTTGGATTGCCACTGACGACAAGGAGACATGAATCAATTTTCTTAGTAGTAGACACTCTGACGAAGAGTGCTTACTTTATTCATGTGCATACGACATATCAGGCACTTGACATAGCTAGAGTTTTCATCAGTGAGATTGTGAGGCTGCATGGTGTGCCTAAGAGGATTATATCCGATCGAGGATCGATGTTTATTGGACGATTTTGGATGAGTTTCCAAGGGACCTTGGGAACCCAACTTAACTTTAGTACTGCGTATCACCTGGAGACTGATGGGCAAACCAAACGAATGAAACAAACCTTAGAGGACATGTTGCGCATGTACGTGATGGACCAACAAAAACGTTGAGAAGAATTCTTGCCACTGGTAGAATTCGCTTACAACAACAGTTACCAGAGCACCATTAAGATAGTGCCTTTCGAGTTTCTTTATGGACGACTGTGTCAGACGCTTTTGAGTTGGGATTGGCTTGAGGATAAGGTCTTGGTGGGACCAGAAGCGATCCAAGAAATGGAAGAGAAAATGTAAACAATAAGACAAAGTATTAAAGAAGTGTAGGATCGACAGAAGAGTTATGCCGATGCACACCGTGTCGACCATAGTTACGAGGTCCGCGATCGAGTCTTCTTGCATGTTAAACCGCACAAGAGTTTGATCAAGTTTGGGAAGGGATCTAAACTCTCTCCTAGGTTCATGGGACCTTTAGATATTGTGGAGATAAAGGGGCCCATGGCCTATCGACTAGCCTTGCCTAATTCTTTGAGGCGTATGCACGATGTTTTTCATGTATCTGTTTTGAGACATTATATTAGTGATACTACACATGTTATTGACATAAGTTCCTTGAAGGTATCAGACGAGGGAGTGCTCATGGCTGAGCCAGTCCGCATATTGGATCATCACATTCAACAACTACAACGTCGAATGGTAGATCAGGTCAAGGTCTAGTGGGACAATTATAGTCAGCACTCGACAACCTGGGAGGATGTATATGATATGCACTAGCAGTTTCCATTTTTGTTTGATAGATAGACATATGATACTGTGATACACTTTATTTCGCCATTTATACTATGAAACTTTGGGACGGAGTTTAGACCAAGAGGGGGTGTATGTAACATCCCGCTCTGGCGCACTGAGAAAACTTATTCTTTGAGGACACTTGCTCGTGAGTGATCCAGATTTTTATGATATTAAAACTTTTGATTTTGACTATGAGGCGTTATGGGTTGATGACATGTTGTTTTACTACATTGACATAGACAGATGTTATTGACTCAGTTTTACTGAGTGTGGAGGGTTTTGGACCTTGAGGATGCAGAGGCATGGATGGAACCCATTAGACTCTGGATCGAGTCAAGGAGTGTAACATTGGGGTTTGATTGTTTTTACTATGATATTAGCGCATCTGATTAGATGATATGATATGGATGTATTCTGACATGATTTGTTGATGATGCAAGCTAACGATAGCTTGCCGACCAGACTCACATATGGAGTAAAGGGGTCGCACACGACTACCAGAGATGTTGAGGGAGAGGTGTGGACAACATCCCTGCCACAACCTACTAGCACTCCCACCGTGGCTTGAACTGTAGGTTAATGATTACCTAGTTCGAGAGGACCCACGATGCCGTGAGGGAAGACTGCGACAGTCGCTCACGATGATTCTAAGGGGCACGCAATAAGGTGGGGGCCTTATTCCTCAGAAGCCCTTAGTCTCCCACAAGTTCACCTGGCGGAGTGTTGAATCCAGGGGTTATTGATGTCTACCAAATCAGTCAAGAGGCGAGTGTCACCCTTGGAGCACGTAGTGCGTCCTGAAGGGAACATCGCGCAAAGGAACAAATGAGGTGAGTGGCACCCTTGGAGCACCTAGTGCGTCCTGAAGGGCACGTCGCGTTGTTGATGATAGAGGGATGAACCTAGATGGCTCTAAGACAAATAACATGTTAAGTAATTTTTAAAACAATTTCCCTAATTAAATGTCACCCAGTATGAAATTTAAGGCCTAAGTCTAAATTACGCTAGTGGTAAAATTTTGTCTTCTATAAAAAAAAATAGTAATAAAAATAATAAAAATAAAAACAATTTAAATAATAATTATGATCTTTGTTAAATCTTGTAACATGAAGGGAGTAAGAAATTTAATTTATTCAAAAAAAAAAAAGTGTAAAATTATGTTGGATTAAAATTTAAAAAGGGAATTAATTGTTTTATTACCTTAATAAATTAAATTATACTAATTATATAAGAAAAGGGAAAAAGGGTTAATTTTCACACCTGCCTTTTTGAGTTCTAAGAAAAAGGGGAAAGAGGGAAAATAAAAAAAATTAGGAAACTAGGCAAAAGAGGTAACATAAAAAGGGAAAAAGGGGAACTTAAGGGAAAAAGCGGAATGCCAAATTAGTAAAGAATCTACCATTTAAGAGCTTTCTAATTTTAAACTGAATTAGCAATTTAATAATAGGGAAAGCCTTTAAAACATGTAAGGGAATTTGGTGACAGCTAGGAGTGATTCTAGGAGTAACTCTAGGTGGGTGAGGGAAATGAGGTAATTAACTAATTAAAGAAATTAATTAATGGAGGAATGTAGGGGATGGGGGACACTTGTACGGAGAAGAATTTTTAGGAATTTATTTTTAAAACTTTAATTAAATGAGATTTTAGGAAGGAAAGGAAGTTTGAAACTCTATAAAATGAAGGAAGGAGAAGGATGAAGGATCATCTTCTATTTGCATAACGTTACGCTGTAGAAATATCGACTTGACTGATTTACTTGTGGGAGTTGGGATACCCAGCTCGGAGGGGAGTGGTAGCTCGGCCTTGCGAGGCAAGCTGGGAGCTAGACAAAATCTCTGGTTAGTGTGTGTGGCCCCTTTGTAGCTCGGGGGGCTAAGGGGGAAGAAGAGTACCCCTAGAATTAGCTGGGAGGTACTGGTGAAGTCTCGACGGTCGGTGACCGGGAGTTGCACGGAGCGCGTGGACGTCACTCGGAGCTGGCGAACAGGAAATGGTATGATTTCTTCATTTGAATGATAGATTGTTGTAGGTTTTATGGTTGGATCTACATGTTGATTTTGTAAGTGGATTGGATGTTTAGATTGATAGAGGAATTTTTGTTCTTAGCTTAGCTGAATGTTTGGTTGGTTGAATTCCCATGACCTTCATCCCCGCATGACTCGACAACCCTGTGGTTTGACTGTGACCCATGCGATTGTTTTTCTTTTCATCCCTAGCTTTCTAGTCCTTGCCTTAGCAGTCGGACAGGAGCTTGATCTATAATCGTTGCCTTAGCGTTAAAAGACCTATGGATCTCAATGCCCTTCTTTTCTGTGCAAGGATGATGAGCGAAGGATGAACCTGTTAGCCGTCTACCTCCGTTATTGTCTTTGGATGATTGTTTGACTTATGCCTTCTGGAAAAGTTCCCTTGCGGATGGATTCCTTGTGTCCTTGTTGGTCTAGTTATGCGCTTGATTGATCCTCCCTAGCTTGTCTACAATTGACCTCATACATTCATTTTAACTTGAGACAACGATTTTATGCTCTACTTGGGATATCAAGGAGTTGATTACTCGACGTTTCCTAGCCTGACCATTATAAATATATTAAACGTGATTATTTTTTACATATGTTTATTACTATTCTAGTAGTAGCAATTCGGGTGACATAAATTTATATATAATGACATGTGGTATGGGTATTCTGGAAAAAAGAAATGACTTTATGTTAGCATTTTTCTTTTACATTTGGTATTCTGGCATTGGGAAACCAATGGATTCATGTCTGCATTTTCATTTGGCATCCTGAAGCTGGAGAAAGAATTAAATTCTAGAGTCTTCATTTTGTTTGTACACTGTTTTGGATAAACGCTTGGTGTCAGAAACAATTAAATTTTAGAGGCTATGTTTTACCTTTTTTCTGCGTTTTTATACATGGAGGGATAAAATTTCTCTTCTTAATGAATATTTTAACTCTGCGTTACAGTGCATTGAAGGGGTACAATTAACCTTACATTTGTATTGATGGATATTGAGCTCTGAGCTTGCAATTCTGTTTCCAGCAAATTTTTTTCTTTAACTATTGATGACAATGTAAATTCCCATCTGGGTGTTTGCCCAGCAAAATTTTTCTTTTAAATACAGATGACATTGTGGTTCCCTTCCAGTGCTTTGGCATGGCAAAATTCCAGTAGAAGAATGTCTTGGATCTCTTCTTGTATATGTTATTGGGTTGTGGAATGAATCGAATTTTATATATATATATATATATTTGTTTCTTTGGGCTTACATATCAGATTTTAAAATCCATACTATCCTGTTAATCCATGGGCTTTTTGCAAAACGAAATTCAAATCCCAACATTCACATATCTGTGTGATCGATGTATTGATTTTGCATGTCATAATTTTTATTTATATTGTCTTGTTAAACCTCCTTCCCAATACGAAATTGTAGATTCATATTCACTGTGTAATGGTTGGATTTCTTTTTCTGGAATAAGAATTTCCATGGAGACTCTATAATTTAGATCGAAATCCATTGTGACTCCGTGTCACTGATTTTCAAGCTTTTTCTTTTTCCAAGAACCCAAATTCGTATGGGTATTCGCTGCCAGTCCAATATCAGATCTGATTTTGAGTCTTCGTATAGTATAGTTCCAAGTCTGCTTCCAAAGAAATTTTTACAAGGCCTTTACAATAATTTAGTGCATGTTTGTAAATGTTGTTTGATATTTTATTTATATATATGCTCCAGGATTCCGTAGTTGAGTTCCTTGACTGTGTAAAAGAGAATTTTATAGGATAGGTTAGGTATTAACAATTCTAAATCCAAATTGTATTTTGTCATGAATTCCCTTGATCCTGAAGAGTTGAATAACCTTTGCAATCACCGAGTTGATTTATAAAACTATGAGTACAATGATGTCAATTTTTAATTATGATATTTTGTTCCTCTTACTTCGTGCAATGATTGGTATTGCTTAAAATTATTTTAACTAATGCATGGAATCTTGAATCCCGTTATTATGATTTGGTTATTATGATTTCTTACTGATTTGGTTATTATGATTTCTTATAGTTTTATAAAAGAAACTTATAGTAGTATTGAATCTTTATGTATCACTTAAGAATATTTTTTATCTTCTTATGGTTCCCTATAAATGGAATTATATAAATTGTATTGAATCTATATGTTGCTTAAGGAATATTTGATCCTCTTGTGGCTTCTTATAAATGAAGATGTAATTTAACATTAAATTCTTCATATGTTGCTCAATTAAGATAATTTATAAATAAGATATGTAGCTGAGCCTCATGAAGGTTGTACCTTGTTACTGTACTTTGAAGCAATTGATACATGATGCTTGACTTGAATGGACTTGACTTGGAAAGTACTAATGATGGGTATAAATAGATCTCTATATGTGACTAAGGATGTACTTATGCTTTCGTGGTTTTCATTAATCCCTATGTATTATTCTTTTAATCAACTTGCACTTAACACTGCTTGAAGGATTGATTAAGAAAAACAGTTTATTCTATTGCACATGAAGAATTGATATTTAAGTATGGTTGATGATTCTAGTCTTTAATCTCAGCGTTAATTGGGTTAATGGGATTTATATACCTCCTTGTTCATCAGAACAGTCGCCAGCCCTGAGACCTTAAATGGTCAAAATCGATGAGAACCTGGGCTTGAGCGTTGCTTATGTGACCTGGAGGTCCTAACCATTGCAGGGTAGGACAGGTAGGTAGTCTTTCTTATTCTTTTTCAGTTGAGTGTTGTACATTGCTTCCATTTTCTTGATATGCTTTATGTTAGGTCACTTTGTTGTTGTCGCGTGAGTTGCATGCGTCATGTTCGTCGTCGTATTGTGATGTAAAGTATAATGTCTTTATTACCCTTCTACACACGCACACACACAAAAAAAAAATACTACACTTGTTATGAGAGGCTTGTTGTCGTAGCTAAATGGGCGGTTTGTTACATGTGGTATCAGAGCGGGTTCAACCTACAACTTGGGATCGCTATGGATTTTGTTGGTATGATTTGATTATAATGTTGCTAATTGAGTTGACTTGTATTCGCGTAGGTAATAATGGTTAGAGGACACCGTGGAGGTAGACGACGGGGGTGCTAGGGGAGGAGGCATGACGCCTCCAGTAGCATCCATGCCTGAGGGGTCTAACACCCAGGAAGATGAGCAGGTTCTTGGATAGGAGCAGATAGCAGTTGGTGATGTAGTTGGAATGATGAGATATTTTCAACGCATGTCTGAGGCACTGATCAATGGTTTGGAAAAAGATGAAGCCAGGGTGCCAGCACCCGCTGAGGTTCCACCGCGCGCTTCGGTTGGTACTGGTAGCATTCACTGTGAACTTGAGAAGGTAAAATTTCCCAAGTTCTTTGGTGCCTCGGATGGTGCAGCCATCGAGGCATGGTTGGAGAACATGGCGATGTGCTTCGCAATTCGTGAGTATACCTCCAACATGAAGGTCCGCATGGCGGTCTTTCAACTGAAGGGGAGTGCTCTTCTTTGGTGGAAGATGCTCCTACCGTAGCTAAACATGGCCATCGAAGACGTGTCATGGGAACTATTCGAGGAACAATTCAAAGAGAGGTACCTTTCAGAGGAATTCATTGAGTGTCAACTCAATGAGTTCAATGCCTTACGACAGGGAGGTCGTACGGTGCCCGAGTATGAGGCCCATTTTATGGAGCTACTTCGGTATGCTCTACACCTTAACACTGAGAAACTTAAGGTCAATAGGTTCATGTTCGGCCTTAACGATAGCCTACGTGAAAAGGTTGGGATTTTGATGCCTCAAACCTTACATGATGCCATCCAAAAGGCCCTCATAGTAGAGGAGGAGCTTATCAGTAGGGGCCAGACTAGGACTCCAGCTAGACCAGTAGGGCAGGTGTCATCTGGAGCACAGCAGCATCAGACACCTGCCAGACATACATCGGGATAT
The DNA here is from genome assembly GCA_000966675.3 of Picea glauca. Classification (NCBI taxonomy): domain Eukaryota; kingdom Viridiplantae; phylum Streptophyta; class Pinopsida; order Pinales; family Pinaceae; genus Picea; species Picea glauca. Next base: position 501,663 of record JZKD02S1774194.1, read on the forward strand.
CATGGCTTCCAGAGGGGATCCACTTTCACTACACCTCGACAACCGACACCTCAGCAGCAGACACCTTATCAGGGACCACAACATCAACAACAGCAGTTTAGGCCTGTTCAGTAGAACAAACCAGGGTTCCAAGCCGGTGGGCTACCATCTTCTACTTCAAGTACTAGGACTACTAGGCCGAAGAAGGGGTGTTGAACGTGTGGGGAGCCACATTACCAATGCGACTACCTTGTGGAGAGGACCAGAGCATCCAGATCAGCCGGACCCACTACTGTGGGAGATATGGGCAAGGCCCATCAGATTCATGCAGCGATGAATAACCACCAGGCAGAGCATCAGTCGACTCTACTCGAGATGATAGGTACCGTCGTTGACCAGACCCTTAGTATTTTGATAGATCCCGGTGCTACCGATAGTTTCATTTCTGGTGCAGCGCTAAAAAGGATTAAGGTAAAGGCAGTCGAACAGGACGAGTTTAGCTTCGTAGAGATGGCTTCGAGAGCCAAACAGAAGGTTGGAGGAAAGGTTACGAGTTGCATCCTTTACCTGGGAGAGTTTGTCACAAGGTGTTAAGAACCAAATATCAATATAACATAGAAAAACCTCAGAAATAGTACTCAACGCCTTGAAAAAGAGATAATTTCAGATAATAAGCCTCTTCAAGGGGGAAACCTCCTTTTACCCAAGTTAAATGTTCAAGTCCAAGATGATTCAAAATGAAAATGTCTCCTTGGTATATATAGGAGACTAGGAGGTATAATTACAACTAATGGCCTAAAGCTGACATAAATAAAATAACATT
>JZKD02S1774194.1:514657-525074 GCA_000966675.3 Picea glauca
GTTGCTTAAGGAATATTTGATCCTCTTGTGGCTTCTTATAAATGAAGATGTAATTTAACATTAAATTCTTCATATGTTGCTCAATTAAGATAATTTATAAATAAGATATGTAGTTGAGGCTCATTAAGGTTGTGTCTTGTTACTGTACCTTGAAGCAATTGATAAATGATGCTTGACTTGAATGGACTTGACTTGGCAAGTACTAATGACGGGTATAAATAGATCTCTATATGTGACTAAGGATGTACTTATGCTCTTGTGGTTTTCATTAATCCTTATGTATTATTCTTTTACTCCACTTGCACTTAACACTGCTTGAAGGATTTATTAAGCAAAGTAGTTTATTCTATTGCACATAAAGAATTGATATTTAAGTATGGTTGATGATTCTAGTCTTTAATCTCAGCATTAATTGGGTTAATGGGATTTACATACCTCCTTGTTCATCATAAAAGTCGCTAGCCTTGATACCTTAAATGGTCAAAATCGATGAGAACTTGGGCTTGAGCGTTGCTTATGTGTCCTAGAGGTCCTAACCATTGCAGGGTAGGACAGGCGGGTAGTCCTTCTTATTCTTCGTCGGTTGAGTGTCGTACATTGCTTCCATTTGCTTGATGTTCTTTATGTTAGGTCACTTTTTTTTTGTCGCGTGAGTTGCATGTGTCATGTTCTTCGTCGTATTGTGATGTAGAGTATAATGTCTTTATTACCCTTCTACACACGCACAAACACAAAAAAAAATCCTGCACTTGTTATGAGAGGCTTGTTGTCGTAACTAAACGGGAGGTTTGTTACATGATGGAAAAGAGTAAGATACTATGGGTAAAGTATCAAGTCTACCATAACCTAAGAAGAGATCGGGATATACAGAGTAAAAGGAATCATAAATGAGCAAATGAAAAGAATATCTTGAGCTATGATATTTAACAATGGTATTCTCAAGACATTCCTCTTTAATTTCCTTAAAACTTTCACTCTGTTTTGGTGATAAGTTCTTCAACATAATATGATCATCTAAATTTGTCTTCTGTATGATAGATAATTCAAAACTTTCATGACAAACATTTGATCTTTCTTCTGGATAAGGTATGATTTGTAGATGAGGGTTTAAGGTTTCTTCTTCCAATTGCATATCTACATCTCTAATCAGTTTCATTGGAATGTTAGAATGCTTAAGATCGTTTTCATCACCTAAGTGTTCTTCAATAACTGAATTTAAGTACTGGTTAAAGAAAGGGTTAAAAGAATATGGACATTCATATTGACCCAACATCAAATCTTCTTCCACGATCGTCGAGGACTAAGTATACAATGATTCAGAGGAGAAACCAATTTGATTTTCAGTAAGAACCTTTTCAATAGATTCTACCTCCCTTGCTTGTTCAAAATTTTCAGATGGATTCCTATCATCCTGCAAACAAAATTCTTCTTGCAATTGAGTGATAGGATTTGCAATCGATTCATCATTCGCAATTGAATGTGACTGGATGAAAGGGATGCAAGAATCATAGAGGAGATTTAGTACAAATGACATGTCATCAAGATTAAATTTACAGAGAACATGATGGATTCTTGTTGAAAAGCCTTCTGGAGATGAATTGTCATTGATTAGTAAAGTCTGAAATTCTTCACATAATTGATTGTAATTATATTTTTCAAAAGTATCTAAAAATTCATCTACAAACTGAAACCAATCAATAATATGATATGCTGGAAAAGACTCAGACCAATGTTTAATCTACCCCCTGAAAGTGAAAGCAAACAATCTACATAAAACCTTTAAATCAAAAATATCATTGCTTGCTGCATTTACACCAAAACTTGTTAAAATGGTCTTTTGCAGATACATCACCCCCACCATCAAAGGTGATTTTGGACAAGAAAGAGACTGTCTCGTTGGGAATATCAGGTAATGAGAAGTGGAAATGTTCCAACACAGTGATTTGGGGAGCCATGGGAAATTGAATACATTCAAAACAAAGACTCCTACAAGTCCATCTTGTCAGTCTGGTCTACCTTCTAGTGCATTTCAATATGACACAGAAGAAAAGTTTATAAATGTGGAATTATGACAAGCTGAGGGGTAAACAATTTAATCATTAAATTTACCTCTGCCCTCCTTCTAGCGCCATTTATTGATAGGCGTAAGTGACACACCATCAATTGGAAGGTCAAATATAGACTGGGGTTGTCTAAATAACCCAAATCGTTTGGAATGAAATGACCCGATGGGTTTAATGGCTTTGTTGGCCAACTAAAGTCCTAAAAATAATAAAAGAAATGAAACTAATCTAAAATCTATGATTCTAACAAATGATATATTACTTACTGATGTTTATTAAAAAGAAACATGAATATACAAATGATTATAAACAATCTATATACAGTTTACATGGTTTACTTGAAATCTTGCGAAAATGAATGTTTATAATAATGTTTCAAAATAAGATAAAGTAAGAACATAAATCTTTTTGTTTTTTTTAATGTTTAAAGATTTTAAACTAATAAATACTAAGTAAATACAATTGGAACAATGACATAGAAACAGTCAAATCTAATTAATGCAATCGTCGTCTCATTCATATATACACAAATCTGAATAAAAGAAAGCAATGCACTTACTAACCTCTCACTGATCAGCAGTACTAAGCTATATTCATCTCCCTGTATTTGTATGAGCTCCTCTTAACCTGTGTCAAGTATAAACCTATGACAAAAGAAAGCATAATAATTCCTAAAGAAATTCAAGGAAGTGTTTCATATTTTGGAGCAAGTTTATAACGACAAAAAGACAAATAATTATATATCTTGTGACCTTGAAATGTCCAATAACTGAAAATGAAATAAATTCCAATTCTCAAGAATGGTGTTACCAGTTATCTAGCATCAGATGTAAACTCAAAATACTTGAATAGATGATCAGTCACAAATATAAACTAAACCAAAAGATAATGAACAACATAAAGAAAAGCATGATATAAAAAATTATATGCAGAATAGTTTAAAGCTAATTCAATACAAATAAAGTTTCATATTCAAAAATTATATGAGAAACAATATTAACATTGCACAATCTACAAAAGCACAAAAGTCAAAGACTAAATTGTTTTCTTGTATAGTTTCAACAAAATATGTTCATCATATGGTCCACGAAGAACTTTTGGGATAATAGATTCTTAAAGATTGAAAAGATTCATATATAAATGATAACAATTAACCATGTATTGATAAAAAAGACTAAAGCTAATTCAAATCAATGCATAATCAATTATTCAAAGAATATGAAAATATTATAATGAAAATAAAACCATTTTACTCATAGGACAAAAGCCATTAAGCAACCTGGAATCTCATATTCTTCTTTGAAAATAATCATCCATTCTCCCAAAGATTCCAACCATTCGTTACTCCATTTGAAAAGAAGAAAAGTTTACAAAATAAATAAAATACAAAAGAGAAAGGATAAAAATCCTCCTCTCAATTTCCTACTATCTCCATGGCTCTAAACTTTCTCATATATTTATACAATGAATGAACAGTCTGGGCGTCACTAATAATTTCCGCCACCTGAAATTTGTCTTGTAAAGAGATACAAATATATCTAAAATCATGTACTTGTTTGGGAAAATTTCTACGCGAAAGCTAAATGGGTCCATTTGGGAGATGGGTTTTCAACCGCTTCTTCAAATTCCTCACGGTTTGGCTACAATCAATCCCGCAAAATTGTGTCTCTGTTCTTGACACATTTCCAAATTTTATATGTTGTTGCTCATAAATTTATTTGCAACAATCCAATATTATTTTTGGATCAATCATATTGAACATATTTAGATAATAAAATCAAGTCATAATCAGATCTGTACCAAATAACTGATAATAGAAACATATTAAACAAAAAGAAACCTAAATTAATAACCTAAAAATTGTGAATAAAACAAAATCTAGAACAATAAAATAAAAAATGAATTTAAACTAACTATAAGTTCTAAACAAACATTGTTTATAATTTCCTTTCAAATATGATCTTAAAATTCTAGAAGCTTCAATGGATAAGAGAAAAATATTAATTTTGGTTTTTTACAAAATCAAACAAATGATAGATAATTATTATTTTTTATTTTGAAATGAGATGCAAAATGAAAAAATAATTTAATTAATTAATATCACCAAATGATTTTATGAAAATGAGAAACCAATCAAGATATTATTTGATGAAGTATTGAACCCATTATTCAAAATAGTCAAACTTGCTAATGAGAAAAAAAAAAACACAATCATAATTTAAACGGAAGTAAATAGTTGATAAAAATTAACGTTTTTTTTTTTTAAATTGAGATTTATATGCTTGTTTCTAAATTTTGACATATACTCTTGTAATGAGTGTCTCATATTATAGTGAATGTCTTAAGTTTGTCTCAAAGCAAGACAAGGTATGGAACTATTTGAAAACGTTGATTTTGTAGCTCATTATAATTATCAAGATTCTAATGGGGGCACTTTAAATTTTGTAAAAAATTAGGGGGAGTTGTTGGAGCCCAACAAATGGTGGCTTACTGGGTGAAGAAATTATCTTTTATCTGGTAAGATTTTATCTCAGGAAGAAAAGAATAAGACTCAAAAAATGATTTAATCTCCCTGAAATAAATTCAATCTGAGACCATATAGTATTAGGATAAGCTCAATGTTATAACCAGACAATAGAATTTTCTTTGCAGGGGATTATAACCTAAAATAATGTCTTAATCAAAGAGTCACGATGTTTATAAAAGAACTTCAATACCGTTAACAGAGCCACTGTTGCCAGTAGGCGTCCATAGCCTCGACATGGATGTCATTTAACCCACTCAAATGATTTAATCTCATCCAATATTTGTATCCACATGATGTATACTTCCATAAAAGTTAATTTAAAAACATATACTTGCTACCTCTCGACCCGACATTGCTTTGCTTCCATCAGGCCTGTTCAGTACCCCGACGAAGTTGTCTTCGTATCATGTGTGCATTTATTCGTTGCCAGCGAGCCTGTTCAATACCCCAATGGGTTTACACACACTTCCCACGCACTTAAGTGATTCCAACCCTCTTATGCCACTTTTAAATAATAATACAATTATCGATTTCTTTATGACAAAGAGAGCGGGGTGATACTAGAGGTTAATTGCAATACATGTGAATAGTTGATCATGTTATTTATTTTCTTTCAAAAATGGAACTTTTATCATGGTTTAGAGATTTTAGATTTCCTTTAAGAAATCATCTAGAGAATGGGGAAGCATTTAAAAGTGATTCCTTAATAATATGGATGGCGTAAAAAGTTTAAAGATCATTGTAATTCTCAAAGATTTAAACCATATCTGTGGTGTAATACTCTGGCAAAGACAATTTGAGGACAAAATGAAAGTGACAATGGACTTAAAAATCAATTGTCTGAGATATATCTTAATATTGAAACCTCTTTGAACTATTTCAATTTGCTTGAAAAAAACAAGTCTTAAAATAAATGCTTCCTTCAACAATAGCTCTTTGATCAGAAATATATTAATTCAAAAAGATATATAAGAAGAAAATGTATTCAAAGCAATCAAAGAAAACAAAAAACACACAACAAACCAAACCAAATTTTATTAATGGGATTCAAAATCAGAAGTACACAAAATCAAAACAACAAAAGAAAACTTTTCAGGAAACGATTTTGGCCAAAGATAAACTTGAGCTTTTGGATCCACTAGCATCTCACTRTAAAATAAAGGAAGAACTAAATCATATAAAATATCATGTGCGAGCAAGTTCTTTTCTTAAGATAGTGATGCATGAGATGCTACTTTGACCAAGCATTATTATTAAAAATAAAAGAGACTAAAAGAAAATAGAAAAATCCTTATTAAGATGAGTGCAGTCCTACTTGTGGCATCTTGGGTTAGGGTTGAATTAATAATTCAAATTTACTTATCTCTTTACTTTCCATGTAAAATTTTCATGATGATACTACGTTTTTGAAAAGAAATATTCAACGAAAAGCAGAGAGAAAAAGATTTAAAGTGGACTTGCCTGACAACATTCATATTATGGTTCTCTTGGTGTACCCACTTGTGTTCATAACCGCATTATTACACAAATAAATATTGAGAAATAAAACTAAAGGAAACCTACTTCTAAACCTACTCTAAACTACTAAATAGATCAAAACACTAAGTAAAATCATATTTCCAATGCAACCACAAGAGCATCTTCAATACTGCAAGGCATAGAAAGTCAAAAGTTATAATAAAAGAATGTACTATTTGTAGATACAAAATAAATATGTCATGCTTACCTCCTATATTGTCACGTCCCCATCATTACAAGTACAAGCGAAGCCGAAGGTGCGAATTTTTTTTTTCCTTTTTGAATAAATTAAAATTGGCTTCTAGGAAAGAAGGCAATGACTACACAGTTAACCGCACCTAGATGATGAACACACACCCACTGATCAGGCGACCGACAACTAAGACTCTTCGCACTAGCACAAGAGCAACATGGTGCAACATGCCGAAATCAAGGACAGACAGAAACTACTACCATCCCAACACAACGGCCTCAACTGCCAGATAACTAGAACCTTGATGACGCGCAACCATACACAGGAAGGCATACAACTCAAGCACTAACAACAACTTACAAAGATCAACGATACTCACACCGGAAGCATAGACTCCGGTCAAGTTATCGTTCACCTCTATCCAATAGGGCATACCATGATCCCCTCATCCGGGATCATGACGTCCCCAGGCAACAGGTGCGACGATCGCCCTGGAGCAACACAACCCTATCTGGACCGACAACTCAAGAAAACCAATGCACTAGGAGATTGAATGCACAGTCGAATCACAAGACATCTAACCCAATCCCCAATTGACGCGTGCTGCAACTTGGTGAAAATAGCATTCCTAAACTATCCAACCACAAAGTTGAGCTTGCTTGAACCGGGACCCCAAATGATAGGATTTGATGCCTATGAAATCTTTTACAATAAAACTACGAGATCCATTTTTAAATGTTACATCCCTTATAGAGAAAATGATAAAAGATAAACATAACAATTTACATAATTAGGTATGTAAAAAGCCTGGTAATTTATACTTTTACTGAAAGTTTTAATATAAGCAACTAAGATTTTTCCTTCGATCTGATACCCAACTAGCTGACATTCGGTTACCATGATGACCTTTAGAGAGTCTAGTATCAACATATGAAGGTGATTTCCTCGAAGGTTGAAATTACTTTAATAAGAACATTTTACTTTACAGTTCTTAGCTTCACTGCCAGGTAGGATATTTGGACTTTGCTACAATTTGTATTTCCTACCAAGAAAATAACTTCTAAGATTGGAACCTTTTCCAATTATTACAGAGGTCTGTCACCATTGGGAATCCATGGCCGAATGCAATGATTCTGACTGCTTCATAGCCTATAGCTATGTTGTCTTCCTGCAAGAATTTTGTTTTAACTTGCATCTTGAGATTCAACGACCATATCAGGGCACTAAAATGCCAGGCTTAAAGGATTAAATGCATGTTAAATAAGCATATAAAAATGCAAAATTTAAAGGATTTAAATGGAGTAAGAAGCGTAATAAACTCACTAACTATTTTCGTCCTTAACCAACGCTTAAACACAGACATGCTTGTAAAAAAAGGGGACGAAGCCATGAAGGCGGGGTGAGTTCGTCCAGAGGTCGTGGGGTAACCCTGGGTGATTCGCTAAGGATTTGTCGTGGAAAAATAGTGTAGAGAGCCACGACATCGTGGTGTGGAGCTGGTGTAAAAAAAAATCATTGTCCACCCATTATATATACCGAAACAACAGTGACATAGAGCATGAATCTAGCTGTGAAATAGAGGGGTGAAATCGCAATATTGATGTAAAAACCAAAGGTAATTTCATTGTATATCTAGGTGCAATAAAGATTAAAATCACTGTCTAAGATGAACTTGGAATCGCTGTCCACTAATGGATTAACCAAACAAAACATATATCACTACCCCTTTCTTCCAGGAGTTATTCCGTCCACTTGTCTTAAAAACATAACAGTCTTGAAATCCAGAACCATCAACATTGCTATAAAAAGAAAATTGCTATCATAAAAATACAGGGATAAAGCTCCCAATGGATCGATATCATTAAATATCACCTGGAATACATCGCAAGTAAAGTTCATGGTAGCATATATTCGTTGTCTGTGGTTAACACGTATTGTTGTCCAGAATTGGTGATGAGGTTGTCTAGATATATGACATGTTGTCACTAGCAATGGATTCGCCATCATGTAGAGCAGAAGAGAATAATCCATTGTCCAACACAGAGCAACATAAGGGTAATGAAAAGCAGTCCGAGGTGGTCAACGCAAAGAAAATATTGCAAGTATCACTGTGAAATTTGGTGGGAGTATAGGTAAAACGCAGGTGTAAAAACATAAGGTAAATTCACAGAGAAAAACATTAAACGCAGGTTTAAATCGTTACCAGGAAGGGCATAAAAAAAATTTGCAGAGTTCATTTCATCAACACAGAGGGTAAAAGTTCGTGGGCAAGGGTCGCAATGTTAAAATTCTCCATCCAAAATTGTTGTCTACTGTATATAAAAATTTCTCTATCAATGGAATCGTATTAGATATGAATTAGATATAAATTACAGTAAACAAATTAGATATAAATTACTAAATATGAAATTTTCTCTATCTCTCACTCACATTAGATATAAATTACAGTAAATAAATTCACATTCGATGCATAAACGCATGGCTATAATTATCCATCAAGCATAAAACAAACACAGAGGTAACCCTTTTTACATCAGTTACATAATGACCATCATGGAGGTAATATTCTACATCCATTACATATCCACAATTGAAGTGGTAATATGTTACATCTTTCATATAATTATAATTGTTGGAGTAACAAGAACAAGTCAATTCAACAAGAAACAAAATGCAGATCAAAGTTAAATACTTTTTACATCCTAGGGTACCGATAAAAAAAATGATGACAACAGTAAGAGAACGCTAGGGTCATAAGGATAACTCATCGAAAGGATCGCAGGGATTCTATCAGTCAATGCGCAGAAAAATAAACAACAAGGAAGCATGATAATCCATACTCAGAGGTTGTACTGGAAGGCACAAGTCAACCGATCAGGCAAGGACATCAACAAAGGTAAACAGTTGATAGGTTCGTCCTTCGATTCATCATCCTCGCATATGAAAAGCATTGTGTTGAGATCCATAGGTCTTTTAACGATAAGGCGATGACTGTAGATCAGGATCCTGGCTGACTGCTCAGGTGAGGACTGGTGATCTAGGGATGAAAGATAAGAAACCATGAAGGATACAATCAATCACAACAAGGTGGTCAAGATATGCGGGAAAATGACAGCCATGGGAGACAACAACCATCGAGCTAGGCTAAGAAGAGTTTCTGTCATCAACTTAAAAAGACATCAGTTCACTTTTCCAATAAACAAGCAAATCCAAGCATAAGTTCTAATATATTCTACCATACAAAATGAAAAGAGCGTACAGTTGATTGTTCACCCACTCTGAATGACGTCTCACGTGCTCCATGCAACTCCCGCTCACCGACCATCGAGACTTCATCGGTACCTCCCAACCAATGCTAGGGGTACTCTTCTTCCCCCTTAGCCCCCCGAGATGCAAAGGGGCCACACAAACTATCCATAGGTTTCGTCTAACTCCCAGCTCACCTCGCAAGGCCGAGCTACCACTCCTCTCCGAGCTGGGTATCCCAACTCCCACAAGTAAATTAGTCAAGTCGATATTTCTGCAGTGTAACGTTATGAAAACAGATGATGGTCCTTCATCCTTCTCATTCCTTCATTATATAGAGTTTCAAACTTCCTTTCTTTCCTAAAATCTCATTTAATTAAAGTTTTTAAAAATAAATTCCTAAAAATTCTTCTCCATACAAGTGTCACCCATCCCCTACATTCCTCCAATTATTAATTTCTTTAATTAATTAATTATTTTATTTCCCTCACCCACCTAGAGTTACTCCTAGAATCACTCCTAGGTGTCCCAAAATTCCCTTACAGGTTTTAAAGGCTTTCCCTATTATGAAATTACTAATTCAGTTTAAAATTAGAAAGCTCTTAAATGGTATATTCTTTACTAAGTTGACTTTCCACTTTTTCTGTTAAGAACCAAATATAAATATACAATAGAAAATCCTCAGAAAAAGTACTCAATGCCTTGAAAAAGAGATAATTTCAGATAATAAGCCTCTTCGAGGGGGAAACCTCCTTGGTACAAGATGATTCAAAATGAAAATGTCTCCTTGGTATATATAGGAGACTAGGAGGTATAATTACAACTAATGGCCTAAAGCCGACATAAATAAAATAACATTACTAATATAAT
>JZKD02S1774194.1:540155-565323 GCA_000966675.3 Picea glauca
TCTCAATTTTTTTTTAAGTTTATTGTTTAAATTTTTTATTAAAATATCACAATTAGTATTATTTTTCAAAAAAAAAAAAAAAATCTTTATTTCCAAAAGAAAAATTGTTTTTTCCATTAAATTAAAGAATTTGTTTAGTGGTATATTTTTCCCATTTAATTATTTTCTTAATGGAAATTGGTAAAAAAAACAAAATTAATTGATAAATAAATTATCTAGTTATAACACTTTTATATTCAGTAGTCAATTTTTAGTGTTTTATTTGTGGTAGTGTCAGTTGTCAAGGCCACAATTTCAATTAGGTCAAAGTTTTAACTAAAAAAAAAAAGTGGTGCGAGTTTTCAAGACCACAATGTCAATTAGGTCACAGTTGTAACTTAAAAAAAAGTGGTGCAAGTGGTCAAGGGCATAGTGTCAATTTGGTCATAGTTTTAACTAAAAAAAAAGTGGTGTCAGTGGTCAACGCGACAGTGTCAATTAGATCATAGTTTTAACTAAAAAAAAAGTGGTGCCAGTGGTCAAGGCCATAGTTTCAATCAGGTCATAGCTTTAACTAAAAAAAAGTGGTGCCAGTATTCAAGGCCACAACTTCAATTTGGTCATAGTTTTAACTAAAAACAAAGTGGTGTTAATTGTAGCATCACTTTTCGATTCGAGGTTCAATTTCAGGGTTCTTTTAGTAATGTCAAGGACGTAGTTTCAAACAAGTCCCAATTTTAACCACCTCCGAAAAAGGGTGCTACCAGTAGCACCACTTTTTGAAATAGGGGTAAAAATACGACCTTTAAAAAAATGAGAACTCTGAAGAGTTCTCGTTAAGTCGGTAACTATGTTTAAATTTGATACGGTATGATTTCATTCATATTGGAAGCCCATTAATTCATTGATGAAATTTATGAAAAATAAATGAGATTACAACAATAATTGTTAGATACAATTAACAGAATTCAATACAAATTAAAATTGTAAAAAAATAATATGTATGATACATACACTAATTACTTACCTTGATTATTTCTATTATATTCCAACTTCCATAGGTGAGGTGTCATTCTTCATGTTTTTGTTCCAGTCTTGATCCAAAAATAATCTTTTAAAGACTGTGGTTAAGTTTATGCATGATTTGATTTACCATTTAGGGATTAAAGTGAAGAAGAAGATTGAATGAAAAAATATTGCAGTCATCATAAATAACGCAGATAAGAAAATACACATAAGGAATAACAAACCATCATGCCAAAGATTGATAACGGAGTTTGACAAGGTTTCCTATGTCTTTGGGCCTTTGTCTCAGTGGGGGAGTCTTTCTTATTAATCTTCAATGATTCAAAATTACATCAAATAGATTACAAACTGGTCTGGTTGTGTTTTTCTCGACCTCAAGAATCCGACACAACCGACAACACTAAAAAAGGCTGATCTTAGCTCCTGAAAATGGCCTCCAAAGTTCACTTCCTCAATGGCTTCCCTGCATAAAAATTTCTTAAGCTTCACAATTCTTCATCATTCGGTTGTATATGAACCTCTTTTCCATGGAAAATAGGCCTAGTTAAGTAGATTTGGATATGGGGGTCAAAATCCAACTTTCCCCCATGATTTGGTCTTGTCCCTGGGCTTAGATCCCCTCTTTTAGGGAAACAATCCAATAAAATCAAGTTGAAATATCATAAAAAATCCAAACCTATATTTAAAAACCCACAAATTGGCAAGTATTTGGGTGCATGCCCCCTTCTCTCCAGGCCCTGGTCAAATGCATGCCCATGTGGCCGAGTGCTAACCCCCATTCGTGCCCATGCCCTGGTTTTTCATTGGCTTTGGTTGTGTGGTGGTCCATGTGGCCAGGCGCCAATCCATACACCACACCCCTGGTCTAGTGCCCTTGGTTGCATGGCGGGCTGTGCTAGTCTACGAGTAGCCCCCATTGACTGAGCCTTATCCCCAAACATCCACACTACACCATTTAAAAAAAAATATTTCGCCATATGTTCAAATAAGAAACATGGTAGCTCATACGGTTGGCTCGTTTGGTTAGTCCATTTCCTAGCAAGAAGGTCGGGGTTTTGAGCTCGACAGATTGCAACAAATTTTTGAACCGACCCTCATTGGCCTCATCCGGGGTGCCACGTGGTGCCCTATGATTGGGCCATGTGTCACCCTATGATTTTCTGCCATACAAATAGTCAGCACAAAACCAACAACACAATGACCCTGCACAGTCAGCATTCCTGCCATGTGTCACGCCTGGAGGAAGACACATCACTGCCACCTATCAATTTTCACTTCCATGTGTCATCTGTACCATGCCACATGTCACAAATTGATCCTGCCACATCATCATACAGACTGCCATTCCAACGTCCGTACATTCCACGTGTATGCCACTTTAGCACCCGAAAACGCCAAAACTTCCTGACACGTGTCACTTCCTAGTGTTGCCATGTGTCACCTCCTAGTGCTGCCACATCATCATCATGATGTTATCATGACATAATCATGACATCATATACCACATCATGCTGACATACTGTTGACGTCAACAGTACGACCTCTGACTATGGACTTTGAATTTTTCTTCCCTGTTTGGGAAAAAGTTTAGAATGCGTTAACTTTCACATACGGTGTCCATTTTCAGAAAAAAAATATATTGTCAGAATTGGAATGATGATCCCTACACAATGATGCTAGTTTTGTCTGATTCCAAGAACTTTGAAATTTTGGCCTTCCTAGATGCATTTTGGATCAAGTCTCTTCTTTGAAATTGAAAAGATGTTTTTATGTAGTTCGATACATATGGTTCTTAGGGGGGAAGTTCCTATACTCATCAAACACCTCATTTCCTAAACTTCTTGAATGAAAATATTCCATCCTAGGACCATATATTAGACATGCAAATTTACCCTTTGTTTGTAGGCCTACAACATACGGATTAATGTCAGTATCAATTATATACCGATGAATTATTTATAAAAAATGTATGATATTTTCAAATATATATATACTATTAAAGTGAATTAGTACATTACATACTATAAAAAATTTTTATCCTTGGCGCATCATGAATTGTCCATGTAAGTATTCCATGGAATTGAAATTTCTTATTCCCTATTGGTCCATAAATTTTGTACATAGTGATTCCATCCCATAACTTCAATAGCTCATCGATAAGAGGCTCAATATATACATTCATATATTTAACTTGGTACTTACCTAATTGATTGAAAGTACATATCATTACTACTTTTTATATATGTATATATAAGAAATTATGCAACGAATAAGACAAATGAAATGTTGCATTCAAAAAATTAAAGTAAACAAATACCTGGAACAATGATTTCCAACATTGTGTTCTCCCTCTTTATTGACATCTAAGGACGGAGGTTATTGTTTATAAAAAAAATAGGCCACACTGAGTAAATGGAGCTGAGCTCACCAAATGGATTAACACAGTTAGCTACCAATGAAAGCCTAACATTACAAGGTTCTTCTTTAAAAATTGGTCATGTTTCTTTGATGTTCCTAAATGCAGAACCATCTACAGAAATTCGAAGAACACCATCTTTACTTCTATTCCATGTACGAAAATCCATAAATTTTTCTATGCTTTGGCACTTGAACAGTTGTTGCAAACATGGAATTATGGGAATATGACGAAGAACCTTGCGAGAAAAGTGTTGTGTTACTTAATCGGTTTGATATCTACTGATTTGACATTGCAAGCATTTCATTTCCGATGCATATTGTCCATAATATATAACATGATTATTAGGACATTCATCAATATCTTTTTACTCCATTCCAATATCTTTCATAATGGCAGATAATTCTCTGTATGTGTGAGGTAAATTATTTGTTGATGGTAGGATAAATTCACCTAACAATCTACAACGCAAAATATAACTAGTTAATGTAAAGAATCCTAATATTAAATATTGAATCCTTAATTTACACATTAATTAATAACAAAAATATTAGAGAAACAAAACAAAAATAGACCTTTTATGTATATGTGACAAATTATATTACATACCCTAGGATTTGGGTGTGACAAGTGTTTGAAAAACCATTCAATAACTTCAAGTTCACCAACAATAATATAGCAAAGAGAAGATTTTTCTTCAATCCTTCATAAAGGGGTTGTTGCAACTTCTCAATCAAAGGTACATCATAAATATCATCAAAATTTTCATCCATTTTTACAAAGGTATCTTGGATCAATCTATTTATACCATAATTCTAAACTGTACCATTGTTGGAGCTGCACACAGTTTCTAAGACCCTAGGTTCGAGTTATCTATGACCAACAAAACCCACCAAACACTAGCCCTTTCGACATCACCTACTTGGGTAGATGAAGTCTCACTCGAGTTATCTATTGGGTCTACAAGTGTTGATTAATTGGTTTGGTTTTCATTGACATCAAACCTTGAAGAAAGTCCAGTAGTGAATTCCAGTAGCACAAAGGTTTGGGTAATGGACCCAAGTTTGTTTGATGTATAATGGTATGAGTTTTTATATATTTGTAGGTAAGACTATTCTATATGGATAGTACATGTCATGCCATTTTTAGTGGTATGTGAAATGTCACATAACTCCTCACAGTTTGAGAATTATGGCCTTACAAAGTTGGAGGACCCTCATATGTTGGCTTGAAGCCCCAAAAGGTCAAAGAATTCAAAGTTCTTGCAAAGAAGAAATTATTTAAATAATAAAGTGAAGTGACAAAGTCAAAGAGGATTATTTAAATGATAAAGTGAAGTGAAAAATTCAAAGAGGAATATTTAAATAATAAACTGAAGTGATAAAGTCAAGGAGGATCATTTAAATAATAAAGTAAATGGAGAACTTTCTAATTATGGAAAGTGGTTATAAGAAGGTTAACCTTAAAATGAGGAAAATGATTTAAGTATTCAAGTGGCTATTGGATATATGGACAAGTGGAAAATTGTGAAAAATTGGACATAGGTGACTATGTGGACAAAGTGGCTATGTCGACAAAGTGGTCTAGAAGATGCTTCTAAGGAAGCTAAATGAAAGTATAAATAAGAGGCAAGGCTCTCTTATTTAAATCACACTTGAGAATGTTGAATATCTACATGTGACTAAGGTAACCAAAGGATATCTAATCCGAATTTCAGAGGAAAGGTAAAGTAAAGAAGTCTGAAATTCAAGGGAGGATAAATTATTTTGATGATGCTTTCTAAGGTATGTTATTTATAGGTCAACTCATCATTTTCGCAATAAATTTTTTTATAGAATTACTTAGACCGTGAAATTGGGAGGCCATTGAGGAAACATATCCAAGTAGCTGTGGGATGAATTTCATCTTATGGGTCATTTTATTTTTGGAGTTACACTCCGTGGAAAATAGAGTTTTTGCCTAGTCCTGAAACTAGTCTAAAACAAGTGTTTCAGGTAAAAATATCATAACATCTTCATAACAGATCCAAACTCAGTAAGACCAAATGTGTTGATTAGAGTATAGTTTTAGTATTATGCATAAAAAATTTAGATCCATACAACAAATATTCTATGTGGGGCACGCTCTACAAGTTCTCTCTCTAGAATAAGCCAGAATTCAACAAGGTATTCCATTTTTTATATAACTCCTTTTCTGAGAGGTTCCAAGTAGTGACACCTCAAGGAATTGCACAAAACACATTGAAGAACATTGGGTACTATTTTCATATATTTATTCATTACAGGTACATACTTATGATTATTTCAAGTTAGGGTTGTTGACTAATCCAAAACTAGTCATGTGAGACTAAAGTAAAGTTTGATGAAAATGCTAGTCTCTTGTTGTAAGTTTGATGAAAATGCTAGTCTCTTGTTGTTAAAGTTAAGGAAGGTTTGCAGATTGAGGTATAGGTTGGTGCATGGTTGATGCACTTGTTTATGGTACAAGTTGATTACAGGTTGGTGAATGGTTGATGCACTTGTTTATGGTACAAGTTGATTACAGGTTGGTGCATGGTTGATGCACTTGTTTATGGTACAGATTGATTATAGGTTGAGGTATAGGCTTGATGCATGGTTGATACATGGTTCAGGTTATTGGTACATGTTGTTTGGTGCAGGTTTATTGGTATAGTTTTACAACATTATATTTCACAGTGATAGTGTGACAATGGTTCCATCTTTCTACTTATACGTCAAGGCGGTTGGACGAGGCAAGGACAGATGATTGTAGCCACCTTCCGGTTGTAATCGAAGAACATAGGGGGTTGTAGCCTCCTTTTGGTTGTAGTCAGAGAATTGGGGAGTTGGAACTTCCCTCAGGTTGTAGCCTGAGAAACTAGGGGGTTGGAGCCTCCTTTCAACTGCATCTAGAAAAAAAAGGAAGTCGATGCTTCCAATGAATGTAATTCTTCAAGACATATAAGAAAAAACATTATGTGGTTTTCTCCCACTTTGGGTTTCCACGTAAAAACACTGGTATACTGCGTATGTGTATGATTGTTCATTTGTTCATTATTTTTTTACTCTGCAAATATTGGATGATAATGCTACATTGATATAACACTTGCATTATATGGTTAAAAAGGATTAGATTTCTCTATTACTGATTCACCCACCCTCTCAGTAATCCAACAATTGGTTTAAGAGCAGGTTCCTTCGAAAATCAATTTAACCATTGAAAGGTAGATCATGAAGAGAAACAACATGTATAAAAATGGAATACAATAGTTTGATGGACATAAGTATGTCTTTTGGAGCATAAGGATGAGGACATATATACAAGCACAGGGATTTGAAATTTGGCAATCAATTGTAGATGGATACACAGCACCAACAGTTCTGCCGACAAATGTCAAAGCTATGAAACTTGAACAAAATAATTCCAAAGCCACAAATGCACTTCTGAATGGTCTTGGAGAATCAGTATTCACCAAAGTTGCACATTGTAAATCCTCTAAAGATATTTGGGACAAACTTCGAAATATTTATGAAGAAGATTCAAAAGTCAAAGTAGAAAAGATTCAAACTTACATAAGTCAGTTTGAACAACTAAAGATGAAGGAAGATGAGAACACTGCAACTTAATTTTTATGAGTCGATGAAATAGTAAATGCAATCTTGGGATTGGGAGAAGAAGTCAAATAATCTGTAATTGTTCAAAAGGTACTAAGATCTCTTCCTATGAGATTTGACCCTAAGATATCAACACTAGAAGAAAGAGCAGATCTAAACTCAATAAGCATGGATGAGCTACATGGAATATTCACATCATATGAAATGAGAATTGAACAAGAAAATCCAGATATAAAAGAAGAATCCTTCAAAGCATCCAAAAGGTCAAAGAAAAAGGGAAAGAAAAAATAAAAAGAACATAGAAGCAACAGTGACGTCTCGGAAGATGATGAAGAAGTGACCAACTTTGTCAAAATATTGAACAAGGGAGCCAATGACAGGTATAGAGGTAAGCTTCCTTTGATTTGTTTTAATTGTGATGGTATTGGTCATTTTGCTAACAAATGTCCTCATAGGAAAAAGAGAAATGATGAAGGTTACTCAAATAGCAAACAAACATATAAAGGAAAAAGAACCACAAAGAAATTTTTCAAGAAAAGTTTATGCACCAAAGAAGACATCTCATCATCAGATGAAGATGAAGTCAGTGACAGTGAGAGATAAAGAGTTCTATTCATGGAATTAGAAGACTCTGAAGAAGAATATGAAGATGACGAAGAAGAATATGAAGAGGTAGAAGTTGACTGCCGAGAAGAATTTTTGTGTTCCATAGAAGTTATCAGAAGAGAAAAGAAGAAAAACAAGAAACATATCCAAAAAACTATGCAGAAACAATCAAAGGGGATAGTAAGGTCTACAAAGAAAATTATAGGGAAACTCCTCCACTGAGAAGATTCATATTTCAAAATCAACGACCGATAGAAACAAATAGCCCTGATGAAGAAGAAGGATTCATAAGAGTGCCTCCTTTCAGAAGATCTTCAACTCCCAAGTATCCTACTATATTTTTTGGTTTATGTTATGCATGTAATAATTTGGAAATAAAGATGTGAATTGCAGAGCTAACAATAGGAACATAAACAAATTTGAAATTCATACATAAAAGGGTTATCCAAGAAGGCCTAGTGAAATACAGAGAAGAAGTTACAATAGGTTTGAATCTTTGAGCACTGAAGTGGAATGTTACGAATGTAACAACTTTGGACACATGGCCAAATATTGCATAATGAAAGTCACTCCTAGAGAACCACAATAGAACAACATCATTCACAGACAGGAACCTTAGAAAATGACATGGATAAGAAAGCAGAATCAGTATAGCAATGAAGAATGCACACTCACTCTATAAGCTAAGAATAAGAAACATGGTTGGTATGTTGACAGTGGCTGTTAAAAACACATGAAAGGTGATAGAGACAGGTTTCTTACATTAAGAAAGGAAAGAGATGGATCAGTCTCCTTCAGAAATGATGATTCAACTAAAATCATTGGAAAAGGCACAGTCAGAATTGGGACCAAGAATACCAAGGAAGAGAATGTTCTACTAGTAGAAGATATGAAACATAATCTTCTAAGTGTGAGTCAAATGTGTGACCAAGGTCATGAATTTACTTTCGATTCAAAAAAGTGTGAGATAAGAAAAGAAGGTTAAGGAAAATTGATTGAAATAGCTGCGAGAAATTCAAGCAACATATATGTATTAAGTGAAATTGGAAATGAAAAGTTTTTCCTAGGAAAGAAAGATGAAATTTGGATATGGCACAGAGGAATGGGTCACATACATTTTGATAACCTTGTCAAAGTCAGTAAAAGGGAAGCAGTTAGAGAAATTCCCTAGATCACAAAACCAACCAACACTTTATGCAAGCATTGTCAACAAGGAAAGCAAACAAAGACCAGGTTTAAATCAAGAGAATATTCAACGACAAGACCACTAGAAATTGTGCATACTGATCTAGTTGGACCAACTACAACAAAGGTTTTAAAAGGTGAGAAATACTTTATGTTATTAGTTGATGATTATACAAGAATGACTGCAGTTTTCTTTCTTAGGAATAAGTCAAAATCTTTTGAAAACTTCAAGGTCTACAAGGAAATGGTTGAAAATGAAATGGATTCAAAGTTCAAATGTTTGAGATCTGATAATGGAGGATAGTTCACTTCAAAGGAATTTATGGACCACTGAAACAAGCATGGAATAAAAAGGCAATTCTTTGTTGCTAGGACACCTCAACATAATGGAGTTGTTAAAAGAAAGAACATGAAAGTACAGGAAATGGATCAAATAATGATAATAGATTCCAAATTGAAAGATATATTTTGGAAAGACGCAGTGGATACAAAAGTTCACATTCAAAACAAAGTAATTCTCAGAAACAACACTGAAAAAACTCCCTACGAGCTATGGAAAGGAAGACCAACAAATGTGAAGCACTTCAGAGTTTTTGGAAGCAAATGCTACATCAAAAGAGAATATGGAAGAATGGAAAAATTTGACTCTCATGTGGACAAAGGAGTACTTTTTGGTTACTCAAGTACAAGGAAATCATACAAGTGTTACAGCCTAAGATTGAACAAATTTGTGGAAAGCACCAACGTAACAATTGATGAAACATGTAGACAAGAATTAAAGGAAGAAGAAAATGAATCAATGGAACAACTTTACGAAGAAGAAGTAGAAGACGAAAAAGAAGTAGAAGGGGAATATGAAGAGGATCTGACAGAATCAGAAGAGAAATTTCATCAAGTTCCCCCAAAGACACCAAGCAGACAAGTACAAAAGAATCATCCTTCATATCAGATTATCAAAAACAAAGATGTAGGAGTTGAGACTAGAAGAGGAATATGTTCACTAGAACAAATGCACCTAGCACTCTCATCTACAATTGAACCAACCTTTTTTGAAGAGGCTAGCAAGGATGAATTTTGGAATAAGGCCATGGATGAAGAATTAGATCAAATAGAGAAAAATGACACTTAGGAATTGGTTCCAAGACCAAAGGATAAGAATGTGATCAACACAAAGTGGGTATACAGGAATAAATTGAGTGAAGATGGACAGGTTACAAGGAACAAAGCTAGATTGGTATGTAAAGGATATGCACATGTTGAAGGAATCAACTTTGAAGATACATTTGCCCCAGTTGCCAGAATGGAAGAAATCTGGTTGCTTTTAGCTTATGCATGCTCCAAAAATATTAAAGTGTATCAAATGGATGTAAAATCAGTTTTTCAGAATGGGGAACTTCAAGAAGAAGTCTACATTGAACAACCAGAAGGATTTTAGTTGTCAGAGAACACAGATTATGTGTGTAAATTAAAGAAGGCCTTGTATGGTCTAAAACAGGCTCCTAGAGCATGGTACTCTAGACTAGATAAATATCTACAGTAGATAGGGTTCAGAAAAGGAAGTGTGGACAACAACCTCTACATCAAAGTAACTCAAGATAGTATTTTATTAATTGAAGTTTATGTTGATGATATTATTTTTGGAAGTACTAATGATAGGTTAAACTAAAAATTTGCAAAGGAAATGCAAAATGAATTTGAAATGTCATTGCTTGGAGAACTATCCTTCTTTCTGAGTCTTCAGATACGTCAAAGCAACCAAGGAATTTTTATTTCTCAAACCAAGTATATCAGAGAAATGCTAAAGAGGTTTGGAATGGAAGATTGCAAACCAATTATCACTCCCATGAAAACCAGTTGCAAGTTGAGCAAATATGATGATTCATAGTCTACAAATCAAAGAAAATACAGGTCAATGATTGGTATCCTACTATATGTGACAACATCCAGACCATATGTAATGCAAACAGTTGTACAGGTGGCACGATTTTAAGCAGCACCAAAGGGATCACATGTATTAGCAATGAAAATGATTTTCAAATATCTCAAAGGAACATAAGAGTTTGGATTAAGGTATCCAAAAGGAAAGGATCTATCACTTATTTCCTACATAGATGCAGATTGGGCAGGTTGCATTGATGAACGATGAAGCACCAGTGGAGAAACGTTCTACTTGGGTGAGTGTTTAGTATCATGGCTAAGAAAGAAACAATCATCAATATCTTTATCTACAGCCGAGGTAGAGTATATTGCAGCAGCATGTTGTATGTAGGTTCTATGGATGAAACAAACTATGACAGATATACAGTCTGAGTATGATGAGCCCATTCCAATCTATTGTGACAATACAAGTGCCATCAATATCTCAAAGAACCCAGTGATGCACTCCAAGATGAAGCACATTCCAATCAAGTATCACTTTCTACGGGAACAGTTTGCAAAAAAGAACATCAGAGTTGAATATGTGGCCACAAAAGAACAAGTTGCAGACATATTTACAAAACTGCTTCCACGACAAGCCTTTGAGTATCTCTACCAAAGACTCAGAGTTATTTATACTCCAAAATGAATGCTTTTGAATTCTTATCTTATATGTCTTAGATGTACATGAGGAAGCACCATAAAGACGACGGTTCAGGTTGGGAGATCAAACGATTCAGTTAGGGCGAGAAGACCCAAATGGAAAGATACCTTTGCCATTGATGAAAAATAGGGAGAGAGTTATCAAATGCAGAGGACAGAAGCATGGTTCCAGGGGGAGCATGAGTGATATGATTTCAGTATTGCATCAGAGTATTTCCATCAATGCCAAAGGGGGATATTGTTGATTAATTTGGTTGGTTTTCATTGATGTCAACCCTTGAAGAAAGTATGGCGGTGAATTCTGGTAGCACAAAGGTTTGGGTAATGGACCCAAGTTTATTTGATGTATAATGGCATGAGTTTTTATATATTTGTAGGTAAGACTATTCTAGATGGATAGCACATGTCATGCCATTTCTGGTGGTATGTGGAACGTCACATAACTCCTCGCGGTTTGAGATTTTTTTGTCCTTAGAAAGTTAGAGGACCCTCATATGTTGGCTTGAAGCCCCAAAAGGTCAAATAAGTCAAAGTTCTCTGATGCAGGCGCATCGTAAGTAGCCAACCAAGCAACCATAAAGGCAGAAGGAAGCTGGAAAAGCGCAACACACATTTTGCACATTTTGAAATGTTTTTGAAAAAATTAATGAGCAGATATTAATGTAGTAGTTAAAGGAAGCGTACTTCCATGTTGTAAATATATCTTGAGCGAATACTCTCATCTGTAGAATGTAAAGGCATTTATATGTAATTAATGAAAGTAGGTGGATTTGAATTCATAGATTAAACAGTTTAGAGAGTAGGAGGGAAAATGGATATAGACACCCTCACCCTTATACCATTGTAACATTATCGTCATTGAGAGATGAAGCAGAGAGTTGTAGAGAAGAACCCATGTACAGGAGCACTTGAGGTTAATATATGAAGCTTTGACTCAATTTTCATGTTGTTGTGATGCTTATTGTTTACATCTGTTGAATGGTATGTTTACAGCTATTTGTTTTCTCTGTTATGCATTTGTTTCAATGCTATGTTGTGTGTATGATTTCATGGTGAATGTATGAAGTCTAAGAGGGGAGAAGAATGAGTTTCAATTGTTTCTCTTCCTGAGAATTCCTGCAAGGAGTGCAATGAAACGTCCGCAAGGTGTGCATTGACAAGAGTCTGAGTTTTATCTCAGAAAGATCAGGAGAGATACCGTTGTTCTCATTTCCCACAGAAGTGCATGTGAGGCACAGAGTCGTGCAAGGTGTGCACAGGCTAGTTGAAACCTTGAAAGTTATCAACTAAGGTGAAGGTGGAAGGATTGTTGTTGCAAAGAGTGCACAGAGTCTAGGACTCAAATAACCAGAGGTTATTTGAAAGATTGCCGCAAGGAGTGTGAACATAATTCATTTTGGAGATTTGAGTTTGCAAGTGAAAGCTCAGGAGGGATAGTACCTTTGAAGTGTTCAAAGGGAGATGAAAGTCGAAAGCATCTCATAAAATACAAGTTCAAGAGGGAGAACACTGATTCATCTCACATAAGTCATTGAGGAGTGAATCGAGTGGTCAGAATTCTCCGAGGAGAACTTGCAAAATCATAGGGACCGTAGCATCCAGAGGAGCTGCAAGGTGGTTAGAAGTTGGGTGAACCCATCACTTTGGTTTCAATAATCAACGTGGACTATTTATTATGGTCAGTTGAGCCATTAGATCATTTCAGAATTTCAGGTTTCGTAGGTCCAGAGTGTAAGCCAAAGCCCTTGGTCACTCTAACTCCTAAATCGTGAAATGGATTATCACCTGTGAAGATGAATGAGTGAGTTTCGACACTTCGGGAATTCAGGGTTCAGTATTTTGGGAGTCCTGACGACAAGGAGCCGAGACATAATGGAGTGAAAATCCCAAAGTCGCGAAATGCGACAGGACTTTGGCGTGGAATTTCGGCATTTCAGCACTTCAGGTGTCAGGAAGTAGAGGAGGTAGTGATCTTTGGAATCAAGAGTTTCAAACTCCCGGTTCACGAAAAGCCAAAAGATCCAGAGTCATCGAATTGTGGAGGATATCAGTCGTAGATCACATTGGAGGTGAGGTTTTGGGAATTCAGATATCAGAGTTTCGGGAGGTGAGGAACCTTTCTACTGTGGATCTCGCAAGTCATGAATCCTGAAGAGTGAAAGGAAAAATTCCCAAAACATTGAAGGACAATAGCCGCGGGCCCAATTGGGTTTTGGGGTTCCGGGAGTGAAGAGACAGAGTTGCATGTCAACGCAACTCCTGATATCGCGAAAAGGAAAAATCTGAAAGGTGGGTCCTAAGTATTAATCGGAGGATACGTGGGACGAAAGTCAAGGGAGTGGTCAAGCTTCAGGGAAATTCCCGAAAGACCTTTGATCTCGCCAAAAAGGGAGATTTCAAAAACCAGAAAATCATAAGGGAAGAGGAATGAGTGTTGGTCGATCACTCAAGTTTCGAAAAGCCAAAATAAGTGGCAACAAGAGGCATGTGTTCAGTGCATTGAAGGAGCCAACCCTCATTGATGTTTTGGGTTTTAGAGGTTGAAGAGATAAGGGGCTTGATAACATGATTCGCAAAATCTAAAATCCCGAAAGGAAAAGAAAATCCTCGATCATATTTGTTGGTCAGTTGTGGAATACACCTTGTGTGAGTGGTATTCCCTATGGGGAAACCAAAGAGTCAATCAGACTCAAGGGAAGATTTAGAATGATCATGCACAGATCTTGACCCAAGGGTCGGGGGTCTGCACCATTTGGTATCAGAGCTCAGAACAAGTTCTTTTCTTTTTGTAGCAGAGAGAACAGGGGAAAATTTTACAGCCATGCCGCTGAGAAGAAGAGACAGGCCAATGCCAATGCCTGATCCAGCAAGAGAAAGAGAAATGCATGAGTTACGTGCCAGGCTTGATGCCATGGAGATAGCACAGAGGTGCACAGTTGACGCTGGGGATATCAGCAAGGCTGAAAGTGAAAATGAAGCTGGAAATGAAGGAGAAGAAGTTGCAGTCGAAGATGCTACAGAGAAACGCCTATTCAGGGTTGTTGCAAGGATAGGTGTCAGAGAAAAAATGGACATTCCAGTATATGAAGGAAACCTGGATGTTGAAGAGCTTCTAGATTGTATTAGAACTCTAGACAAGTACTTTGACTATGAGGATGTCGAGGAAGACAAGAAAGTCAAACATGTCATTACTAGACTTAAAGGGCATGCAACACTATGGTGGGATGAACTGCAGGCTGACAGACATTACAAAGGCAAGAAGAAAATCAAAAGCTGGGATAGAATGGTTGCAAAGATGAAAGCCAAATTTACACCCAAGGATTATCAAATCACTCTGTTTCAGAGGATGCAAAATTTGAGATAGAAGCTGATGTCAGTGAATGAATACACTGAATATTTCTACAAGATAAACATCAGTGTAGGTCATTGGGAAATCAATGATGAAAAAGTTGTTAGGTACATGAATGGTCTACGATATGACATTCAAGATGAGATGAGCATGATGACCATTTGAAATGTGGAAGATGCTTATCAGATAGCTCTAAAAGCTGAAGAGAAGCTGAGCTAGAAGTAAGGTCAAAGAGGTCGAGGTAGAAGTCAAGCTAGAGGCAAAACAATTTCCCAAGACAGAACTCAGAAACCTAAAGAAGAGAGAAAGAAACCTCAAACTCAACATGAGAGAGGAGGAAGCTCACAGATAGGGTAGTATGCTGATAGAAATACTTTTCCTTGATCCAGAGGAAGAGGAAGAGGCAGAGGCAGTGAAGTAAAATGCTTTGTCTATGGAAAGATCAGACATAAATCCTATGAGTTTCCAGATAAGAAGAAAGATGGTGTTGAAACTCACATTGTCGAAGCTCAAGGATGGAATGTTGAGGCAGAGGACGTTGAGGGAGAAAGATATTTGATGATGAGGAAAGTTCTCTTGAAGCCAGAGAAGGAGGCAGAGAACCCAACCGAAAGAAATAGTCTGTTTAGGACTGCTTGCAAAACTAAAGATAGGGTATGCAAGGTCATAGTGGACAGCAGTAGCACAGACAATCTCGTATCTACAGAGATGGTAGAAAAGCTAGAGTTGGAGACTATTGCACATCCAAGCCCATACAGAGTTTCGTGGCTACAAAAAGGACATCATGTAAATGTCACTAAACAGTGTTTAGTTGAATTTAAAATAGGAGGATATAAAGATGAAATATTATGTGATGTCATTCCCATGGATGTTTGTCATCTATTATTGGGTAGACCGTGGAAATATGATAGAAATGTATTTCATGATGGGAGAAAGAACACATACACCCTGGAGAAAAATGGGAGGACGCCATGGATGATTTTAGGGGCTAAATTTCGCTCATGGGCTAATTTTCCATGGTTTTCCCAAAAAAATATTCGTTATTCTAAAAATGATTCGCCCAAATTTTAGAGGATAAAATTATTTTACCTTAAAAATCACCAAAAGTTTATACAAACTACATAAAATCCTTAGAAATTTGAATATTTTTACAAAAATATCGCCAAACATTTATAGTTTTCATATGAAGGATTAGTAAAATTCACCAAGATTTTAATAGTTTAAAATAAATTTCCATCCTTAAAATCATCCCTAGAGGATGCACATGTTGTTGTCGATTAAAAACCAAGAGGTGAAAACAGAGATGAGAAACATTGTACTTCTCATGAGTGGGAAGGAACTTCTTAATGAGGTTAAGAAGAAGGAGAATGCACAATTCATTATGGTCAGGAAACCCAAAATTTTTTTGACCAGTACGAGGATAGATGATTTACCAAAAGAAATCCAGGAGTTGCTGGGAAAGTTTGTTGATATAGTAGTGGATGAACTACCTTGTTCGTTTCCACCTATCAGGAGTATAAGCCATCGTATCAATCTTATACCTAGAGCCAGTTTACTGAACAAATCCACATACGGATTGATGCCACAAGAAAATGAAGAGGTTAAGAGATAGGTCTAGGACTTAATGGACAAGGGATTGATTAGAGAGAGCTTGAGTCTATGCGGTGTTCTGACAGTGCTCAGCCCAAGGAAAGATGGAGGCTGGAGAATGTGTACAGACTCAAGGGAAATCAATAAGATTACCATCAGATACAAATTTCCATTACCAAGGATGGACGACTTGATGGATTGCTTGAGTGGAGAAAGGTTCTTTTCAAAAATTGATTTGAAAAGTGGGTATCGTCAAATTCGCATGAGAGAAGGTGATGAATGGAAGACAACATTAAAGATGAATGAGGGGTTGTATGAATGGATTCTCATGCCATTTGGTTTAACGAATGCACCCAATACTTTCATGAGGTTGATGAACGAAGTCGTGAAGGATTTCATAGGGAAATTCGTCATCGTATATCTTGATGATATATTAATTTTCAGCAAGATAGAAGTGGAACACTTGAGGCATTTAGCTGCATAAATGAGAAGATTACAACAAGAGAAATTGTTGATCGATATGAAGAAATCATAATTTATGAGGACAAAACTCATTTATTTGGGTTTTGTTATCTCTACAAATGATCTGAAATTGGATCCAGAAAAGGTAAAGATGATTAAGAATTGGCCATCGTCGAAGAGTATATTTGAAGTATGAAGCTTCCATGGTTTGGCTAGATTCTACAAGAAATTCATCCAAAACTTCAATGGAATTAGCGCACCAATGATGGATATGGTGAAGAAAAGACACAAGTATTTTCATTGGATAGAAGAAGCAGAGAAGAGTTTCAATCTGTTGAAGAAGAATATCATTGAGCAACCAATTCTGGTTTTGCCCAATTTTAGCAAGACATTCCAGGTCAGGTGTGATGTGAGTGGATTTCCAACTGGAGTGGTTTTGATCCAAGACGACAGGTCGATCACATACTTCAGTGAAAAAATTAATGAAGTGAATATTAAGTACTCAACATATGACAAAGAATTCTATACAGTCATACAAGCACTGAAGAAATGGAGACATTATTTGGTTTGTTTTGTACAGTGATAATCATGCTTTACATTTTGTGACTCAATAGGATAAGTTGAACCAAAAACATGTTAAATGGGTTGAATTCATGCATAATTTTACTTTTGTAATTAAGCATATTTCTGGCACTGCTAACAAAGTTGTTGATGCTTTGAGCAGGAAATGTTTGCTTATGCAGGAATTCAGAGTCAAGACTTTGGGTTTTGATAACCTTGAAGAAATGTACAGGGATAACCCAGAATTTAAGGAGGCACATGAGGCATCTGAGAATCCAGTTCTCAGGGAAAAAAGCCAATGGACCGAGTATATGATCTAGGATCGGTTATTATTCCAGGGCAATTAGCTATGTATTCCAAAATGCTCCATGAGGGAGAACCAGCCAAAGGAAAAACACAGTGGAGGATTGGCCAGACACTTCGGTCATGAAAAGAGATTCTCAAAGTTCAATGGATCATATTTTTGGCCAGGGATGAGGATATATGTTAAGAAATTTGTGGACAGATGCAGGATTTGTCAGCACACAAAAGGGAAAAGTCAAAACATAGGGTTATATCAACCATTACCCATACCAAAAAGGTCGTGGGACGCAGTGAGCATGGATTTTATATTGGGACTGCCAAGAAAACAGAGAGGCTATGATTCAATCTTTGTGGTAGTCAACAAATTTTCAAAAATGGCACATTTCATACCATGCCAGAAAACCAGTGACGCAACTCATATTGCAAACCTGTTTTTCAAGGAAGTCGTCAGACTTCACAGCTTGCCAAGGAGTATCATGTTTGATTGAGATACCAAGTTCGTAGGACATTTCTGGAGGACCTTATGGAAAAACCTAGGGACAAGTTTATCTTTTATCTCAGCATATCATCCTCAAGCGGATGGGCAGACATAATTCGTGAACAGAATCTTGGGAAATTTGTTGAGGAGCTTAGTGACTGAACACCACAGTCAATGGGATCACATTCTGCCACAGGAGGAATTTTCTTATAATGATTCACTTAACATAAGCACAGGGAAGATTCCATTCCAGATTGTATATGGAATGCATCCAAGGGGAGTTTCTGAATTGAAAATTTTGGAACAAGATGAATTCAGGAGTGCTAGTGCAGAAGACTTTGCAGAAGGAATGAATGAGCTTCACAGCCAAATTAAGGAGCGATTGCAGAGTTCAAGTCAAGAATACAAGAGAAGAGAAGATCAACATAGGTGAGAACTTCAGTTTGAAGTTGGTGATCTGATTCTTACACATCTGAGGAAGAAAAGGTTCCCAAGGGGAACGCATAACAAATTGAAGATGAAAAAGATTGGACCGTGCAAGGTCATAAGAAAATTTGGGGCAAATGCATATGAGATTGAATTACCCGATGGGGTCGGAATCTCACCGATATTCAATATTATGGATTTGTACCCTTACAAAGCTGAAGAAGCAGGAGTAGAGAAGGAACAGAAAGAGATTCAATGGACAAAACAAATGCATGTAGTTGAAAATCCACAGAGGGAAAGAATAATTGACAAAAGGATTAGCAAAAAGACCAGGAGAAAAGAGTATTTTCAATACTTGGTCAAATGGAAGGGACATCCAGCTGAAGATGCTAGTTGGGAAGATGAAGAAGAAATTCATAAGCATGGACAGACCGTGCAAGAGCTCATGAACAAGAGTTCATGAAAATTTTCAAGCGAGAGAGTATGATGCAGGAGCATTGTAAGTAGCCAGGCAAGCAACCATAAAGGTGGAAGACAGATGGAAAAGTACAACACAGATTTTGCACATTTTGAAATGTTTTTGAAAAAATTAATGAGAAGATATTAATGTAGTAGTTAAAGGAAGCATACTTTCATGTTGTAAACAGATCTTGAATGACTGCTCTCATCTATAGAATGTAAATGCATTTATACGTAATTAATGAAAGTAGGTAGATTTGAATTCATAGATTAGACAGTTTAGAGAGTAGGAAGGAAAACGGATATAGACACCCTCACCCTTGTACCATTGTAACATTATCATCATTGAGAGATGAAGCAGAGAGCTATAGAGAAGAACCCATGTGCAGGAGCACTTGAGTTAATATATGAATCTTTGACTCAATTTTCATGGTGTTGTGATGCTTACTGTTTACATCTGTTGAATGGTATGTTTACAACTATTTTTCTTCTCTGTTATGCATTTGTTTCAATGCTACGTTGTGTGTATGATTTCATGGTGAATGTATGAAGTCTAAGAGGGGAGAAGAATGAGTTTCAATTGTTTCTCTTCCTGAGAATTCCTACAAGGAGTGCAGTGAAACGTCCGCAAGGTGTGCGTTGAAAAGAGTCTTAGTTTTATCTCAGAAAGCTTAGGAGAGATACCATTGTTCTCATTTCCCGTAGAACTGCAGGTGAGGCACGGAGTCGTGCAAGGTGTGCGCAAGCTAGTTGAAACCTTGAAAGTTATCAACTAAGGTGAAGGTGGAAGGAATATTGTTGCAAAGAGTGCACAGAGTCGAGGACTCAAATAACCAGAGGTTATTTGAAAGATTGTCGCAAGGAGTGCGAGTAGAATTCCTTTTGGAGACTTGAGTTTGCAAGTGAAAGCTCAGGAGGGATAGTACCTTTGAAGTGTTCAAAGGGAGAGGAAAGTTGAAAGAATCTCATAAAATACAAGTTCAGGAGGGAGAACACCGATTCGTCTCACAGAATTCATTGAGGAGTGAATCAGGCGGTCAGAATTCTCCGAGGAGAACTTGCGAAATCACGGGGACCGTAGGATCCAGAGGAGCTGCAAGGTGGTTAGAAGTTGGGTGAAACCATCACTTTTATTTCAAGAATCAACATGGACCATTTATTGTGGTCAGTTGAGCCGTTAGATCATTTAGGAATTTCAAGTTTCGTAGGTCCAGAGTGTAAGCCAAAACCCTTGGTCACTCTAACTCCTGAATTGCGAAATGGATTATCGCATGTGAGGCTGAACGAGTGAGTTTCGGCACTTCAGGAATTTGGGGTTCGGTATTTCAGGAGTCCTGACAATAAGGAGTTGGGACATAGTGGAGTGAAAATCCTGAAGTCATGAAATGCGACAGGACTTTGGTGTGGAATTTCAGCATTTCGGCACTTCGGGTGTTGGGAAGTAAAGGAGGCAATGATCTTTGGAATCAAGAGTTTCAAACTCCCTATTCGTGAAAAGCCGAAAGATCCAGAGTTGTCAGATCATGGAGGATCTCAGCCATAGATCACATTGGAGGTGAGGTTTCGGGAATTTGGAGATCGAAGTTTCGGGAGGTGAGGAACCTTTCTGTTGTGGATCTCGCAAGTCGCAAAATCCCGAAGAGTGAAAGGAAAAATTCTCGAAACATTGAAGGACAATAGCCGTGGGCCCAATCGGGTTCCAGGGTTTCGGTAGTCAAGAGACAGAGTTGCATGTCAACACAACTCCAGAAATCGTGAAAAGGAAAAATTCGAAAGGTGGGTCCTAAGTATTAATCGGAGGATACGTGCGACAGAAGTCAAGGGAGTGGTCAAGCATCAGGGAAATTCCTGAAAGACCTTCAATCTCGCCAAAAAGAAATATTTTGGAAACCATAAAATCATAAGGGAAGAGGAACGAGTGTTGGTCTATCACTCAAGTTCCGAAAAGCTAAAATAAGTGGCAACAAGAGGCGTGTGTTCGGCGCATTGAAGGAGTCAACCCTCGTTGACGTTTCGGGTTTCGGAGGTTGAAGAGACAAGGGGCTCAATAACATGATTTGCGAAATAGAGAAATCTGAAATTCTGAAAGGAAAAGAAAATCCCCGATCATATTTGTTGGTCAGTTGTGGAATACACCTTGTGTGTGTGGTATTCCCTGTGGGGAAACCAAAGAGTCAATCAGACTCAGGGGAAGATTTAGAATGATCATGCGCAGATCTTGGCCCAAGGGTCGAGGGTTTGCACCATTCTTGCAAAGAATAAATTATTTAAATAACAAAGTGAAGTGACAAAGTCAAAGAGGATGATTTAAATAATAAAGTGAAGTGACAAAGTCAAAGAGGATTATTTAAATAATAAAGTGAAGTGATAAGGTCAATGAGGATTATTTAAATAATAAAGTAAATGGAGAACTTTATAATTATCGAAAGTGGTTATAAGAAGGTTAACCCTAAAATGAGGAAAATGGGTTAAGTAGTCCTGTGGCTATAGGATATATGGACAAGTGGAAAATTGGGAAAAGTTGGAGATAGGTGACTATGTGGAAAAATTGGTCTAGAAGATGCTTCTAAGGAAGCTACATGAAAGTATAAATAAGAGGCAAGGCTCTCTCATTTCAATCACACTTGAGCATATTGAATATCTACAGGTGACTAAGGTAACCAAAGGATATATAAGCCGAATTTCAGAGGGAAGGTGAAGTAAAGAAGGACGAAGTTCAAGGGAGAATAAATTCTTTTGATGATGCAAGGTATGTTATTTACAGGTCATCTCACCATTTCTGCAATAACATTTTTTCTAGAATGATTCAAATTGTGAAATTGGGAGGCCATTGAGAAAACATATACAAGTAGTTGTGGTACGAATTTCATCTTGTGGGTCTTTTTATTTTTGGATTTACACTCCGTGAAAAATAGGGTTTGTGACTAGTCCTAAAACTAGTCTAAAATAGGTGTTTCGGGTAAAAACATCATAACGTATTTATAATAGATCCAAATTCAGTAAGACCAAATGTGTTGGCTAGATTATAGTCTTTATTATTCTATGTAAAATTTTCATATCCATAAAACAAATATTTTGTGCGTGGCACTCTCTACAAGTTCGCTCTCTAGAATAAGCCAGAATTCAACAAGGTATGCCATTTTTGCTATAATTCCTTTTTTGAGAGGTTCCAAATAGTGACACCTCGAGGAATTGCATAAAACACATCGAATAACATTTTGTACTATTTTCAGATCTTTATTCATTATAGGTACATAGTTATGATTATTTCAAGTTAGGGTTGTTGACTAATCCAAAACTAGTCATGTGAGACTAAATTAAAGTTTGATGAAAATGCTAGTCTCTTGTTGTTAAAGGTAAGGAAGGTTTGCAGGTATGTGATCATATACACCAGGTCTATTATAGAGTTACAAATCAGATTTGGATGATTAAATTGATGAGGGCGTTTGGTTGAGGTACACGTTAGGTACATGGTTGAGACAAGTAGTTTATGAGTTGGCACATACATGAGGTGTATAGTTGATGATGTTGGTACATATTGATGAGTCATAGTTTGAGTAGTTGATACATGATTGGTACATACTTGGTAAATGGTTGGAGGCACTTGTTAGTAGTATTGTTGACACATGGTTTATGGATGGTGTAGCATACTTGTATTGGTATATTATTAGAAGCACATATTGATCTTGGTGATGATTATGAGTTGTTTTGTTATGCTTGGTTGATGCACATATTTGAGAGTTGTCTTGGTTATTAATCTTGGTGAGTAGATCTGATTTGGTTGATAAGATTGATGAGACAGGTTGTTGTGATAGGTTGTTTGGACAAGTTGTTGTGACATGTTATTTGTACAGGTTTGGTGCATGGTTGATGCACTTGTTCATGGTACAGGTTGAGTTACAGGTTGGTGCATGGTCGATGCACTTGTTTATAGTACAAGTTGATTATAGGTTGTTTGGTATAGGTTGGTGCATGGTTGATGCACTTGTTTATGGTACAGGTTGATGCATGGTTGATGCATGGTTCAGGTTTATTGGTATAGGTTTATAGCAGTATATCTCATAGCGATAATGTGACAGTGGTTCCATCATTCTACTTATATGTCAGGGTGGTTGGACGGGTTAAGGACAGGTGGTTTTAGCCACCTTCCGGTTGTATCCGGAGAACATAGGGGGTTGTAGCCTCCTTCTGGTTGTAGCCAGATAATTGGGGAGTTGGAGCTTCCCTCAAGTTGTAGCCTGAGAAGCTAGGGGGTTGGAGCCTCTTTCCAGTTGCAACTGGAAAACAAATTAAGTCGGTGCTTCCAATGAATGTAATTCTTAAATACATATAAGAAAAAACATTATGTGGTTTTCTCCTACTTTGGGTTTCCACGTAAAAACACTGGTGTATTGTGTATGTGTATGATTTCTCATTTGTTCATTGCTTATTTACTTTGCAACTATTGGATGATAATGCTACATTGATATAACACTTTCATATTGTGGTTAAAAAGGATTGAATTGATCTATTATTGATTCACCCCCTCTCTCAGTAATCCAACAACAAGAACCAGGTTTCTGCAGTAGTGAGGAAATGGGAGGTGATCGTTCTGATCATTCAATCTTATTATTTTTATGCACATAACTTTTTCCTCATTCCTTATTATCTGCTTAGTGATTCAAATTCATACTATCATTATATTCTAGATTACTGCATAAACTCATTATTGTAACAATCACGATTATTTCATGATGGTTAAACATAAGACAAATATAATCTATGATGCATCCAGACATAATTCACAAGAAATCACATAAAAGACATGTAACACAATATTTAATGCGGTTCACCCAACTCTAGGCTACATCCACAATGGTTGGCTTCTTTATTATCCTTTCATTAAGTTCTTCATGCTTGCGCACTACGCTTACAAAGATATATCATGGATATATTTATCTTCTACTAGCCTAGCCGCTCTACAGTGCAAGTCTCTCTCTCTCTCTGTATCATCCCTTACATTCATACTTTGATTCTCTCCATTCCTAGCCTATCCTATCAACCTTCTTACTGATAGACATTCTCGACAGTTTGGAACAAACTCCACAATACTGCTCAAGATTAACCACATGGAGGAACTAAAAGAATAATAACCAGAGAACCCCTATTCTCCTAACCCATTACATATTTATAAATACAATCTAGGGATTAAAACCCTACTTGGTTCCCCCCAAAACCCTATTACTATGCATGACTTCTCCAATTAATTGGTTGTTCAACTGATTTCATCTTCTTTTTCATTTGCATGTTGCTTTTGCACTCTCACTGCTTTTCCTCCTACTTTTGTGTGTCCTTCTATCTTTAGAATGTCAGGATGTCATCCTTCCTTTTTTTACGCTTTCTTCTCCTACTTTATTCTACTTTATTCTTCTTCCTTCTTTATTTCCTGTTTTATTCTGCTCATTGTGCATTGTACTTTTGGATGCACCTCAACTGCACACTATCTAGTCTTCCATATTCTCCTACGCACTTCTTCTATACTTAGGATTTTTCCAAAAATTGTATCCCAAAACTATCTATCCAATAGGCCCCCAACAATCACCCGTGGCTCATCCCAAGCCAATTAGACCTATTTTCTGCTACTCCATACCACAATGAAATTTTTGGAGGCTACCTTAGCTACCTCCACTTCCTTGAGTATCATTTCCTTTATTTTTGTGATCTCTTATGCCCCCTGCACAGTCAATATTGTCAGTTTCTTTGCTTCCAGGGCTTCTTACTCGACCTTTTTTTGCGTAGTGTCTAGTTCACTGATGATCCTCATTGCTTCTTCCTATAGTGGTCCTAAATGATGCTGCAAGATCTTTTGTTGATCCCTCAATTTCTCCACTTCCAGGTATGACTACCTTTGTGCCAAACTTGTTGTCATATGTTTTGTTGTTGGAAGTGTAGTGATCCTTTTTGAAGCTTTTTGTGCATGCTCCTTTGCTTTTCTTAGCTTGGCCTCTACAACCTTTGTAACACATCTTTATTTCTAAAGTTGTAACGCTCTGATACAATACTGTAACGCCCCCTTTCCATTAGCCGGGTAGGTGCTACTTCGCGGAATAACAATCTCATGCTTATATATATATATATATATATATATATATATA
>JZKD02S1774194.1:573024-616208 GCA_000966675.3 Picea glauca
AAATAATCAATGGATTTAACATTAATTCATATGCACAACAGAGTACATGATAATTATAAATACAAAGACATGCAGTAACATAATTGAAACATCATCTGGTACTTATCTTTGAAAATGGTGGTTATCCTACCAATGAGGTGTAGGCCTTCCACGAACCTCCCAGCCTTAGACTGCACTACTCATCAAGCTCAATAGTAGGTCACCCCCGAGCTGGGACTAAGCTCCACCCCAAGGCAAGGAATCCTAGGCTAGGTTGAGGTTACAGGGAAAACACACAGTCACAAGGAAGGAATTCTCTCCCAGGAACCACTCATACTCACTACCCACAGACTCTCCTTCCCCACATGCATGTTCCACCCCAGGAGTATACACCTTCTCTATCACCTAGACAGTCCTTTGGCTGCTAACCTCCCTTGCCTTGGGTTTCAACAACATACCGGACCAGAAGTCTCTGAGCTCTGTGGAAGCTACAGGGTTCCTTCCAGGAGTTCTCTCCTTCCTCTATGCACTCTCTCATCTGAAGAGAATCACTCACAAGCCAAGCAACCTGTTCTTCCAACTTCAATCACCTCTCTCACTTGGAGAGAGTGTTGTACAAACTGGCCAACAAGCCACACACAGTCCAGCACTGTGTGGCCACAATAGCCAACGGGGAAAACAGACATGATCTTTCCAACAGGCTCAAAAATGACATGATGGTCTCACGGTTATGGTTTTGGGACAAATATTCCACACACAGGCTCAATCTATTCAGACAGAGGATGTCTCGACTTTCCAGAAATCAACACAGGCTATTCCCGAAATCAACACAGACTTTTCCCATGATTTCAGAATTGCACGAGATCTCTTGTCGAGGTCAGACGGGTTCACACTCAGGCTGTCAAGGATCAAATGGTGGAGGAACCCCCCAACACGGCTGATCTCAGACGCTTTATTTTCATGCGCCTGGGTTGACACTTGTCACCCATGCAACTGCATGCGTTCCTTCAGCATGTGTTCCTTCCATTTGGAAGTTGCTTGTCCTTCCAAAAAGAACTTAGGATAAAACATATTATTCACATGTATTTTGGAATAATATTGAAATATTATTCCCAAAGACTTAAGCCCCTAGGCTCAACACTTAGCCCCTCTTCCCACCTTCCAGCCCCTAATCCCTTGCTTACCCTGTGGAAGCTTAGTCCCCCATCACTCATTCATCGTGGTCGGTCTTCCCGCGATGGTGTTTATATTTTATTACTGTTCTGCATAAATAAAGGTACAAAATTAGGCTCTTGGCCTTCAACACTTAGGCTCTCTGGCCTAACAATCACATAAGCCCACTAGCTTATACAAACTCAACTCACTAGCCTATAAAAAATATTTACAATTCATTTCATAAACAATATTTACAATAGGGCTCGGCCTTGGGGACATTACAACCTTCATCTCTGGATCGTCCACAAGATATGTCCAGATCTGTGCGATCTCCTCACAGAGTTTGGTGCACTCTCCTATCTTTTTAATATTAGTGATTGTTGTTGTTTCCATTCTCTCTCCTCCTTATCATACTTATGGTGGCATCCCTGGTGCACTCCACAATTGTAAGTCCTCTATATGTGATCATAAGCCCTTGATGAATTCACCAATATTCAACACTTTTTCTTCCATACTAGCTTCTACTACTATGGGGACTTCCAGAATAGCTTTGTATAGTTTTTGGACAACTGCTTTTGTTTTCTGCACTATATTTTCAGCTTTGTCCTTCTCCTTGAGGGATTTCCCTACCCTTTCCTCGACCTCATTCTTGTTTTTCATCACCTCTTCCACTCGACCTTCATATTCCTTCTTTCGTTGGAGTGAAGCATCATACTATTCCTGCAACTGATCTCTTTCGTCCATCATTTTCATCATCTCCTGCTGTGCTTCCTCACCTCTTCTCTTAATATCTTGCAATAGTCCCATTTGCAAGTCTTGTAATCTCTATATTGGTATCCTTGATACCACTATGTGGAGGTGTCCTAGTGCATTAACCTATTATTTTAACTCAGACATTGGAAATTTGAGTGGGTCTTTCTCAATCTGAAGTGTTTGATACCCGACTACTAATTGGTTCAAGACTAGATGTGCACTCTTTGCTTCCTTCCCTAGGATACTAGATGGTCCTCCCTTAGTTCTTCTCTCTTTTTGTAGGCTAGAAGCTGCTAAGAGTTGTTGGAGTGCTACCAATGATCCTACACTCTCTTTTGTTTCTCTTCTTGCTTCTTTCTTTCTTCCTCTATTATTTCTTTCAAAAAATCTCATACCTAGTAGTCAATCATATCCATGTCATCATTAGTTAAAGTATACACTAGGATTCTCTATGCACTTTATTATTTTTTCATGCCCCTCCTCCTGGTTCTTTCCCCTTATTCTTTCCTCTGGATCCTATCGCATGGACTGTTTGCTGAGTTTTTGTTGTGGATGGGCCAGGCATATCTCATGTGCCATTATTTTTCTCATTTCCCTACTCTTCATCTAGTTCCTCATTACTTTTATCTTTCTGTTCTTCCGGTTTTGGTTTCCTTGTTTTCTCTGTTGGGATTTTCTAGTCCTCTTCCCAGTC
Source organism: Picea glauca (assembly GCA_000966675.3). Classification (NCBI taxonomy): domain Eukaryota; kingdom Viridiplantae; phylum Streptophyta; class Pinopsida; order Pinales; family Pinaceae; genus Picea; species Picea glauca. Next base: position 575,606 of record JZKD02S1774194.1, read on the forward strand.
ATTCATTATCTAGCATACATCCTCTGTTGTCACCATGTAACTACTTGGAAACCATTGGGGCGATGTCTCCTTCTTGGCCTACACATACATGTGGTGCATTCCTTCTTTAAAATGCGCTATATCCTTATATGTTTCTATTGTCTCTACCGATATGCATGGTGAGTGTGCAACTAGATGTGTGATATTTTCCATGTATACATAAAATGTGGCATTAGTGTCATTTTTTCTTCTCTTAATCATCGTATGCCATAAGTTGGAATATCTCCCAGCCAAACTGCATGTTCCTGATGTGCAAATGTGTTGATAGTAACCTAGTTCTTGCCACCCAACCAATTAAATCAATATCAACAACCATGCACAGTGGAATTCCATACCATTTTCTTGGGCCTCAATGCAATCCTACAAAAATTGGTTCACCAAGAAGGTGGTCCAATTCATCTAAACCCCTTCAACACATTTTTCTTTAGCCGCAATGACTACAACTGGGACTTCATTCTTACTACACTTACATACAAAATTGTAGGCTAGTACTTGCGTTGAGAACAAAACAATGGTGTCATTGATGTTTTCACACCCAGTCCCCTCTTTCCCCTAAATTCCTAGAACTTTTCCTTCATCGACTCTGAGAGGGTTGCTACTGACAATGCTCCAAATTTTGGCGAGGCCATTCATATTGTGTGACAGGTTCTTTAAATGGCTCTGCATCTATTCTTTGGTAGTTATAGCTCCATTTGGGTGCACTCAGATTCAATCTAGTTTTCTTTTTCTTACATGAAACAATGCCTTACACTTAATGACTTTTTGTTGTTTTCCTGCCTTGTTTCCAACTGTGCATGTATCATCCTGCCTTAACTACCTTGTCCAATACGCCAATGTGGTTGATGAGTTGTTACATAAATGCATCTTTATTACCAAATTTATCATGTGATTTTTCCCTCGTACTGCCAATATGTCGTACTTTTTGGTGGATTTTATCATTTAAGATTATACAATGCCTTTATGAATTATCATTCTTGCCTTGTAGCTATCATTTTCGTGCTTAAATGATTTTAACGATATTGTCATTGTCAAATTGTACAATGGGTTTTTCTTTTGCATCTGTGTGCTTCGTAGTATTTATCTTCTGTGTATCATTTTCTAAATTGACACAGTTCTATTATGATGTGTGATAACCATTCCTTTTTCACAATCTCCTATGCCATGTACTTCGACACCCTTTTTATTTTTCTATATCTACTTTTTGTTTGATTTTCTTTCTTTTTTTAATTTTTATTTGTTTTTCCATTTTTTTCCTTCCTACTATAGTACAACTACTATGATACACGTGTTTTGGCACAACCTAGATTACTAAGAAGATTGTCGACCATCTCTATAGAGTCTCAGTCGACTTACATTCACCATTTGGCATTACTCCAAGGAATTTTGCATTCATGATTTCCAACTGCACAACACATGTCTATGTTACATGTTGAATCACATATGGTCCTAACCAGTATATTCTAAAATTTCTTGGATGATGCATAAAATTGTTGTCATAGAGTAATACCAAATCTCCTACTTGAAACTTTTTTTGTTTAATGTGTCGATCATGCCAAGCCTTCTCTCTCGCTTTCTAAACTTGCTAATGGAAACCATATACAAACCAATATTATTCAAGTTGTACCAATTGTGCCAATCTCTCCTCTATTGCACCAGAGTCTACTAGCTCAGTGATTGTTGCAATGCATAGGCTAGGTAGAATAAACTCCATTGGTATCACTACTTCTTTCCCATAGACCAACCTGAAAGGTGTTTGTCTTGTCAAATTTTTACTTGTAGTGTTGTAAGCCCATAATACTGCAGAAACTCTTAAGTCCCAGTTGTCTCTCCTTACGTTGCAAATTTTTATCAAAGCATTCTCCAAGATCTTATTGAAATATTCCATCGTTCCATTTGCTTGAGGATGATACATGGTACTCTTTTAATGATGAATTTGAAACTCCTAAGTCAATGTTGCAATTGTATTATTCAGAAAGTGTTTTCCTTGATCAATGAGTAATATACATGGACATCCAAACCTTGTGACTACATTCTCAAACAAAAACCTCACAACAATCTCCGTTGTACATTATGTAATAGGTGTCGCTTCTACCCATCTTGTCAAGTACTCCATCATAGTGATTTTGTATCTTTCCCTTGATCTTCGTGCTTGTGGATTGATTGACCCTACAAAGTCTGTTGCCCATTTCTCAAATGCCTGCAATGTAACCTGAGGATTCAAAGGAATTTCATCCCTCCTAGATGGATTTCCCACTCTTTGACATACATCGTATGAGTAACAATATTCCTTTGAATCTTTGTGGAGTGTGGGCCACCAAATCCTTGTGCAGACAATATTTTGTGCAGTTTCTCTCCCTGCATAATGTCCTCCTGCAATCCCATCATGAGATTCTTCAAGTATCATTGGTCTCTCGTGTTCCAACACACAACATATCAATATGCCATTTGCACCCAACTTGTATAAATTCCCTGCAATCAACTAATAACTGTTACTTTCACTACCAGTTGCTTCTTCTATGCAACCGTCATGTCTGATGAAGCCATTCTTATATTGAGAAACTGCACAGTGTCCAAGAAGTAGTCATCCACCATATTTACTATAAATAGTTGTGCATTTGGGAAGTTTTCATCTAAATTGCCTACATATTCTCTTGATAGTATGCGCGATAGATTATTTGGTCCTTCATTTAACTTCCCTGATTTCACTAGAACCTCAAAATTGTATTCTTGAAACAATAATAGTCATTTGCATATTCTCCCCCTAACACTGGATTTTTGACTAAGTATTTTAATGCAGAATGGTTTGTATACATCTTAATGTGAGACCCCAATAAATAATGTTTGAACTTCTATAGTGCATAGACCATTTCTAATCCTTCTCGTTTTATGGTAGTATAATTATTTTCTACAATGGAAAACTTCCTACTTGCAAAAGAAATTGGGTGATCTATGTTTCCCTCCCCTGGTTGAGATAGCACTACACCCAACGCTATGGAAGATGTATCTACATGAACATGGAACTCCTTGTTCCAATCTAGAAATATCATAATTGGTTTGGTTACTAGTTTCTTCTTTAAGGTGTCCAGCCCCTTTTGATAGTCCTCGTTCCATTGCAAATTTGCTTCCTTCTTTAGTAACTTTTCCATCGATGTTGAGATCTATGCATAGACTTGATAAAATTCATGTAATATCCTGTATGACTCATATTTTCCCTCAGCTCTCTGGCTGATGTAAGAGGTTCTAAATCTAGAATTACTATAGTCATGGTTGGATCTACTAGTAATCCATGTTTGCAAACTACATGTCCCAACAAATTTCCAAACGACAAGAAAAAATACACCGCTTCAAGTTTGGTGAAATATGACACTATTTACATCAATCCAACATTAGCCTGAGGACTTCTATATGATCCTTCAGTAGACTGCACACAGTCCAATCATCTAAGTACACTTTAAGGAACTTATGGATAAATTCCTTGAATGTTAAAACCACTACTCTAGAAAGCACCACAGGGGCATTCTTCAATCCAAAAGGCATTACTATATACTGATAAACCCCCCACTATGTCGCGAAAGTGGTCTTGTGATGGGCTTTATACGTAAATTTTATCTGATGGTACCTCAAGAATCCATCTATGAAAGAATAAGTTTCTTGACCCCATACATTCTCCAGTACCTCATGTTACGAGGAAAATCACTCTATGGCATGGGGTAAACAAAAACAGATGGAATGACTACAAAAATCAACTCTAATCCCAAGTATTCTATATAAATGAACATGCTAACAAGACAAGATCAAGAGCCTACCTCGTTCAAATGTTTGATGAAGACCATTGTTGATCACGTAACTCAAATATTTATACTTGCAACTTGTCCTCAACAACCAAGATACACAAGAATATGGTGATAATATATAATGTTATCACATACAATAGCATAATCCATTAACATTCATAACAAATACACCCATGGAATAACAATTCAAATATTTCTAAGATATCAATTGGATGAGTAAAGAGTATTTCTATTAAAAATGATCAACGAAAGTGTATAAGTGACAAACTTATGTGTCAAAACATCTCAGAACCGAGAAACTAAGTCCCTTCCAGCTGGGCCTCCACCACTTCAATCCTCCACCAAAGGCAAGCTCATATAAAGAAGAAAATGAAGTTCTCCATCAAAGAAGTAAGATCTTGGGGGATAAACAATGTGTTATCACATGATATTGTCTGGAGTCGTATGTGTTCGTTGTTAGTACCTAAGTCTATAATTTTTAACCATTGTCTCTCTTTCCCTATCCTATGCCAAGTCTCAAAGTTTTTTTTTTTTCCCCTTCGACTGGTAACATCATTTTTTTTTGCCCCTTTTGTGTTTAAGTGCCCTGGTCTCCCTTAATGTCTTATCTGGAAGGAGTCTCAGCCCCAAGCCCCTCTGTTTTTCCCCAAGGGTAAACACTTGTCTCCTTTTTTTTCCAGTCACTGGTATCCCTGTTTTTCCCATCCCCCATCTAGTCGTCCAAGTCTTTGATTACACAGGCCGCAACCATGGACACAAAGCATAGCTTTCATAACAGACCATTTTGGGCTCGAAACGCAAGTAGGATGCAGTTTTAGTATTTTAGTGGCGAAGATTCCAGGAGCAGTTCAAATCAACGGCTCATAGGAATTAAGAACTCCAAAATTGTGTGAAGTAGAGCGCCAAGGCAAAAGGTCCAAAGTCCCAAGGCCCAGAGCGAGCATGAGTTGTCGATATTGAGGGGGGTAGGTGGCATCCAATCCAAAGTGTTCGAGGAAATGAGCTTCGGGAGATTCAAAGTGAGAAGTGTGTAAAACTACCGAAGAGATGAAGCCCGGACTCCCAAAAGAATTATGGACCGTTGATCTCAAAATCAATCGGAGTCGTTGATCTTTGGGGCAGTGCCTCAGGAAGCCTCGAAGAGCCACAATCCCAAAATAAAATCTGAGCCATCAAAATACAAAGACACGTGGAGGTAGATCCCTCGCTTTGGGGTTTAGCACTCCAGATAATCGTGGAATATAAGCTTCGAAAAGTTCTAAAGTCATTGAAGTGTCGAAAGCCCAAAATGAATCTGGACCATCCATCATCGGGGACATGTGACAGCCAATCTCTCACTTCGGAATTTTTCCTCCAGGATAATTTTCATGTTTCACATTCAAGAACCCGAAGGCCAAAGGACCAAAGTAATTCTCATTCATAAGATTCAATAGGACACACGTCAATAGATCGCCAGCTCTCGGTAAAAGATCTTAAGACAATCGAGGTTTGAGATTTTGATTTTCCCAAAGTCCGAAGCCAAGAAGTTATCTCAGTTGTCGATCTACAAGGGACATACGTCAACATATCGCCAGATCCAGGCAAAAGCACTGAAGGAAAATGAAGTTTGAGATTTGATTTTACCGAAGTCCAGAGCCATGAAGGGATCTCAGTCGTCGATCTATGGAGGCCACACATCGTCATATCCTTAACTTTGGATGTTTTTCTTTGAGGGAAAAATAAGTTTGATTGTTGATTTTCCTAGAGCCTAGATACCTGAAGGGGATCTCAGCCATCGATTTCAGAGGATATGTGGCAGTCTTCAGTGTGTACATGTGGCACACTCATCAGTCATGACACCTAGCACCTATCCAACAATGGCACATGGCATTTAGTCCAGGTAGTCGTGGGCATATCATTCATTTCTTTGTTAGTGAAATGTGTCACTTCTCTTTCATGACACATCAGCATGGTCACATCAGGCCACCACGTCATATCATCCTCTGGGAGGTGTTATTGTTCAGTGTCAAAAGTGGTGCCCCCCCAGGGCACATTTTGGCGGATTCTAAAGTTGGCGGGCGGTTATGCTAGGCAATGGCACTAAATCTAGCAGGTGTACCCAGATTGCAGATTGGGATCAGATCTATGGCCACAGTCCATTGCGGAAATGCAACATGATTAGGCGATAAGTTTCTTAAGCAGTCCCGCAATGGAAACCATGGTATGGAAAAAGTGCTACATGGAAAAAGATGGTGGATTACGGGCCCAAAAGAAGTCTGAACCCAAACCACCTTTGAGTGTCCCTGCAATCACATGTTTATATGGAAACCTATCTGATAGCATCATGTGGCTGCCCCCTGAGCATTAGGTATCATTTAATATCCGATGAAAAGCAGTTAATGGAAGGTAGGTTTGGTGGTTGAAACCTCGACTCACCCCATTAATAGAAGATGTGGGGGAATCTAGAGTTGTCAGCTCGTGATACCCCTGCAAACATATTTTCTTGCCAACCCATGCCAATCTGAGCTCGTGTTTTACAAAGAGATGCATGTTCAGTATGACAGAAGAACTCGCCGATGCAAAGATTTGATTGTAGTGGCCAGGTCACACTCTTGGTAGTGGCAAATTGTTCTGAGTATAAATAGTTAGTTTTGATATTCTATTAAGGTGGTCAACTGGTTGAGCAGAGATCCCTATATTGTAATGTTTGATGCCGGAACTGTTCTCTGGTTATGTATCAAATTTGATACTTTCATGTTAATAGAAGTCATATTCTTTTCATCTCTCTGTAAAACTTGTGCTAAAACACTCGGGCATGGAGGATCCAGTCGAGGGTTGTTATGTTGTTGTAATGTAGGTTTGATTACAGTGGTATCGTGAACATTTTTAGTCAGCTCCCTTGTTATCTTTTTCCCTCTTACACTGAATGGGTCGGGCATGGAGGATCCAGTCAAGTTGTTGTAGCTGCATTGTGATGTAGGTTTGATCATTGTGTTGTTTGGACATATTTCAGTGTCTGAAGCTTGAGCTCAAGAGTGATCTTGAATCTGAGTTTTTCTTCTCCAATCTGCTTGAAAGCTTGATGCCCATAGCAGTCTTGTTCACCTTTCTCACTAAGTCTTCCCTCTTCTCACAATTAAACTCAATTCAGCAACTGAAGTTAATGAGACCCTCACTTCCCTGTGAATTTATTGTACAATTATGTGTTGAACATAATTCATATATTGAGTTTTTTCCATTGACCTCCACTCATATCAAACCAACATCCACCAAAAACTCTGATGGGTATTGGGCTTATGCTCTCGTAATCTGAGGGTGACTCTCAGTGCTAACACAATGTGTTCAGACTTTCAAGGATAAAGGGATGCAGACTCAATGTCCTCCTCGATGGCTTGGATATGGCTCACTTTATAGCCTTCAAATGGAAAAGAAGGGAAAAGTCAGAACGTTTCCAATATATGGAAGGTCAAGGATCATGGATCTCATGACATGACATGAAAACTCGACACAATTTTTAATTTTGAGCACTCAAATCAATGTACGCTTTATGTAGTGGTGCAACCTGTGTATATGCATGTTTCTAACTTGTAGGGTGCGTATATGTGGAAAAATATGATTTTTTGGCTCTGGTAAGTACAAAAGGGGAATTCAATTCTGTATAGGGAAATGGAAATTCCATCCAAGCAAGTTGCATGTGGCGAGGAAAAAAATTCTATAACAGATGCCCCCTAATGTGTGAGTTCAGAGGAGTATCTTCAATGGTCAAAATACATTATAATTCCCAGAGTTTGAGTGATGGAGACTTAGCTGGAAGAGTTAGTTGCTCATGAGAGTATTACAATCCATAATGACTTTGTACACATGGCTGCCAATCTGAATTACACTGCAGATCCATGTCGAAATATACAAAATAGATATTCATGGCCATGAATAGGAAATACAAAGTAGACACATTCCATAGGTTGTCATAGTCATGAACAAGGCCTAGTGGAAACCAATCTCAAAATAAATATGAAGATATCTGTATATAATGGACTACAATATGATCTTCCATGATCACTGAAGTCATATAGGTACTCGCCTAATGAATGATAGCAGCATCTCAGGAAAGCTTCTACTGTAAATTGATTCTCCATGTCTTCTACACGATCTGCCAAAGGTGCAAGTCTACATCATGTGAATAGAGGAGTTTAGGTTGAATACAACGAGACTTCGATTTATTACTGGTCATTAAGGTATATCGTTAACAAATGCGAGACAACCTACCGATAATGAAAGTAGGTATCAAGGCACCGAGTACATTCTTACAAGTGTGAATAAAGGTGTCGAGGTCGAACACTTGAACAATACATCGATCATGAGACATTGATGTATTCCCAAGTATCGATGGTGGGAGAACCTGCCACTGATGATTTCAAGCCTGTAGGTACTCATAGGACTCTAGGCCTCATTTCCAGAATAGATGAGCTGAGGTTGATGGAAGAAGACCCACTGAAAGGAGAGAATTAAGGAATAGCTCATCATTCAGTATGAGGTACAAAGAAATATCTTGATGATTTGGAGGAACTTGGAAGAAGAGGATGTTAACTAACCAATGACCCTGTGCGTATTTTTCATGCACCAGATGCAAGTAGTGCATGAAAAAGACCCTCTGAATAACATCCAATAAGGAATATTTCCGACAAAGAAAAGGAAACCACCAATAAGGCTAATGTAATCCAAGACACTGCAAAAATCCCAATGTGTGAATAGATCTCTTGCCATTGAACACAAGGGAAACCCCCCATTCAACAACCAATGAGGAGATGCCAATTGTTGGGTTCAAAGTTACCTTCGCATAATGAAAGTAGGACCAGGGTGCATGGTAGGACTACAACTTCAAGTGACTCTAAGACAGAGTGAGGGTATGGACGACATGAAAATTCAATAGTTTTAAGAAATGGTTGACATAGGCTAATAGACATCCTTTCAACAATATCATGAGACATATGGAGGAATCCGACAACATAGACTTGATGATGAAACTTTGTGATGCAGGAGGAATCAATCAAACTCTTCATAGGGACTGGAAGAATAACCAATCAGAGGAGTAAACTCTAAGTAATGATCTCAGCTTCATAAAGTCATGCTAAACCCAAACTTTGGATGACAATTGGACTCAAAATTATCTTCTTTGTTCAAAGGCGACACGACTAATGCCAATATAAGATAACATTCTTTTCCCACCAGTATTTTTTTGTTTTTTCCTAGGAAAAAGAATGTTATGATACAATGGAGGAAATGAGTGTCACGAGTAAGAAAATCGCTCCAATAGTGGAACATACCTATGCTCAATGCAAGGAAGTGCATGTAGGGTGTGGACACTCACAGGAATGTTTCCTCTTAGGGTACATGGTGTCAAGATGCAAAGGATATACACAAGGCTCTACTTGGCTAGTGACTCAGATTGCTGAGGTAATAGGCTTGTAATGAGAAAGAGGGAATTGAAAATAGGCACAATATTGCAAGCAAGATAATGGAATGCAATTACAAGTTAACTCCAAAGAATGTCCTTTTTCGTAGATTTAGTCCCCTTGGCTCGAAAAAGTATAAAACAATACCTACAAGAACTCTTCTAGCCAATGTTGACTAGAGTATTCCTTTTTCGAAATTAGTCTACTTGTTACGAAAAATGGTTAAACTTACACCAAATAGACGTCCTTTCAAATCCATTTAATGAGTGTGAAAGAGACATGTTCACTCAACAATCTTTTCACTTTTTGAGAGAGTCAGAAAAAATCTTAACTAAGAATCGAGGGGAGTCCCATAGGTATAAGTTTGGATGTTTGTGACTAATAATATGGGGTTTGAACACAATGTCATATTGGAACTATAAGGGACTCTCGATCCTATGGAATAACTTCTGCATGGGCACCAAATGGCACAAAGGTTCTAACTAGGGAACCCATGTTTGGTAAGCCTCTACCACTCAATAACGACACTTCTAGTGGTAATAAGAAGGCTATATGTCACTAATAAATGGGTTCATACCTAAGGCATATAGATCACATTCATATGATAATGAAAATATGAAAGATGGAGTGACAACCTATCCTATATGTTGCTAAAATAAAACACCCGCCGAAGTCATGAACATGCGATATCACACTAGAAATTGCAGAAATCCCTGGACAAAACCACCAAAACCAACTTCTTCCACTGCACTATCAATATGCTAGGTCAAAAAAATAGCATAAACTATATAAAGTGGACAAACATTTTCTACTAATAGTAAAAATAACCAATTTTACCATACCATTTGAGTTTTTTACCCACATAGTGCATTTTGGACCAATTTTCCCACGATATTCAAGTGTTGATTCTGGGAGCTACGATCAACGAAATTGACAACCGTTTGAACCAAGTAAGTATCATTCCCCTCCTCTTCATTTTTAATGGTTTAAATTTTAAAATTAGTCCTCATTTTTTTAGTTTAAGAGGGTGCAAAGTATAAACTAGGGTGTACGCAAGCTATAGTATATTGGTTCATGTATGTGGAGACATGTAGGCTGGAAAAGCAAAGCATTCCCACGTATATGTGGCCCTACACGTGTCTGTTAACACTACACCCCGCGTACAAGTTCGCAAATAAGTTTTTAATGAATTTGACTCAAAAAATGATTTTCCTTTGCTAGGATGGTGCTTGAATGGAGAGAGAGGTAGCATGAGTGGAAAGAGATGCAGGGGCCCAACAAGATCTAAAGAGATGTGGTATTTATAAATTTTGGGCTCTCAAAGGAATGAGGGATCAAGTGAGGTTACTCCAAATGATTGTAAACTATTGGGATCTAGAGACAAAGGCCATCAATATTTATGGGAAACCATTGAGGATTGAAGTAGATGATATCTATTTTATCACGGGATTGTCTCGTTGGGGAGAGGTGGTGAATCTCAAATCTCGGGGGACTAGGGGTGGTATGAACATAGAGGACTACATTTCTACCCACTATGTTGCAAGCACAAATAAAGTAGGGATCCAACTCCCCATCAAGGTGATCATGAACATGAGTTTAATGATCATTGTACTCATGTTTTACGTAGTGGAGTGTTTATGACCCACGGTTTATGATTGATGTACCTCACTGTTGGCTAACATGAAGATCCAAATGACGGACTGCAAACAAGGGAGAAATAGAAACTTTGGATTTCCATCCATCTTGTGTAGTTTTTTCTTTGAGCAGTATCCATGCTTAAGCCCTAGAGTAGAGATCATTCCATGTGGACTGTGCAATCTTGCCATCTCATGGTGGACCAAGGTGATGATGTGGTTAGGAGGTGGTAGGGTGCCAACCCTCTACAACGATGAGTTATTTTTCTGGTGGCGTCAACATGTGATAGAAATTGACGACTACCCCTATGTTGGGATTGACTAAAGAGGGGATCCAGATATTCCTCTACCACCAGGCTCCTCCTATGGTGATATAGGTATGAATTTTTTTTGTATATTTCATTTTTTTGTGTTTTTCAAAAAGAATAAACAAATACAAATATTCTTGTATGGTATCAAGTATTAACAATTGGATTGTCGTGAATATGTAGGTCCGTGACGACCAAACGGATTCCCATGACATCGGCGGAGGAACCGAAGAGATGAGAACATGGGAGGAGATGCGGATAGAGGGTTAAAAAATGTGCAGGGGAACCTTTCTCGTTTGAGGCACAGGATTCCTATGGTTCAGGTGGAGGATCTTCTAGAGGCTATGCAATGGAAAGTGGTGGGTGTGCCCCGTGCGTGGGTGTGACTCTTCCGGCATCTTGCAAACACCATATTGTGTTATCATGATACGCATCTGGTGCCATAGGCGTATATTTCATGGTCATATATATACCAACCATATATGTATTTTGAGGGTGTGGGCCCCATTTTGTACTATGATACCATATTCTTTTTTAAAAGAAATATAAAAACATTGGTCCTCAGCTTTACTTATATATGTTACAATATGTACATTGATTAATGTGTTTTCTTTACTTTAGTTATGTGAAAAATGTCAATCTAAAACATAATTAGCATATGTGTTGGATACATAATTAGAACTTCTAAGTATGTGATTATAAGTAATAAAATCAAAGTTTTGTTCCAAAAGTCGTACTCATAGAAATTGTTGCAGTAGAGTAGAGTTTCGCACATAGTAATTGTCGTTTAACTGGCATATGACTAACTGGGATTCCAGGCGAACCTCTAAAGACTGAACACCATGAGAAATGATGTCGCTCAAAAGCTCTATAATGGCGCTATACTCAACCACATTATTCATTAATGGCTCTAGAAAAACGCTACTTGAAGACATTGGTTGGCCCTCAGGTGAGTAAATGACCCACGTAGTAGAAACCATGTTCCATGTATGACGACTAGAACCATTTGTGAACCCTAACTAAACCGAAGACTTCGTTGACATTTTCCAACCAAAGGAAAACCTAATAAGAAAGTCGATGACAAAAAGGAAAAGATATATACACACTAAGATACACTAGTATACAAAGAGTCATGCCCAAGATTGAGGGCTCAAGCATAATATATTTTTAGGTAGAGCCCATTTCTAGGCTCATCCAACATATTCCCTTCATAATCCTCCAATTCATAGGATCCTTTTTCTAAAACACGTCACACGATATAAGGACCATGCCACATGGGGTTGAACTTGCCTTCTCCCAACGGTGCTTTGGCTTGGTCATATAGGAGAACCAAGTCACCCTCATCATACTATCAAGGACAAACAAAACTAGCATATTGGACCTTAACACGTTGTTTATTCGCTTCAATAGTCGTAGAGGCATCTCGATGCTACTCATCTAGGTGCTCTAGGTGTATGAGGTGTTCTTCAATAATGGGTGTGTCAGGTAGGAGATCAATTGCCAGTTTAAGGGAAGGGATTTTGCATTCAATCAGAAGGATTGACTCCACACTATGTACTAACTAAAAAGGAGAAAAATCAGTGGAAGTATTAACCAAGTTTCGATATGCCCAAAGAACAGGGTAAAGCATTAGATGCCAGTCAGACTTACTCTGACTGACATTTTTTTGCAAGATGGTCTTGAGAGATTTTTTCACAACCTCTACTTGTCCATTTTCTTGGGGATAGTAAAGGGAAAAATGACCATGCTTAAACCCCAGTTCTGATGCTAACTCCTTCATCATTTCATTCTAAAAGTGACCACCATGATTAGTGACAATCTCCTTTGGGATTCTGAAACAGGCTATAATTTGGTTGAATACTAAGAACGTTGTCGTCTTACGATTGAATTTAATGGTAGGCATGGCATTTTCCCATTTAGTGAAGTAATTCACAACCACAATAATATGTTGATGCCCCCCAGCCAAAGCTAGTTTACATTCCATAAAATCAACCCCCCACTTTGTGAAGGGATCAACGATGATGACTGGGTGAAGAGGGGTTGGATGCGAGCACATTTTCCGAATGAACACCTGGAAAGGGTGACACTTATTGATTGTTGTAAAAAAATATTTAAAAATTGACAGCCAAAAATAACTAGTTCGCAGTATTTTTTGGGTTGTCGCAATCCTAGATAGATGACCACCACAAGCCCCACTGTGATAATAATTGAGAAGCAAATCATCCTACTCATGATTCAAGAAATGACGCAAGATATTATTCTCTCCTCGACGATACAAAGTGTCGCCAACGATATGGTATTTTTTAGCTTGATGGCATACACATCGTCGATCGTCTCTTGACAGATGCTAGGATAACTTCAAGGTTTGAAGATAAAATAGAATGTCTCTATACCAGGGGTTCAAAAAAGAGATAAGAAAGATATTTTCATTCATGATCGAATCATTATGAATAATGTCCTCATCCAGTCGAGGAAAGTTTGATATTAACTTGGAAAAAACTAGCGATTTCTTAGACTTTGTCGAACTAAAATCGAGGTCAAACTCTTGCAGAATAACAATCCACTTATTTTATTTTCCCCCTATGATATGCCTAGTAAGGACATATTGAAATGGATTGATATCTGCAACTATGGTATTTTTTCAAAGCAATAAATAATGTCATAATCTCTTAACTGCATGTATAATGACCAAGGCTAGCTTCTCGACGTGAGAGTACTTAAGTTCAGGAATGACTAAGTTTCGACTACGATAGTAGACAATGTGCTCATGGAGCTCATCATCCTCTTGAACCAAAACCATACCAACCGTCCCTTCCGACGCGGTGACATAAAGCAAGTAATCTCTGTTGTATTCTTAAGGCTTCAGCAAAGGCGTCAATACCAAGGATTTCTTAAGAGCATCGAAGGATTCCTGGGATCACTCATTCCATAGAATTTGACACCACTTAATGATTTTTTGAAGAAAAGACCATGGAATTTGATAGAGAAGTGCTAAGAGTCATTCTGCAACATGAAGCATAAAATTGTGTGTTCACCTATGTTGAATTTGATAGACTTTGAGAAGTCATTTAAAGTGTATATAGATTCTTTATATTTTTCCACTAGAGGATTTTCATCATAGGAAGGGCATTTAGTGCCCTATGAGAAAAAAAAGCTACAAGATCATGAATGGAGTTGGTACCCTATCCATGAGAAATAAATGATCGTGGTTGTACATTACCTACAAGTATGGAAGGACTACTTGTTAGGAAAACTAGTCATTGTGAAGATGGAAAATGTGGCAAGTTACTTTACCACCCAACCAACATTATCACCTAAGAAAGCACGATGGAAAAACTTATTGGAAAACTTTGACATGACCATCAAGTACCAATAAGGCAAGTTGAACGACGTAGAAGACACCTTGAGTAGGAAGGCATAACTTAAAGTCTCGGAGGAGTATGAGTTGCCATTGCCCATGGGAAATTAGGCATAGGTTTTCATAGGCTTGTAAAAAAAATATCAAAGAGGGATTTCACATGGATCCCACAACTTTGAACATCATGAAATAGGTGAAGGATGAAAAAAAATATGTTTTGGATGGAAAATGGATTTTTATACTTTGGTTGTTTCATTTATGTGCCTAAGTCATCTAACATTCAGAAGGAACTCTTGATGGAGTGACATGATTCACTTTGTGTAGGCCACACGAGATAACAAGGGACAATGGTGTTGTTGGAATGAGGTTACTATTGGGAACATATGAGGTGAGATGTGGAAGAATATGTCCAAACTTGTGTTCTGTGCCAACATGACAAGGTAGACACCATAAATTAGGATGGTCCACTGTAGCCTTTTCCAATGCTAGAGATACCTTAGGAAAGTGTCTCTATAGAATTCATCATTCAACTTCTAGCTTCACAAGGGTATAATGGGATTATGGTAGTTGTTGACCAATTTTCCAAGCACATAATATTCATGCCAATAAAGGTGACTTGTGTAGCAAAATAAGTTGCAAAGTTTTTCTTTAAGAATATTGTGAAGTATTAGGTTCTCCCATTGAGCTTCATGTCATATAGAGACACAAGGCTCACAGGGTGGTTTTGGACAGATTTGTTGATGAGTTCAAGTTCTCATCTACATACTAATAGGAAAACAAAACATATAAATGGAATTTTGGAGGATTACCTAAGAAATTATGTTCATGCAAACCAATCGAATTAGATAGAGTTGTTGGATGTAGCCCAATTTAGTTACAAGATGCAAAATAATTCTGCAATGAGCTATAGTTTTTTTGAGTTGGCGAATGGAAAACAATTGTTGACACCCCACATATTTTTGCAAGGATACTATGGGCACAATCCATTAGAATTGGGGTTCATGAAGGGATGGAAAGACATATTGGATATGGATTATGTTCTCTTGACGAATGCAGTGGAAAGGATGAAGCATTGGGAAGATCATGATAGGAGGGAGGTAGAGTTTCAAGTTCGTGACTTGGTATTACCTAAGTTAGGTAGAGAGAAATTCAAGCCACCAAATGGCTTGTCTGGTGCTTTGTTGTAGCACTTTGAAGGACCATTCAAGGTACTTGAGAAGATTGGAAATTCCAATTAAAGGTTAGATTTACCAAACCACATGAGAGGTCACCATTTGGTTTTCCACGTTATTTATTTGAAGCCTTGTAGGATTGATGAAGGAAATCCTATTAGAGTTGCACCATCTAGAGCCCCCATGTTGATTGTAGACAAGATAGAGATGGAAGTGTAAAGGTTGCTTGCACATAGAATTTCACACTTTGGTAGGAATAAAAGGCATGAATTCTTTGTTAGTTGGAAATACAAACCTAAAGATGAGAATAGTTGGGAAAGGAAAGAGGTTCTATGGAAATATGAAGACAAGATCCAATAATTTGAGAAAGAGAATCTCGTGGAACTTAGACAAGTTTTGGTTAGATGTTGTTGAGATGACAACAAGTTCATTTGGGGAGGATGTAAGGCCTCCACATACTAATGGTAGTAAGAACATTTCCTAGTGGGCATGGAGGGTTGCCACATAAGGTTGCAATGATAGATGTTGCGTACCCAATCAATGGATGGAGTGGTGAACCATTCCATGTTGCATTTATATGAGTTTTGATGTCTTGGGTGCATGAACTGAATGTGTGGACCCAAGGGGATAAACGTCCCTTAGTCATTGGAGTTAAATTGGGTGCATTTTATGAACAGGGGAACATTTGGGCGCACTTGGTATAGTTAGGCACACTTGTTAGATGTATATGGTTAGCGAAGAAGGAATCAAAGGAAGCAAAGTTTATGGATGACACTTGCATATACCTTGGAGTGAAGGGGATTTCAAGTGCAAGGAAAATATCATACAAAAGGAGGATGCCTAAAAAGTGCTAAGGCATAGAAGAAGAAGAAGCATGGGTCATCCAATCTAGTGTAAAAGAATTATGTGGTTTGTATTAAGTTCAGGTTTGACATATTAGGGTGAATTGCACTAGATGAGTGATAAGAAGAAGAATAAAGGACCTGTAGGATGCAGGCTTGTCGTTGGTTTAGGGGTTGGATTGATGATTCATGTAGGTAGTTGTGCCTTGTGTAATTGTAGTATGTAAATGAGCCGCAAGCACTTGTCTATGCTCCTCTATTGTACATTGTAACATTATGCATATAAATAAAGTTAATCCATTTGTCTTGGGTGATGCATATACTTGTATATTGTGGTTTCTTTACTTATATTAATATTATGTTCCTTGTTTTGCTTTGTGTTGGATAAGTATTGAAATTTTGGCCAAGTAGTGTTGGTATGTTTAAAGGATATGGTTGGACATTTACTTATTATTGGGTGAACTTTGTTTTGTTCGAATTAATGGTGCATCTAACATACTATAACTTAAGGCAAAGTTATGGGAAGAGTTTAAGTGAAAAGGTGTTGTTTGGTTGCAGTAAGCACAGGTAGGTTAAGCCACTATGGCTGAGGAAAGATAATGTTATACCACCAAAGATGACGAAAATAAAAAATTTGGGAAAGATTCTTAAGTCCATGATGGGTATATTCTATGATTAGGGATTCAATCGAAGAATAAATCCATGATTAGAGAAATGGGATCATAATATTGAATATAGGGATTGTTGATCCAATTTCATCAAAATTCTAAAACCTATTATAACTTTGTCTTTGCTATAAATATCTACACTAATATTTTCCAACTTATTGGTTGCTTGAGTGTATGGAAAGAACATTCAATTTAGAACAAAGCCAATTCAATTTCCCACCTAAGATAAGCATTGGTCAAAGGGTCAAGATAAAATGGATACCATGAGCACCATTGTCATAATAAAATGCAAGAAAATGACTCATATCAATCCTACACATAAGTAAGGGAGAGAAAACATCCCCCTTTCCCTAAAATTGAATCAACAATGGATGTCATGTACTCCATAAACTTGTCTAAGGAAATGGTGTTTCTAAGTAGTTATAAAACATTTTCCTTACATAATCATTAGGAATCCTTACGAATTCAAAACTATCACACCATTTAAATTTTCATATACCTTGGAAGAGAAGAAGTGGGAAATCTTCCTTTTTTTTATTTATAAACTATTGTGGATATTCCAATGGAACATTTTGTCACAACAAATCTTACAGTATTTTGGAATATCTTATTATGCAGTTTTTTACTATAGATGTCAGATTTAATATTACTAGCTTAGCATACAAAATACTAAAATAAACTAAAACTGGAATGAGAGAAGCTAAGTAAATAACAAACCGTCCATGTAATTAACATATTGTGTACCATGGGAAAACCCAATATGGAAAAAAATCAATCTCAAAGGTGAGGCCTATGCCTTACTCTTTTCTTATCAATTACAATGAAATGAAAATACAAAGAAAGTGTGGTGATTATGGAGATGACATGGACATTATAGCCTATATGTTTGCTATAGGATCCTCTAATTCCTCTATTCCACTTCGATTTATCACCCTCAATGATATGCTTTACTTTGAAACAACAACAATACAATAAAAATGGAACCCCTTCCTTTCCTAGTGGCCTAGTATTTAACATCCATTGATAGTTGTATGGGGTTAGGGTTTTTGCATGCCTTGACTCTTGATTAGGGTTATGGTTTTGAAGCTTCTAGAACATTATTGAAAGTCCACACATGACTAGATCTACATGTGGGAGTAATGGAAGTTGACATTGCATCCACTGATTGATATCATGGTGGTCAACATGATAGGTTAACTTGTGGGAGGCATAATTTCCTCATACAAACTCCAATTGAGGTAATATTCACATTGTTGAAAGGATATCAGATGTGTATAATAGTGTTGGGAGGTTGTGAACTCCATTCACAAAGTTTTGACCCCTAAAAAACATTGTTTGATGCCTCAAATAGGCTCTAAAAGTTTATATCCCTAAATCACCGAAATGAAACTTGCCCTAAAATGGGCCCTATAAGTCGTTATCTTCGATTTTTCCATCTCAAATGTACCAAAATATATGATAACTTATGTAACGGTCCATTTCCAATCAACTTTGGTTTAGATAATTTGTTTAAATTGCATGATTGATTTATTCTATGACTAGATGGGTACCTATCTTGATGCATCTATCCTTGTTTAGGTGATTGTATCCACCCTTCTTTATTTTTCTAGCATCCTTATTAAGGCCACAAATTTCCCTCCCTCTAAATGATATATTTCCACTATTCTACATGAGGGTAAGTGCCCCTCATTCAATTTTTAGATCTATAATGCCAATGTGGACCTTATTTATTGTTCTACTACTTTTTTCGTAGGGTTTTGGAAAATCTATACCACATAGTAGTGTTTCCTCCTCGAGAGAGAATAAACCTAACTTAGGGAAGTTCATGCAAACTTGAGGTCCATTTTCTTGCATTGAATGTGGATGTGATTGTCTATATTTATAGTCCTCTTGTTGTATGATCTTGGAAATTAGGTACTACATTGTAGTGTTTCCTCTTTGAACTAGAATAACCCTAGCTCAAGGAAGTTCTAGAAACTTGAGGTCCATGTCCTTGCAATGGTTAAATTTCTGTCATTTGAAATCCCCTCGAATTATTATCAAATCAAAAAATGCATTCAATTATTTTCTCAATCTCTACAAAAACACAAGTTTAACAATGCCATGATTCAAAGAAATGGCATGGTGACCTTCCTCTGAGAAAAGTAGTATATGCTCAACACCTAAGTTGAGAAGAAACATGTTGTCAATTACTCTATCATTCAAAGAAACATCAATGCACCTCTTTAACAAATATGTATTAATCTCTTTGCAAAATGGCATCCTTTCTTCTAGTTCAATTTTCAATATTTTATCATCATGAATCCTTTTTCATAGTAGTATTCATATCTATGAACAAATGTATCCTCCATCCCTTGTTGTGAACAATTATATTCAAAACAAGTGATTCGAACCATTTAACTATCACATTGATATGTGATGGGAAATGGTCTCATTTGTCATGGATTAATAGTGCAATAAACTACATCAAACTTAAAACAAGTTTCCATTACATGAGATCTTTGCCCCTGGAACCATAGAATATAGGTAAATTACAATATGATAGGAGAACCATTTATGATGTTGATCTAAAGCATTGGATGTGTTGGGGAAGACCATTGGATCACACTTTAAATTTAGCATTATTTGGGCCTTGATTGTGTAGACTTAGAGTGTTTTCAAGGCCTCCCCATGGAATAATTTTTAATCTCAATCATTGGAGATTTTTGAATACGTCTCATCTACATTAACTCTTTTAAAACCATGAATAACAAGATATATTTCAGAGCCTTAAAGTGTGCCAAATATGTCTCTAATCCTGGAAAATTTCCCCAATCATTTGATAGGTCAAAACACCATCTTTAAGGATTGTACCACGTTTCTTGACTTTGTAGATAACTTCTAAGTAAGTAGACAATCTATATGACCCCTAATACATGAAATTGTGTTCATAATCCTTTAATATAGAACATAGATGATTTCAAGGATGGAAATTTATCTCAAATTGTATAAACCTTGGTGAATCTTACTAGTCCTTAATATGCAAACTATAAAATGTTTGGCGATATTTTTGTAAAAATATTCAAATTTCTAAGGATTTTATATAGTTTTTATAAAAAATGGATTATTTATGAGGTAAAAAAAATTATTCTGTAAAATTTGGGTCAATCATTTTTAGAAAAAATGAAAATTGAGAAATCATTTTTTGGAAAAAAACATAAATATTAAACTATATATTCTAAAGGGTGTGCCAACAACAATTTGTATAAATTTCTATGCATATGCTATACAAAATATATGAATATTCATAAGAATCATTATTCAAATTTTTTTAAGAAAACCATTAAATAATGAAAAGTACAATTTTTTCCTCAATATGCAATATCTTATTGACTTTTTCAATTCTCTACTTTCATTTTTTTAAAGATCATTAATAATTTTTTGGAAGCCATTTTGAAAACAAAAATCAAATTAGGGAAAGGAGAGCCTCCAACTCATTGCAATTGTGTTAATTATTATGTTTTTTTTAATTTTTTCCTAATATGCAATATCTTATCTTGTTGACTTTTTCAATTTTCTATTCTCATTTTTTAAAAGCTTATTAATAATTTTTTGGAATTCATAGGGAAAACAAAAATGAAATTAGGGAAAGGAGAGCCTCCAACTCATTGTAAATGTGTTAAATATTATTGAAATTAGGGAAAGGAGAGCCTCAACTCATTGTAAATGTGTTAAATATTATTGAAATTAGGGAAAGGAGAACCTCCAGCTCAATGTAAATGTGTTAATTATTATAGCTTTGAGAATGGATTAAAATAAAAAGTTAAAATTATTTAAAAAAAAAAATTATTTATTTTATAAAAAAAAATTATTATTATTTTAAATAAATAATAGATATATATTTGAATTTATGTACAAAATAATATAAAAACTAATAAATTAATTTTTATATTTGCAAACTAATACAATAATATAATATATTATTATATAGAATTGAAATATATTGAAATGTTAATTTATATAAAAACAATTAAATATATAAAACATATATAAATTTACATACTTTTTAAAATTGAAATAATAAAAAAATATATATTGAAAAACACATTTATATAACTGAAATTTTATTTTAAACCTTGAATTAATATAGATAGATAAAATATACATAATAAATAAAACCAAACAAAGTTTATAAAATATACATAATTTCAACTTACTTAATTGTTATTAAAATAATTTATACTTAATTGTTAATTTTTATTAAAACAATTTTTACCTAATTGTTATTTTAAAAATAATTTATGTTTAAAAAATTATAAATAATTTTTATTTATGACAGTGACTAAGAAGTTATCCACATAAATTTATCAAAATTAAAGAACAAAATTTGATCATATGCATGAATTTGATGACTTTGAAATCATAGCTTTCTACATTTACTTACTGATGGCGACTTTTAGTTTTTTTTATCACAATAAACATTAAATATTAATAAGGATATAAAAATATAATAATTTTTTTATCACAATAAACATTAAATATTAATAAGGATATAAAAAATATAATAATAAGGATATATTAGGAGTGTGACTTGACCTTGCAATAAAACATTACAATTCATAAAATATTTATAAGATAACATGAGAAGGATTTTTAATCAAAATTCATATAATATTACCAGTAGTTTTAGAATATGCGGTTAATTTTGCTTGATTCCCTTGAAGCTCTAACCCTGAATGGTGATGGTTTTCAAGAGCTTCAAATGATTAATTTATTCAAAATGTGAGATGATGTAAACAAGTTTCATTGTTTAAAATTAAAAATAAACATCATTTATGTGGAAATTTGATTATTTCATTTATAGATGGAGAGGAGTAAATAATTTTGGATTTTATAAATGAAATAATCAAATTTCCACATAAATTTATTTTTAATTTTAAACAATGAAATTTGTTTACATCATTTCTAATATAAAAATGTAGTTTAAATGTGGATTCTATATAATTAGAGTGTTTTAAAGGTTTTTTTAGAAGACTAAATTTATTTTTGGATTTAAAAATGCAATTTAAATAATAAAAAAATGTAATTTTACTTAAAATTTATATTATTAGTTACAAATTTTATCCTCCATGTTTGCTATAAGAGGATAAAATAAATTTTAAGTAAAATTACTCAGAATTGCATCCAAGATAGGTGTAGCTCGCCTTCTACAAAAGCACCCACAGGTAAGTCCTGCATTTCCAGATCATATAAGATGGATTATCCAAATATATATGTGGATGGAACCTCAATATTCTAATATCTATTTGGGAATTTTTAATTGAAGTTATAATCTACTAAATTTGCAGATCATATTATGTGTTAGATGATATCATTCTTCTATCTTAATTCATGTTGAGTCAAGTTTCAAAATTAATGGTATTAGTATTGTCATTGGTATTGATATGATATTGGTATTGTCTCTCTACATAAGAAAGGGTTTTCAATTATCTTTACCTATTATGTCTTATAAGTAATTAAGGAATAATATTTACCTATTGTGTCTTGTACTTAATTAGGAGGATCCTTTCAACTTATTTTAAATTTATTTGAACATTTCAACTTATTTTAAATTTATTTGAACATTTGGTTTTATGAAGGATTTTTTTTTTCCATTAAAAATTATAAACCTATAAAACATAATAATATAAAGTACAATATTTTATTATCATATTTAAGTAAACATGTCCTCTATGTTGAAATAACCATCTAAACATGTCCCGTGGAAAGT
Organism: Picea glauca; assembly: GCA_000966675.3. Taxonomy (NCBI): domain Eukaryota; kingdom Viridiplantae; phylum Streptophyta; class Pinopsida; order Pinales; family Pinaceae; genus Picea; species Picea glauca. Next base: position 598,602 of record JZKD02S1774194.1, read on the forward strand.
GGATAATTAAGCCACCCCATAAATTAAATTAGTTCCCTTTCATTTTACCAATATTAATTTTGGTCGACCCATTTCTTATTATCGAAGCCTTCATAGTTCAAATTGAATATTGAATATAAATGGCATTTGTCATTATTGTAAATTCATTTATCTATGTGAGGCAATTCGATGTTCAGAAGTTTAATCTTTAAAAATTGAGGATGAAAATGTTGTTGGTGGAGAGGATATTGTGTTGATTGGTGGATGGGTCAAATGCAAAATCAAGAAAAGATTTTGCCATTAGAATATCTGCCACAATTGAAGGATGGTCATATGTTATTTGAGAGTTCAATGCATTTAATGCTAGTGTTTTTTTCAATGCGTTGAATACTATCATCGGTATGATTGTCACAACTGCAAAATGTCAGGTTATGAATAAAGATAGTGGCTCGAATAAGAACATGGAGGATAAAGAGGTAAGTGCGGAGTCTGTCAATTTGACAACAAATACATGTAGATTTGAAAGATTTTCCAACACATTAAAATGAGTTGTGAATCTCGTCGTCATCGGCTTCAGCTTCACAATAAGAGTTCAAATCATTTTACCAATGGTATGATAGATAATTCCCTTTTAAAATTGCAGGAAAATAAAGTGATTCATTAGCTAATGTAAAACTTTGGAAATTTTGAAAAATGTTTGGTCAACTCTTGAACTAATACCAGATCGATGATAAATTGAATGCTATATACATGCCTCGCGGAAAGTATAATAAGGTGTGTATGAAACTAGGAAGTGGGAATCAGAGATACAAAATATCAAGTATGCATTATCAACAATAGTTTGACAATATTGTTTCTAGTATAAAAAAAGGCATCACTATTATGTGGGATTAGTTTATCTGAGACAATGTACATGAGCACAAGAATTCATATGAGTAAAAATATCCTTAGGATGAAGATGGGCAAATCATAAAATTTGGGAGATTACATGTCCAAATCCAGGTCTGTTGTAGATGATTTATCTATTTGTGGTGCACTAGTGTTGGATGAGGATGTCATGATTAGCCTTATATCAAGCTTTCCTATTATGTATGATGGAATTGTTTTTGTTTTGGGCTCAAGGATAAATTAACCTTCAAGGAAGCATAGTATGTTCTTCCTAAAGAAGAAACAAGGGAAAAAAATGATGAGTTGATTCTAAAAAATAATTCATCTTTGTCATTGTCCTCTATGATTTGAAAGGGAAAAGTAAGGAAAAAGGGAAACCAAAAAGATCAGAGTTTTTGGAATGAAGATTCAAAAGGAAAGAAGAATAAGGTAGAGTGTTTACATTTTCATGAAGAATATCACATTAAAAAGAATTGCCCTAACCTTATTGTTGAAAAGAAGGAAAATTGTGGTTTGGAGAATCTCTCTTTGAACCAATTATTTTTTCCAATGTTAATGGAAACACGGTTTATTTTGGATAGTGGTATTTGGACTTGAGTTCTATTCAATGTATGAGATAGGAATTATTTTGTGTAATATGATTTGGTTCTTTGCACCAAAACGTACTTTCTAGATCTCGGTATGAAGGAGATGTGTAATTCCTTCCTTGCTCAACATGGAGTTGACATATAGCATTTAAAAATCATTAATAACAAAAAAAATTCAATGTCGTCCATACATAAAATATTTCAATTCCACCTTACATAAAATATTTGTATATCAACTATATATGTGTGTGTGTGTAAAGAAAGCAGTTAAAGTAAAAAAAGGTTTCAATGTCTACCATAAATAAGATATTTCAATATCCACCTTAAGTGAAATATTTTTATATCAACTATATGTGTCTGTGTAAAGAAAGTAATTAAGTCCCTGAGGTCTAGAGGATTCGGTGAGAGAGTGCATTGTTAAGGCACTCTGTAAGTGAAATTCATCAGTTTGAAACCCTTGGGGACACCTCAAATCTAGCCATGTTCCATGTTAAGGGTTGGTGCAGTCCAGGACAGGAGCGATCCCCATGTGATTTTGATGGCTTAGATTCCCTTGGGTCATGGCATCTCAACCAGAGTACAGTCCTGCAGGTCAAGGATAGTATAGCTAACAAAAAAACGTAAAGAAAGTAATTAAAGTAAAAATAATTGTATTCCATTTATAGGTTCTTTTTACATCCAATATGAGGAACATGTGTAATTCATTCAATGCTTAACATGGAGTTGACAAGTGATATTTAAAAAACTATTAATAACAAAACATTATTACAATGTTAGCCACAAATGAAATATTTCAATGTGGAATATGTGTGCCATAAATAAAATATTTCAATATGAGCTTTACACACACACATATAACAATTGAAAGTAAAAAAGTCTTATGGTTAGAACATTCGTTGGTGCATTGTTCAATATAATGGAAATGTGTAATGGAGTTGAGATGTGGCACACACACACACATGTATATGTATATATAATGTGTGTGTGTGTGTATTAATAACCAGTGTAGATCCATCTTAACTATGAATTTATCATGCATCGAGGGGCATCAAATCCCTTGAGATGAAAACCCTTTTGTAGAGCAAAAAACTTGAGGAAAGATTTGCACCTCAAGGGATTCGATGCCTCTTGGCACATGCCAAATTCAAAGTTAAGATGAATCTACAATGGTGTAGAGACAATGGTTATTTTTGGAGGTGAAGAAGAGCATAAAGTTGTAAGCAAGAGGATAATTATCTGGGTGGGAATGTCATATGAATCCTGCAAAGACATTCATAATATTTTTCATATTCCAATAGTCATTAAAAATTTGTTGGTTGTGAGTCAAGTGATAAACATGTGTTTGTATGTGAAATTCGATGAAATTAGTTGCAAGATTGAATTCTATGATGAAAAAGTGATTGCAAAAGTGGTGAGAGAAGGTAATTTGTATACAATATGTGAAGATGTGTGAGACCTGTCCTTAGAAGGAGCTATAAAAGTCACCAATGTGGTGATTAGGTGTCACCAACTTGGGCATGTTGATGCATAAACATGAGAAGTATTGATGAACAAGATGTCAATTAAAGACTTAAACATGTAAGTGCTTGTGTCATTTGGTATTTACATAGCATGCATTTTCAAGAAGTCACATCCCTTTCTTTGTGAGGTGTATAGAGAACCAAAGAATGTGTGGATCTTATCCACATTGATGTTTGTGTACCATTGAAACCTTGTCACACAACATAGCTAAGTATTTTTAACTTTTATTAATTATTTTTCAAGAAAGTGTTTTATTTATGTTTTGAGACAAAATAAAAAGCAATGCAAGTTTTTGAATTGTTTTGAACCCTTTTTTTTTGGAAAAACAAAAGAAATCCATTGAATATGATGAGGAGTGGAAACATTGGTGAATATGCCTCTAAATAATTCAAGAAATTATTTTATAAACATAATGACATTATGATTAAATATATTGTGCAGTATAGCCCATAACATAGTGGGAGGAAGAATATGACATTGGTGGAGAGTGCTTAATGCAAGTTGAATAATGTTGGTTTGCCAAACACATTCTAAGTTGTTTTCACACACCAACAACATATGCTTAAGATAGACTTTCCATTGCAACAATGCATTCAATCAATTCTTATGAGGCATGGAATGGGAGAAAGGAAAGCATTCTACATTTAAAGGTGTTTGTATGCCTTCTTTATGTTAATGTCAATAGAAAATTAGAAGTAAGATGAAAAACAATGAGCTCCATTATGGTCAAAATCTATGATGTTGATTGAAGTATATATAGACTCTATGATTTAGCAAACGATAATCTTTCCAAAAGTAGGGATGTATATTTAATGAAAATGCATTCTTGGTGAAAGGAGTGGGAAATTTGAATATGGAGAGTGTTGTTGAGAAGACAATTTCAATGTTTGATTTTAATGACGATTGTGTTGGTGTTGGTTCTTCTAGAAGCATCAACATTAGTATGGGGATTCAACCTCCATATGATATGTGGCTTGAAGAAATTAACATTGGTATGGGTATTCAACCTTCATATGATATGTGGGTTGAAGAACTTATTGATTAGGAGGATACTTGGATTTTTGAGAAGTTACATGATGAACATGTGGACCTTGAGGATGTGGATAATGTTAATCTTGATCCATTGGTACTTAGGGATTCAACTAGATTCCAAAGACAACAATAAAGGTTCTATGATATTTCTATGGTGTCAAGCCATTTTTTAGACCATGAAATTGTTGTCCAAGAAGCACTTGAGAGTGATAATGCATAGCATTCTAAGAATTCCATGGACAAAGAATTTGAATCATTGTTAAAAAAATGTTCTCGACAACTTGTAGGATCCCCCCCACAAAAAAAAAATTTTGCTACAAGTGGGTTTTCTATATGAATCATAAGTGGGATGCTTCAATTGATCAATGCAAATCACACTCAGTTACATAAATGTATACTCAAGTTGAAAGAGTTGACTATCATACAACTGTTTCACCCTTACTGCAAATTTCAACAATTAGGATGTTGTTTGCACTTGTTGTTGTATAATATATACGCATGCATCAATTTGATGTAAAGACAATGTTCCTCAATAGAGAGTTGGAGGAGTAGATATACACACAAAAACCTAAAACATATGTGAAACCAAGTAGTGGGCATTTAATTTTTAGGTTGCAAAAGGCTTTGTATTGTTTAGAGAAATCCTCTAAAGCTTAGTGCCAAAGATTCAATGGGTATTTGAAAAGGTGAAGTTTTCACAATTTACTTGTTGATCCAAGTGTTTACATCAAATTTTTGGGTGAGATTTTCTTAATATTATCATTGTATGTAGATAATGCCATTGGTTTTTACAAACATTTTTCATTACTAAATGAATTTAAAATGAGCATGCAACAAAGTTTGATATGACCCATTGTGGTGAAATCCACTATTGTCTTGGTTTTCAAGTGCAAAAATACAAAGTTGTTTTGGGGAAAAACCCTCAATGAATTAGGGTGGATCATTGATAGAGTGAAGGGAACATAACCAACCTCAATCCAAAACTAGTCATTTACAAAATATAACTACCAATGATATGAGGAAGGAATAAAACCTATCATTCAGTAATTGACTCCTTTGTGTTCTCCATATGCAATTGCAATCCTATATTCAGATCTTCACACAACACAACCTTCCTCAATTATGAATAGGCATATAATTGTGATTCATGATAATATGAAATGATAACATGAATCCACAATAAATTGATTCTAACTAATTATCAGGAAACTAGTTCAACCTGAAATCCATAATTAAAAACATTATTAAACATATTTGTAATATGATTTGGGGGAGGGAAATAAGAGAGATATCCGTAAGTTTATTAATCAGGAACAACAAATACATATAATACCTCATAGTTTCTATTGACACCTTCATCACTTGAGTTTGGGTTCCTCTTTCCTGGACCACTTATCTACTTGTGCTCCACCTATGTTCTCCAACTCTACTATGGAGGGGAAACCCTTTGAGATTTTTTACCCAACTCAAATCTAGAAATAAATTAAGAACCAACGGGATTTGAAGAGGAAAATATAGTAAAAATCCAAGATCAATCCTCTATGACTTGGTCCAACATATCCTTGCCTTCAATGAACTCTTGCCTCCATGTGTCTTTCTCCTCCATTGAGCCTCTTATTTATATGGAGAAAAGTTTGTTCAAGTAGTTATAAATTGATATATGAGCTATACATGTGTATGGTCTCCACATATTTAGCTAAAAACCCATATTTTCAATGCTTTTTCTATTTTTCAGGCCATTTTAAATGTGCTAGCGAGTTACATGAAGGAAAGTAGCAAGTGCTAGTTACGAGTTGCATGAAGGAAAGTAGTGGGGGAAAGGAAAAAAACGTGAAAACTTATCCAAATGATCTACAAACTAGTGAATGAAGGCTTGAAGGTGGCCTAGATTTATTTAATGTTTAAGGGTGACCATATATAGCTATAACAAGAGTGAATCGATGTATTTACTTGATCAAATGATAGTACATTGATGAACTTCTTTGAAGGTATAGGATGGGTGAATGCAAGTCGGGCACAACTCCAATGGAAATTAGAGTCAAATTTCCTAAGGACATTAGTTTGAAGACGTAGGATGAGTTGCATGAAATGAACAAAGTACCATACTTGAATGTAATTGGAAATCTCATGTATGATATGGTCTATACTTGATTAGTATCACTTTCATTGTAAGTTGATTGAGCCAATTCTCTTCAAATTTGAAATTGCAACATTGGAATACAATGAAAAGAGTTTTAATATACCTAAAGGGTACCTTAGACATGGGCATTGCACTTAGTAGGAGTTCAAATGATTCATTGAAGCTAAAAAGGATTTTGGGATGCAGAATCGGGTAGAGGATGTGGATGATCGAATATTTACATCTGCCAAATGTTTCAAACTAGATTGAGGAATAATATCATGTATAAGTAAGTGTAATCCAACCATCTCATTATTGAGTGTTGAAATAGACTACGACCCTCCCTACTATGCAACCAAGGATTTAAGTTGGATAAGAAGACTAATGGATAGCATCGGTATACATCAAGGTACTTACTCGATAATGAATTGTGAGTGTGATGTTTGCATAGAAATTACAATACCATACACACAACTTTGCAGTATTTTTTTGTTACAAACAAAAAAAGGGATGTTACAACTACGATTTTCTAAAACATGGAAAATGATGGTTGATGCATTAACCAACCCATTGGTAAAAGACACATTTAATTTTTGTAGAAATGGTTTTGATATTTCCTCTAGTGTGCTAGAAGTTTGCATGGACACTTTTCTGTTGTAAGTTGACTTGATGCATTAAACATTGCACGTTGAGTGGGAGTATTGAAAGAATTATTCCAATATACTTCATGGAATGTGGAGTGTCAATGCTACTCAATCCATTAAGTTTCCTTTACTTATTGATTGTTTTTCATATGTAAACATATGCATTATCAACATTGAAAGAATTATTCCAATAGATTTCATGGAATGTGGAGTGTCAATGCTACTCAATCAATTAAGTTTCCTTTACTTATTGATTGGCTTTCATATGTAAACATATGCATAAATATTGCTCCATGTTAATAAAGTTAGTGGTGTTCCTTTATAATAAGTTATCTATTTTTATGTCGATTATTTCTATGTTTTTTTAATTATCTTTGTATGTTATGATTATGTCCCATGTTTTGTGATGTGTTTCTTTGAACATTTTAGTTATATTTTTTTTCCCTAACTCCTATACCGATGCTCCTTAATCTAGTTCATAATTTTTATCCCCTAGCCTAGGAGTAACTAAGGAGATCACGTCTCGAGGCCCACAGGTCCTAGACATGGAGTACCAAGAGCCAGATGAATTAAGCATGGCCCTGGAGGGCCCTTATTTTCTTCAGTGTAGTCCACATATCAACAACAATAGTATCCATCACACCAGCCTGGTCCTGAAGTAGAAGTGAGTCTTGCTCCATGAGGTAATGAATCTGGGTATCATGGTATGTATCACTCTGATTTTTTAAGCACTTGAAGATGTTGTATTGAATCCTTCTTTATTTCATGACATTTGATTGGAAATTATGTTCTTTTCCTCATTCAAACCTGGAAGGGCGACACAATGCCCTAGTAAGTTGATTTCCCTTTAGGATGGGTTGTTACTGGGTGGATATTTGAAGATTCATCGTCTGTTCCGTCCATACTTACCACTTTCCATATTTATTCCTTCCATCTCCCCTTTCCTTTTTGGGAATTGAGATTGGATACACTATGAAGATTTGTACCTTACCTCGTAGGAAAAAAGGGGCTAAAGGACCAGAGGGTAAAAGTAGTTGGCAAGAGTTAAAAGACAAATCTGAAACCTTCAAGATTGTTTTCCCAAGGATCCCCAAGAAATCAGTGAAAGGATTCTCAGTAAGAAAAGGGAACCTACAAGATAACATAAACACTCGAGGTATTAGTTTATGGATAGGATGTCTCATCATGAGCCGACCTATTATGACCATGGGAATGTAGCGGTGTGACATTGCCACCTAACTAGTCACCAAACCAGGGTAGTGGCTCTTGTTGGCATAGCCAAGAGAAAGGGGGTCTCATCATGAGCCAACCTTCTCATTTCCGCGAAATGTTTGTGGATAACATTGTCACCTTTGGTCATCAATCCAGGACAATGGCCCTCAACTATTCCCTTGTGGCACAAGAGCAAAAGATAAAAAGAAATAAAGCTAAGAATAAATGGAAATAAATGAGCTAGGAAACAATTGCATCCATGAAAAGGTGCAAGTCACCCTCCACAAAGGCACCCACAAGTAAGATTCTACATTTCCATGTTATCACATGCACCCCATGCCCAAATATTTACCCCATGCCACCTCATACACTTACATGACTTGGACTAGACTCCACCTGGGAAACACCCCAAACTTAAGAGAGGTTAGCCCAATAGGACACCCTAAGACCCTCTCCAAACCTAACTTGTCAAATTGCATAATGTCTTTGAGCATTTTTGGGCAGTTAAGGGGGGTTTGATGCACATGTTTGGGTAATTTAATTATTGGATGTGATTTGCATGTTGTGATTCATGTGACTTATGAACCCCTAGAGGACGTACTTGGTGTTTCTGCAGGACCTTTCCCAGTGGACAGGTACACATGAGGGCATGATTACCTCAAACCTTCATGGGGGTTCAAATCCCATAGATGGATGTTGAAACCCCACCCATGGGTAAGAAAAGACTGAAGACTTGCACCAGACGAAGGAAGGACGTTACCTTCAGAGACACTGTTGAATACCTAGACCTAAGGTCGCATGCTCCTCCCACTTGAATTTTGGCCTTGGGAGGCCTTGGATGTCACCTCTACAGCCCTAGACGTCACTTGTCAGCTTGGGTTGTCACCTTGGAGGCATTCATGAGGCTATTGGTACGTGTGGGAAAATTTTAAGCCTTTGGAGGCCCAATGTTTCATATCCTTTACCCATCATCCCACACTTGAGGCCCAACGTCACCCTAGGAGGGAACGATGTCACCTTTGGAGGCCTATTTAGATGTGAAATGAATTTATTTTGGTAAAAAAGTAATTTTGTAGTAAACTAGCCAGATCGGCCCTGATATTTTGACCTAAAGTAATTAAAGGACAATTTTTGGTATAAATAAACATAAAATGACATTCATTTTGAGGATAACTCATCGCACACAAGTGGTGGTGTGAAATTTTCGCCCTCTTTAAGGGTTATTGGATGAAATAACTAGTGCGCATCTCTTGGGAGAGATTTATGGTGGTGTATTTTGGCATTTTTCATGGTGGAATGGTCTTCAACTAGGGTTTGACTTGATTATTCTTGGTGAAGTAAGTAGGAAATATGCATTTGTATTCATTTTATGGACGTTTGTGGTAAAATTTACTTCTTTCATGTCTAAGATTATGAAATTGCTTGTTTAAACCCTAGGGGAGAAACAACAAACACTTATTTCTCCCTATAACTCTTCTACTAGCTTGATATTTCCAATTATACATTTTCTTTGGAGTGATTATTAGAGCCCTAAAGTGCTAGCTCTCTAGTAATCTCATTCTAGTCACCAATTAAATTGTCTTTCAAAAAGCTAAGGAAGGAAGGTACGCTAAGGCCTAGAAGTGTCTACTCTCTAACAAAACCTCCCTTAAAGGGTCAAATGCTTGAGGCCTTGAAGTGCCAACACCTCTTGCATTTACTTCTTCCCTTAACTAAGCATTATCATTATTTTATTTCCCAAGTGATATTGTTACTATTATTGACTCCATGAGCCCCTAAAAGGCACTGATTTCTACACTCTTGTGGATGAATGAGATCAAACAAACTTTCAAACTATTTTCTTGAAACTTTCACTAACACTAAGATCCATATTTTTTTTTCTATAATTGTTGCTACAACCTTTATTTAGCAGCTCTAATCAGCATACTAACCTCTAAAACTAACTCAGAAATTTGCACCAGCCTAGGTGTTATCATCCCAAGGATTTAGTCCTCCTTTTGCTATTGTTATAGGTGCAAAATTATGAAGTTGTTTAAGGTTGTTGCTGCTATTTTAATTACTGTTGCAACCATCATTGTAGCCCCTTAACAGAATTTAAATTGTCCATAAAACCACCCAACATTTGTATTAGGCAAGTTATTATCATTATATATTAAAGTGTTTGCCTAATATCCTAAACTAAGTACTTTTTTGAAGTGGTTTTGTTGTTGTCATCATTATTATTTTGTTGTTGTTACAAATGTTTTGACAGCCTATTAAAGTCACTTATTGACTTGTTTTAAATCTTGAAATTGTCAGTGACAAAGTACTATCAAAAGTGCAAAGTATTTATATCATTCTTGTCATCATAGCTTGCAATTTCTGGACATATTTGTTGTTGCTATACATTTCATCTTTTAGTGTTTCAGTAGCATATTTAAATCTTGAATTCACCGATTTGAAACATTTATATCATTGCCTACTACTAACGTTTGTTGTTTCATTGGTAAAGGGAAGGTACCATTCATTTATTTTTCCTTTTCCCCTTTAAACTTTACCAAGTGATTTATTTCCTTGAGTGACCTAGAGAGAGGGGTGGGTTTTATCTGGTCTTTTTACCCTTTATCAACCAACTAGGTCTTGGGAGATCTCTCTTGGAGTGAGTTTCTTATCCTCTTAAATAGAAAGAGGTATCCTAATGGGGTGAGAGTGATAGGACTACCTCTGTGTTACTTCAATCTAGGACTACTTGCAAGGATTTGGGAAAGTATAGATTGTGCAATAACATTTTTGGCGCCATTGTCGGGGAACACTGAGTCAGTATTCCTCAACGACACTTTTTTGGTAAGCCTTTCCCTCAAAGCCTTCATATTATGAAGCTTATGTGGCGACTCCACTAAGGGTGATTCCCTCACTCCCTTTGATAATCCTTAAGAGGATATCTGGCGACTTCACTAACCTTTTCCAAGGTGCCACCTTACTCTCAACTTTGTGATATTTCCAAGATATGAGATCATGGTGTCGTTGGAACAAGTGTATCTGACTATTGATTTTGAAATTTTTCAAGGATACCCACATTATTTTGATATAAAATGGTTTAAAAACTCTCCAAGATTAGGAGGCCTCCCAATTACTCACATTATGGAATTCTTGAAGTATATAAGTGAGATAGAATGTGAAGGGGAGGATGTTCTGGTAAAATTGTTCATACTTTCCCTACCGTATTTTTTGCAAGATTGGATTAAGGGTTGTTGCGAAGATAAGGGTATATCATCTTTTGTAGACCTTATCAGTAGGTTTATTGAGTTTGTGAAACCACAATTCCAAACATATAAAGATTTCCTTCAAATACTCGCAATATCCCTAGAGGACGAAAGATTCACCACAGATATTGTGGAAGATCTCAAGGATGTGTACCATACTCAATACCAAGAACCCTTTGATATAGAAGGAGATATTTGTGAAGAAGGTTGTCAACCCCTTGAAGAGGAGGAATATTTTTCCCATGATTCAATAGAATGCAGTAAAGACTTAACTAAAGAAGTGAGTTATGAGGATGAAGCACTAGTATCTGCTCCTACGTTTGATGAAGCTCTCCAAGATCCTATCTCTCCTGCATAAGATGAAGAGAATGAGGTGAATAATTTTCCTTTCCAGGTTTTTTATGACACTTTGTTCTATGATTCAGAAGGTGAAGAAGTAAAGGAACCCTTGGAAGAGCTAGGTCCTTCATTTTTTGATGAAGGAAAAAAGATGATTAAAGAGATGAGTGTTGAGGATGATGTATTGGATCCTCTTCCATTTGATGAAGTCATCTAAGCCTTTGACGCTCCTTCACAACAAGAAGTGAACACAATAAGTTATTTCCCTTTACAAGATTTTGATGATGATTCATGTTATGATTTGGAAAGTGAAGAAGTATTAGAGGATCCCTTGGATGCATTAAATCCTTCATGTTATGATAAAGGTAGTGACATGGTTTATAATATTGATGATTTCATACATGTTGGAAGATGTAAGTGGGATGTGATTGGTTCCAATGAGGATCCCATTTATGCTATGGAATGATATCTTCAAATGTTTCCTTTACAATAATCATATGACGTTCCTAATAATTTTGACGTTTGGCAAAAAGATGATGATATAATTATAGAAGTTTTCCAAACACCCAAGGATGACCCAGTGCAATGTTCTCCTGATGATTTTCGGTCATACCTTGAGGATTTTGATAAGTATTCCTTTGAGAACTTGGATTTATTCTATGAAGAATATTATCAACCGTCATTGTGCTCAAATTTTGATAAAGGTGAGGACGTTGCTTTCCTGAAGCAGGATACTTGTGACAAGGTTGTCCAACTCCCTCTAATTGATTTACCTCATTATGTCACTACGGATGCAGTTGGGGAACATGTTTATTGTTTCATATTTTCTTTAGGGAAAAAATTTCCGTTAGAATTCAAGGGGATTTTGAATGCCTTAAGAAGTTTATTATCTCAATCTTTCAACTTTCCCCTAAGAAGTTGTCAGTTTCCCTTTAAGTTCTTGTTAATCCCTTCTCAGACCCCAGGGAGTGATGACGTCCAAGGTAGTCAACTCTCAGACTCTTTGAGCCAGCCCTTTGAGTCCTTGACCTTTCAAGATCCTTTTCTGAGATGGATTGATCACTTTTCTGGAAGGGTGACTTAGCATGATTTTATCCCTCCCTCCCACCTCCATGAGCTAGACTTTACAAATTCCTATGATATAATGCAAGTTATAACTCATGTTTATTTTGTAATTAAATTGTCATTGTTTTGGTTTATGATGAAGCACAAATGCAGGTGTTATGATACATTGCTAGCATGGTCGTATTGGTTGTATGCTTATACCTACCATTTGGCAGGTAAGTACCAGTGAGGTAGAATAGGTAGGCATTTTCATCCATTGTACATACCATTGAATATCATGTTAGCATAGTTGTAGTTGCATGTTTCATATTGTCTTGTTTCATTATGTATATATGTATGCTCAAAATCATATGTTAGACTAGAGATGTTTTTATTTGTTTATTTTATCATATATGAATGAGGGGTGATATCACCACCCTAGGGATTACTAATATATTTTGTTGAGATTTAGAAGGAACGGGTCATACCAAAGATGTTGAGGTTCTCATGCACTCTACGGTGAGCACATGTCCCTAAGTTGGAGCTAGATGTTATCCCCTAGCCTCGGGATAACTAAGGAGATCATGTCTCTAGGCGATCCGGATTTAGGAGCGGAACAAACTGATTAATAGACCGGATACAATAAAAGCAAAGATATGAAGAACAACAAAGATATCTAGTGAACAATATCTTCTATTGAATCAATCAAATAGGATGAAATTGTAAAACTGAAGAACTGAAACACTTGCTCGAATGGTGGTAGCTATCTCTAAGAAGAGATATGATTGCTACGTGCATCTATCTGAGAAGAATGATTACAATGAGGCTCCATCGGCATTTTTAACAATACTCATGAATACCAAAACCCTAGACATCCAAAAACCTAACCCTAGGAGATGAAACGCCAAAATTTGTGTGGGCCAAATTGGGTAATTTGGTACAACAACTTCCCAGGGTCATAACTTTTGCATACGACCTCTGTTTTAGGCACGTGATAGCTTGTTGGAAAGGAATTTTCGAAACATATGCATTACGCCATCAAACTCTGACTATGTCTACAGTTTTACTGTGACGAGCAAAAAAACATAGTTTAGGGCTCCAAAATGGCCCTGGAAGTACAAAAAGATGTGTTGACATGAAAACATTCAAAATAAGCCAGTTGGATTAGGTGGGAGGCCACCAATATCCACCTAGAATATGTGTAGGGATTCATACAACCCCAAAAGTGTAGAACCCACAATTACAAAGAAGTACAAAAGAACGTGTTGAACTAAAAATTGTCAAGAGGGGCCACTTGGAATAGGTGGGTGGCCACTAATATCCACTTGGATTAGTCCTCCCCCTTAGGAAGAAATGGTCTCCATTGCATTGATTTCCCCCATTAGGTGAGGAAACTTCTATTGAATTTGGCCCCGGGTGAGCCACTTTCCTTAGTGGAGGAGCTTCCATGCCTTAACAACCCAATAAAGTTGGATCCTTTATTGGCGAATGCCCTTGACCTGTGTGCCCACTATCTGATCAATGGATGCATGTTCCATGTAGTCAAGGTTGAGATATGTTGGTGTCAGTTTTTCTGCAATCTATGAGGTGTCCAATAATGGTGGAAAATATGGCCGAAGGAGATCCACATTGAACACTGGATGCAAGCCAAGGAAAGGTGGAGTGTTAATCTCAAAAGCATTGCTACCCACAATATTGGTGATAGTGTAAGGACCATGGCGAAGTGGTAAGATCTTTCTATGGGGCCTTGTAAGACGCTCTTTCTACAAATGTAACCAGACCTTGTCTCCAACCTAAAACTAGTGTGGTACCTCATGTTGATCATGGTGTTGCTTGTATTTAGCATTGGTTTTCTACAAAATCTTATGGACCTGTTGGAGAATGTGTTGAATCCTCTTAATGAATCTACTGTCTTTGTCGGTCTCAAACTGAACATGGGAAGAGTATGTATGTGTGGTTACAAGAGGTAGTGAAACATCAATGGGACCCAAGGGTTGGAATCCCATCCCCACCTTAAATGGGTTATGGCCTGTGGAGATATGGAGAGCCCTGTTGTAACTGTGTTGAACATAGGGGAGACTCTCATCCCATGTATGTGGATGCTTAGAGTTATACATGTGCAGGATGTACATAATCATCCAATTGACAAACTCTGTTTGGTCGTCTGTTTGGGGGTGGAAAGTAGTGGATTTAGTGAGCTTGGTGTCCAACAGTGACCAGAGACTCGACCAAAATGTGATGAGGAACTTGTTTTCCTAGTCGAAGATTATGGCACAAGGGCAGACCCAAGGTTCACTCCAAGAGTGCACCAACAAGCCCTAACTACTGGCCCTTTCGGCAACACCTGCGAAGCAGATGCAGTCTCACCTGAAGTAGCTAAGAGAGGGGGTTGCAAGACAGAGATGTTTACAACCAGGGGAATATCAAGTGGAACTAATACAACAATAATGCAACATTCATATATCTCTAGCATAATGAAAAATAACAGTATAACAATGACAATAATGCAAATAACAGTATAACAATAACAAAGATTCAGGCATCAATCGCACATACAACACAAAATATACGTGGTTCACCCTCTCTCTAGGGCTACATCCACAGAACTATGCTTATAATATATTAAGATAAAGCTTACAGTTCTAATCTGCACTCTTATTCAGGAGATCTTCTCTCTTCTTCTTTTTGTCTCCCACCTTCCTGCGCACCCAGCAGTAGGACTTGATCTTCGCACCGAGATGAATATCTTACAATACCCGAAGGCTCTCACTCTCAGGACTCCTCTCTCTCATAGTGAAATACTCTCTTAACTAACAATGATCAATATCAATACCCCACACTAGTAGCGACCCGACCTAGGTCCTCTCGACCTCTATTTATACATTACAGTCCCTCCCCGACAGCCTTAGGTAGAAACCTAGGTGTCAAAACCCTTATTACCAAAACCCTAGGTGTCTAAAACCATAGGTCAACTTGACCTGCTTTTTCCAGGCTTCGTCAGTCTGTCTTTCCTTGTTCATCTTGCGATGCTCCAAAGCATCCAATGATGGATTTATCTACTTGTTGAGTTTTCCACAATCCGTCTTCCTTTCTGATCTGTCATCCCTGATCTTCTCGTCCAACGGCTTGCTTTTTCGTACTTCGCTCCATCCTTCCTTCTCTTTTGCTCACTTCGACTCAATGACAGTTACTGTGTCTCCCGCAAAGCTTACTTTTTACCTTTCCTTCCTTGTTCTTCACTTCCTTCCATAACCAAGGGCCAACAGGCCCCCAACACTCACCTGTGACCCGTCCGGAGGCACTTGAGCTTTGATCCTTCCATTTCACTTCGAATTTGGACTGCGTATTGCAACGCTTGATTTCTTCTCTATGCCTCCTTACCAACCTTGTGCAGACTGTATTTTCTGTGTCTAGTACCCAGTTTCAACTGCACCTGGTATCTGGAACCTTTTCCTCCTTCTTTTACTTAGAGCTGCGAGGCAGCTGGTTGTCATAGTACAACTTAAGCCGACTCCCATTCACAAATCCTTCCTTCCAGTCTCCCTTCAATGTCTTTAGTTGCGCAGCTCCTCCTTCTGTAACATAGGCAATTTCATATGGTCTAAGCCAATGCGTTCTGAACTTCCTAGGGTGTTTGATAAACTTACTGTCATACATCAGTACTAAATCACCTTGCTTAAGTGCCTTCTTCTTGATGTGCCTGTCATGATAGGCCTTTTCACGTTCCTTATGAACTTGCTGCTGGAATCCTGCAATGAATCTATCTTCTTCCAGTTCAACCAAATGTGAAAGCCTCTCACGAACATCAGCAGTATCATCCATGTCTGTAAATGCAACAATTCTTAAGCTTGGTACCAGGTACTCCATCGGGACAACAGCTTCAAGACCATAAACCAACTTGAAAGGGGTTTGCGTTGTTAATTTCTTGCAAGTGGTTCTATAAGCCCAGAGTACTGTTGGTACTCTTAAATCCCAGTCATCCCTATTCACACTGCAAATCTTTATCAATGTTGTCTCCAAGATCTTGTTGAATGCTTCAACCGTTCTGTTTGCCTGTGGATGGTAAGGTGTACTCTTCTAATGGTGGATTGCAAATTCTTTATTTAAGGCTTCCATTGTCTTATTGATGAAGTGTGTACCTTGATCACTCGTAAGGATCTTAGAGAATCCAAACCTGGTTATTATGTCATCAAATATAAAACGCACAATTGTAGTTGCACTACAGTCCTTGACTACTTTGGCTTCGACCCATCTAGTAAGGTATTCAGTCACAATAATAATATACCTTGCTCTTGTGCGCTTCCCTGGTGGTTTTATAGGTCCCACGAAGTCAATGGCCCATTTTTCAAATGCTTGTAGGGTCATCTGTGGTGGTAAGGGAATTTCATCTCTTCAGGATGGTCTTCCAAATCTTTGGCATGTTGATTAAGGTTGGTTGTCATAGATGTCAACCCTTGAAGAAAGCCTCGTAGCACAAAGGTTTCGGTAATGGACCCAATATTTTTTTATGTAAATATGACTCATTATTTTTTTTTCATGGTTGATAAGAAGTAAATATGGATGAACTCCAAAGTGGTCCCCTTATGGTGAAATCCCTCACGGGAAGACACTTTGTGGAGCAAGAGAACCCATGCTTAATTATGGAATAATGAGATGAAGGAAAGTGAAATTGTCATGGAAAATATCCTATATGGATAGTGATTGTCATGTCATTTCCAGTGGTATGTGGAACGTCACATAATTCCTCACGGTTAGAGAGTTATGGCCATGAAAAGTTGAAGACCCCAGGTTTGGGTAATGGACCCAAGTTTGTTTGATGGGTAACGGTATGAGTTATGATATATTTTCAGATAATACTATTCTATATGGATAGTGCATGTCATGTCATTTCTAGTGGTATGTAGAACTTCACATAACTCCTCACGGTTTGAGAGTTATGACCTTACGAAGTTGGAGGACCCTCATATGTCATCTAGAAGCCCCAAAAGGTCAAAGTAGTC